>JAKFHU010000445.1:8930000-9435000 GCA_023783475.1 Daubentonia madagascariensis
AGTGAAGGGCAAGGGTTCCATATTGTTGTGTTATATTTTTACCACTCACATTTTGATCTTTTTTGGAAGGACTTAAGCATGAACAAACCAACAAAGAATGTGTGATGATGTTCACAAATGATACATCAAGAATTAATATAGGTAGATGTGCGGGGGTCTGAAAAAATGGCGGTCTGATAGAGTCCTCCCACCGCACCGCTCCCAGGGAAGGAGGTGAAAAACGCCAGTGGCTACCTGCAAGCACCGACCGCTCACTCCGAAAACAGCATTGTGAATTACAGAGAAACAACGCAGAACGCCCAGCCCAAGAAAACAGGTACAAAATTTTCACAAATATCGGAGGGCACACGGAGCACAATAGAGCCCAGAGCATGGGAAGGACGCGCTCACCAGGTCGGCACAGTGCAACCTGCCCCCCAAGCGGTTATGCACCGCCCCATACACGCAGTCAGGGACAAGCCCAGAGTTGGGGCAAACCGGTTGCGCGAGGCAGCAAACCCTGTGGAGAGAAAGCAACTGCGAGAGACAAACACAACTCTCAGCTGCAATATACAGAGACCGCTCAGAGCTGGGGAGGAACCGGGCAAGGACTGAGCGGAGATACACCTTCCCGGGACAGTGCGCGGGAACCCGCAGGCCGCCACTGCGCCACTAGAAGTCAGTGGGACTGGGCCCAGGAGTTTAACGGAGAGCGAGACACGCCCTTAGAGGTTGCTAACAACTGCCGGCGGAGAAAAGCTGCGCTCCGGGCGCGATCGGAGCCCGCCTGTACGCCAGGCTGGCGGCGGCCGCCATCTTTACAGCCGCCCGCCAGGAGCTGTGAGCCGCGTCTCTAGCTCCGCCCCGGCCCGGCCCGGGGCTCTTCTGCTGGGGCGAGACAGGCTTTGCCCCTGGTGGCCAGGGACAGCTGCATCCGTGGGTTCCAGGTGGGACGAGATCCCGGAACTGTAGCGGCAGGACCTTTGTGTATTGGAAACAGTTTGCAGCTCATCCATCTGGTCCTGCTACCCCAGCTCTGGCCTCCCACAAGTCCGCTATGTGCTGGTCCTAGTACCCGCCCTTCAGGTCCCAGCCCTCCTGTACCCCAGAGATCGCTCATTTTGAAGGTTGCTGGCTATAGTGACTCATTTGGTGTAACTGCTGGTTCTCATGACAACCAAATACCTCAAGAGCCACAGGCTGAACCAGAGCAGCTCCCCATAACCCTGCCCACTCCATTAGGGAATTTCACACCATCCAAGAGCGCTTCCAGTGGCCACTATTCCCCCCTCCCCGTGGGAACATCCCCCTGGTGGAGACTGCTGGGGATAGAGACAGCCACTCGCCTCCCCTTGGGGTCTGGTGGTGGAAAAGGGGTGCACAATTGGAGATCCCCCTATCAACCAGTATCACACGGAGATGCACATCAGAAGGGCAGACACACGTGGCTAGATAAGCAACCTCTGAGCTGTGTAGAATTTTCCCAATTCAGCTCTCACACTGCAGCCAAAAGAAATTGTGTTTCTACCTGCACCTCAGGACGAGCAGGGTCAAAGTAACCCCTGGGAGCTACAAGGCCCCTCCCAAAGCACGGGGCTTTCGCATACCCCAACTGGAGGATCAGAGGCTGACACGGACATAACAGAATACCTAGCTAATAGGGAGCTGTGGATTCATATCCTCAAGTACAATTCACTAGCTTAGAGCCCAAGCTGGGAGGTCATTCTCACCACACTCCACCGGGAAGAGGAGAAGACAACAGGCCAGAGATAACTCAAGATCCACCAAACTTGCTAAAATACACCTAAGGCAATACAGGCCACTACTTTTCTCCCTGACTCTGCCAAGGAACGAAAATTGTGGGCCTGGAGACAGGGCCATAAACTAGCCCTAACACCCCCAGCTCTCGACCAAGAGGCCAGATGAGAAAAAACCAGCGAAAGAACTCAGGGAACATGAAAAATCAGAGTGAAAAGTCACCCCCAAAAGAAACCATCAGTTCCTCAGCAATGGATACCAACTCAAATGAAATGGGTAGAATGACAGAAGAGTAATTTCATTTATGGATTATAAGAAAGCTCAATGAAATTCAAGAGAAAATTGAATCCCAGCACAAAGAAACAAGACAAATGCAAGAAATGAATGAAAAATTCTCCAAAGAAACAGAAATATTACGGAAAAATCACATAGAAATCCTAGAAATGAAAGAAGCATTCAAGGATCTACAAAACACAGGGGAAAGCCTTAAGAATAGGCTGGACCATGCAGAGGAAAGAATTTCAGAGCTAGAAGACAACTCCTATGCACTAAATAAAACAGTCGAAGAGAAAGAACACAAAAACAAGAGGCATAAGAAAAGCATACAAGAAATGTGGGATTATGTAAAGAGGTCAAACATAAGGATCATAGGCATCCCTGAGGGAGAGGAAGAAAATTCGCATGGGCTGGAAAATCTATTTGAAGGAATAATAGAGGAAAATTTCCATGGCTTAGCCAGAAATCTCGATATCCAAGTACAAGAAGCACACAGGACTCCTGGGAGACTCAACGTGAAAAGGCATTCACCACGCCACATAATTATTAGACCAAAGTAAGCACAAAAGAGGCACTCCTCAGAGCTGTAAGACGAAAACAGCAGGTAGCCTATAAATGGAAACCGATCAGATTAACTGCAGATTTCTCAGCTGAAACCTTACAAGCCAGAAGGGACTGGGGAGCCATCATCAGTCTCCTAAAACAAAACAAAGGCCAACCCAGAATTCTGTATCCTGCCAAATGAAGCTTCTTATGAGAGGGAGAAATAAAGACTTTTCCAGATAAGCAATCACTGATAGAATTTGCGAAATCCCGACCAGCCTTGCAAGAAGTGCTTAGACCTGCATTATACACTAACCAGCGCAACAGACACCCACCTGTGTAAAACTATGCAAAAGCTAAAACCCCAGAAACCAGATTCCACAATGACGCAAGAGGTAAAACAAAAGACACCACCCAATAGAATAATCAGAAATTTACCCCAAATACCCATTCTCTCAATAAATGTAAATGGCTTGAATTGCCCATTGAAGAGACATAGGCTGGCTGAATGGATTAAAAACTACAAGCCAAGTATCTGTTGTCTTCAGGAAACACACCTTACTCACAAAGACGCATTCAGACTCAAGGTGAAAGGATGGAATACAATTTTTCAGGCTAATGGAAACCCAAAGAAATCCGGAGAAGCCATCCTTATTTCAGATGATATAAACTTTAAAGCAACAAAAGTAAAGAAGGACAAAAATGGACACTATATAGTGGTGAAGGGAAAAATCTTACAAGAGGATTTAACAATCCTAAACATTTATGCACCCAACACAGGAGCGCCCAGGTACATAAAGCAAATACTGCTAGATCTAGACAACATAATAAACAGCAATGCCATAATAGCAGGGGACTTCAACACCCCACTGATGGAACCGGACAGATCCTCCAAACAAAAATTAAATAAAGAAACAAAAGACTTAAACAGGACTCTAGAACATTTGGGCCTAACAGATATCTACAGAACACTCCACCCATATAACATTGAATAAACATTCTTCTCATCAGCTCATGGAACTTTCTCTAAAATTGACCACATCCTAGGCCACAAAAAAGATCTAAACAAATTCAAAAAAATAGAAGTCATACCATGTATCTTTTCAGACCACAGCAGAATAAAATTAGAAATCAATTCCAACAGAAACTCACATCTTCATCCAAAAACTTGGAAACCTGGAAACTAAACAATCTGTTGATGAACGACTATTGGGTCAAGGAGGAGATTCAAATGGAAATCAAAAGATTCTTCGAACTAAATGATAATGGGGACACAAGTTATCAAAATCTGTGGGATACAGCAAAAGCAGTCCTGAGAGGAAAACTTATCGCCCTAAATTCCCACATCCAAAAGACAGAAAGGTCACAAATCAGTAAACTAATGAATCATCTTAAGGAAATGGAAAAGGAAGAGCAAAGCAATCCTAAAGCCAGCAGAAGAAAAGAAATAACCAAGATCAGAGCAGAACTAAATGAAATCGAGAACAAAAGAACAATACAGAAGATTAATAAAACGAAAAGTTGGTTCTTTGAAAAGATAAACAAAATAGACAGGCAACTTGCCAGGTTGATCAGAAGCAGAAAGGAAAGGACTCTAATAAGCTCAATTAGAAATGAAAAAGAAGTCACAACTGATATCATGGAAATACAAAACATCATCTTCGAATACTACAAAAATCTCTATGCCCACAAACATGAAAATGTGGAGGAAATAGACAAATTCTTAGAAACATACTACCTCCCTAGGCTCAACCAGGAAGAAACAGAATTTCTAAACAGACCAATATCAAGCACCGAAATCGAAGCACTAATAAAAAATCTTCCCACAAAAAAAAGTCCTGGACCAGATGGGTTCACACCTGAATTCTACCAAGCCTACAAAGAAGAACTGGTGCCTATACTGCAGAAATTATTTGAACATATCCAGAAGGATGGAATCCTTCCAAACTCATTCTATGAAGCCAATATCACCTTGATACCAAAGCCAGGAAAGGACACAACAAAAAAAGAAAACTACAGACCAATATCCCTTATGAATATAGATGCAAAAATTCTCAATAAAATCCTTGCAAACCGAATTCAAATGTACATCAAAAAAATAATTCATCACGATCAGGTGGGCTTCATTCCTGAGATGCAGGGATGGTTCAACATATGCAAATCTATAAATGTAATTCACCATATAAATAAAAGCAAGAACAAAGATTATATGATCCTTTCAATAGATGCAGAAAAGGCTTTTGACAAAATCCAGCATCCTTTTATGATAAGAACTCTTAACAATATAGGCATAGATGGCTCATACCTCGAAACTATTAAAGCCATATACGATAAACCCACAGCCAATATCATACTGAATGGGGACAAATTGAAAGCATTCCCCCTTAAAACAGGAACTAGACAAGGGTGCCCACTATCTCCACTTCTTTTCAATATAGTGCTGGAAGTCCTGGCCAGAGCAATTAGAGAAGACAGAGGAATCAGGGGCTTCCAGATGGGGGTAGAAGAGGTCAAACTTTCACTATTCACAGATGATATGATATTATACATAGAAAACACCAAAGATTCAACCAAGAGATTACTGGAATTGATAAATGAATGCAGCAAAGTCTCAGGATACAAAATTAATACACACAAATCCATAGCATTCATATATGCTAATAACAATCAAGCTGAGAAACAAATTAAAGATGCAATACCTTTCACAATAGCACCAAAGAAAATTAAATATTTAGGAACATATCTAACTAAGGAGGTCAAAGACCTATATAGAAAGAATTACAAAACACTGAGAAAAGAAATTGCAGAAGATGTAAATAGATGGAAAACCCTACCATGCTCTTGGATAGGCAGAGTCAACATAGTAAAAATGGCTTTCCTACCTAAATTGATTTACAGAATCAATGCAATCCCTATCAAAATACCAACATCATTTTTTGCCGATCTAGAAAAAATAATTCTACGCTTTGTGTGGAACCAGAGAAGACCCCGTCTAGCCAAAGCAATCTTAAGGAAAAAGAACAAATTGGGAGGCATCTATCTACCAGACTTCAAACTATACTACAAGGCTATAGTAACCAAAACTGCATGGTATTGGCACAAGAACAGAGACGTAGACCAATGGAACAGGACTGAGAACCCAAATATAAAACCAACCTCATACAGTCACCTGATCTTTGACAAATTCCAGAAACACGTACACTGGGGAAAAGATTCCCTATTCAACAAATGGTGCTGGGAAAACCGGATGGCCATATGTAGAGGACTGAAACTGGACTCACACCTCTCACCTCTCACAAAAATCAACTCACAATGGATAACAGATCTAAACCTAAGACATGAAACCATAAGAATTCTCGAAAAAAACGTTGGAAAAATTCTTATGGACATTGGCCTAGGCAAAGAATTTATGAAGAAGACCTCCAAAACAATCACAGCAGCAACAAAAATAAATACATGGGACCTGATGAAATTGAAAAGCTTCTGCACAGCCAAGGAAACTATCACTAGAGTGAACAGACAAACTACAGAATGGGAGAAAATATTTGCATGCTACACCTTCTGATAAAGGGCTGATAACCAGAATCTATACAGAACTTAGGAAAATCAACAAGAAAAAATCAAACAACCCTATTAAAAATTGCTCAACTTCTCTAATCATCAGGGAAATGCAAATCAAAACCACCATGAGATATCACTTAACTCCAGTGAGATTGGCTCATATCAAAAAATCCCCAAACAACAAATGTTGGCGGGGATGTGGACAGATAGGAACACTCATACACTGCTGGTGGGACTGCAAATTAGTACAACCTCTATGGAAAAGAATATGGAGATACCTCAAAGAATTAAAAGTAGAATTACCATTTGACTCAGCAATCCCACTACTGGGTATTTACCCAAAGGAAAAAAAGACATTTCATAACAAAGACATCTGCTCCCGAATGTTTATAGCAGCACAATTCACAATTGCAAAGATGTGGAAACAACCCAGGTGCCCATCAATACACGAGTGGATCAATAAAATGTGGTATATGTATACCATGGAGTATTACTCAGCAATAAAAAACAATAGTGAATTAACACATCTGGTATTATCCTGGTTGGAGCTAGAACCCATTCTTCGAAGCGAAGTGTCACAGGAATGGAAAAACAAGCACCAGTGATACTCACCATCAAATTGGTACTAACTGATCAACACTTACATCACACAGGGCAATAATATTCATCAGGGGGCGGGCAGGCGGGAGGGGGGTGGAGGGGATGGGAAAAACTCTCACTGAATGGATGCGGGGAGCACAGTTTGGGGGATGACCATGATTGTAGCTCTGACACGGGCAGTGCATGGGCAATATATATAGCCAAAGTGTTGTATCCCCATAATATTCTGAAATAAAAAAAAAAAAAAAGAATTAATGACACCTCTATTCTTTACAGCATTTCCCTTTTTATAGTGTTTTCACAAGCAAGGTTCCTAGGGTGAAGAAATATCATTATTCTCAAATAATAGACGAAGAAACTAACACTGAGGTAAGGGCACATGCCCTAGACTAAAGAGACTGAATAGAGCTAGATTTGAACCCAAATTATCCTATTCACCACCTAGTACCTTTTCTCCTACAGGAGAACTACAAAAAGGAGACAATACACCAAAACAGTGTTTTATGCATTTGGGGATTTGCCTCAGGAGATGGTGGCCTGAATCTAGAATACACTCTTGGAAAATCTTCAGCCAACAACACTGTGGACTTTGCCTGTAACTTCCAGGTAGCATACAGGCTATTTTAAATATAGGAAAGAGGCTAGGCACTGTGGCTCATGTCTATAATCCCAGCACTTTGGGAGGCCAAGACAGGAGAATCACTTGAGGCCAGGAGTTCAAGACCAGCCTGAGCAACATAGCAAGACCCGTCTCTACAAGAATAAGAAAAAAATTAGCCAGGTGTGGTGGTACATGCCTGTAGTCCCAGCTACTGGGTAGGCTGAGGTGGATGGATCACTTGAGCCCAGGAGATAGAGGCTGCAGTGAGCTGTGATTGCACCACTATGCTCCAGCCCGGGTGACAGAGTAAGACCCCGTCTCTAAAAAAAAAAAAAAATTAAATATAGGCAAGACAGTGCATGGTACCACTTAACAGGGTTGCCAGCACGTTATAGATGGACTAACAAGAATAACAAATGGCTCCACTACTAATCATTACAGGAAAAGTAGTACAACATTTAAAAATTGTCGTAGGGGGACATAAACACTCCACGATGTGAATAGGTAAAAGAACTTGGAGAGAATTAGAGAACTTGGAGTATTTTTTCCTTCAAAAGCAGATCTCAATCTAAATGTCTGATTATACCCTTAAACCAGAAAGGTTTTATTAAGAAAAAAATCACAGGAAATAACCACAGAGAAGCACAAGGCTTTCCTTTCAATTGAGAATTAGCCTTGCTAGAAGGAATCAGTACATGAGTCACAGGGAAGATGCTAACCTTATAGCTGCCAGCATCACACTGAGTAGTGAATGAAGACACAGCCTTCAGGTAATTTTTAAGTAATCTTAGTACATTTTCAAGTAATAGTAGCACATATATTTCTCTAAGAATCGACAGAATGAAAATTATACTAAACTGACTAGGTTTAGAAATATACACGTACACATATATTTATATGTATAACATTAGCAATTATGTTTTTAACCTAAAACTAAACAATGTCATTACTTTAAATCTTCAGTGTAAGCTGTTTTTTCCTAGTTAAAATAAGTTAGCATTAATAATTAAGAATTTAGAATTATTGGCCTATTAGAAAAATAATGCTTCTAATTATTAAGTGCATAAATTCTCATTTCTGTTATACATTACTAATGAATGATCTAAATGCTTTAATAGAAGAGATTAATCACTGCATAATCCAAAAACAAATACAGCAAGAACTTTTTTCATACCACTGCATGGTAATTTTTTTTTTTTTAGTAAGAAACTAGAAATTAGCCAGGTTAGAATGATGCCCAATAGTGATAGTAAAGAAAGAGTTTCACTTTGCTGTCCAGTTTTAGTAGCAAGCTGTGAGTGGCCTCTACTGGCTGACCAAAGGCTTCCTAAATCCCTCATATATTGAGATTGCAATATTATGAGGTTCAAGAAAATAAGGATATGTCAACTTATGTTTATATAAAATCCATTGTGTAAAAAGATCACCTTTTATAACAGTAAGTGCCAAAGTAATAAAATGTATATAAAATGGTATAAAAAACTTTATAATTTCATCCCACTGCTACATGCTTGGATTATACTGGGAATCTACACATTTTCTAAAATTCTAATTATATACCATGATAGTCTAAATGTGGATTTTCTTATTCAATTCATATCAGAGCAATGCTTATCTACATTTAAAAATAAATATTTTCTTGGGATTCATTTTATGCATGCACAGAAATTCTCAAACTAAGTGTATATTTAGGATTAGAAAATTTACTTTGGAGGCAAACACAAAGACTGACTTAAAAATCTTTGAAAGAATTTGTAATTTTTAAAAAGGGATTAATATTTTATATAATGGTTTATGAAAATACTATCCTGGAAACATAGTAATCCAGAACAATTTTAAAGTTTTCTATATTTTTGCACTTATGTTTCAGTCGAAGTAATTTCATATTTTAAACAAAGTAGCAATTAAGAAGGCAAAACCTTGCTAGTATTAGGAAATATCAACTTAACATTCATAATGGAGAAGAAAAAAATGTTTCAATTTTTGTTCAGCAGCTTTCTATTAATAAAAGCTTCCGTGCATAGGAGCATTTGTAATTTATTATTTATCTATTTAAACACACAATTGTATATTTGTCAAACTTCATCCTTTATCTAATCTATTCACCTGAAGTATATGCTATTAAATTATTATCAAATATATGCCTAATGATGCCAAAAGGTGACTCTACATTTATTTTAAAAAGTTATTCTTCTCACATGTAACAATATTCCAGTATATTTCAACCTTCATTTCAGAATTCAGTCCCAATACCTTGCCTGCTTGAAATTGTTCACAGGGTTATCTGGCTGACATATAAGATAACCCTCCATCTCACTAGACACCACTGGGATATGACACACTGACCCACAGTAAGCCCTTATTATCAGCCTGAAATATATAGCACGTAATGTAGCTCCTGCCAAGGAATTTGTTTATAAAAATCTTTTAATCTCTCTGGACATTTAAAATACTTTTAAAAGTAATGTTCAACTATTTAAGGAATTTCAGTCAATGAATAAAAATTCTACTATATGTTTGAAGCCTCCACTTCTACTTCCCGCAATTTTACAAAAGTTAAAAAAAAAAAAGTCACATATATAGAAAACAAGCCGGAGAGTGTTTTCTCCTTGGAGCTTAGGAGACTTACACAGTCTATTATATAAAGATAAGACTTAAAAATTAAAAAGAATACTTAATAGTTTTCATTCCTAAGGAGATTTACAACATACTGAAGCTTGATACATGTGAAATTAATGTTCTTCTTCTTTTTAAATTTTTTTGGTAGTAGATGAGCTCTGTGGGCAACATGGCAGTATGATAATGATGAGATTCAGCAACCACATTGAGGACATAACAAATTATTAATATTAAGATAGCTTTCTGGACAAAAATTCTACATGTACATTAAAAATTTCATTTAAGAATATAAGCAGACTAGGAAAACATTTAAGTGCTTACTTATAAATTAGTTCAGTTATTTTGATACTCAAGATCACATGATCAGCATTTCGGTAGCTAAAATTGTTTCCTTTCCACATTATTTGATAATGTATCACATCATCCGTTGTGCATATACCTTTTTAAATTGCATATTAATCCTATTGTTTTTCAAATTGTTTTTATAAATTAGTCAATTTCTTTTTACCTTAATCTGACAGTGTGTTTTATAAAATCTTAATTTACATCAAGGGGAAACAATTGCAGCTGGTTTTGATGACTAAAAGATTGCTTCTAAGAATCTCAAGGATAGATTGATAGTAATTTATAAGAAAAATACTGACAGTGTCCACATTTTAAAACTGATAACTTAATATGGCTTATAGTTAGCAAATAAAACACTTAAAATATTGTATTCTAGAGGCCATTCTGAAGTAAACATGCAGGCAACCACTCAATCTTGTGTGATGCAATTCAAGACCCAATTATAATGTGAATTGCACTAAAAATTTATATAACTAAAAAAAAAAGTATGTAAGTGTGACCTGAGAGGGGAGGGAAAAAGTACAAAAGTACAACATATGCAAACTATTTTTTAAGATATAAACAAATAAGTGAATGAGTTAATTACAAAGAAATCAAATGTTAGTTAACAGATAGCAGTGTAAGCGTAATCTTAGTATATTACATACTCAAAGAATGGCAACAAAACCCCCCAAAATAACTCGTAACTTTTAACATCCTTTGGCCAATGTCTATTTTAAGCAAATAATCACATAGTCAGACTCTCATATTTTGGGATACTGAACAGTGAAATTAATTTTAAATTGATAGACGTAAATATCAATTCACTTGATTGCTTAATAGCCAGAGGTGGACATGTAAGGTAAATTCTGGCCAATAAGAAGTATGTGTAGTCACTGGGTAGAGGTTCTAAGGAAAGTTCTTTAAATGGGATTTACTTAGCTGGCATGTGCCTTGTGCCCTTCTTTATACTTCATGGTGCCTGGGATATAGGCAATGACATCCATTTTTTTGACTAGCCGTGAAAGACTGAAAGAATCAAAGGTTTTCACCCTGGCATCCTCTATCTGGGTAACCAAGCCACCAAATGCCTTCATATGTCATGAGGGAAAAAACAAAACAAAACCCTCTCTTGTTCAAGCCACTGTTATTTGGGTATCTTGTTACATGCACTAAGCTCAATCCCTAATAATAATAAAGTCAGTTATAAATTATACCTTTATTCTTAAAAAACAACACGCCATTCAGTGAACCAGAAATCCACTAAAAAGGGAGGAGATATTGAACATCTACTTTTTATGTCCAGCACTGCCGTAGGTGCTATGAAAGATTCTACAGAACTGCATAATATAAATCCTACTAGCTAACATGTTGTAAACTTAAAATAGATGAAACCAGTAAAGATTAAACAACTGCTAAACTGTGTGCATTTAGTCATAACTGCAATAGGAGTTCAACAACAACAAAAAGATCATTAAAGTCTGAATTAGCAAATTTGTTTTTTGGAGGAGATGAGACTTAAACTGAATGTTTGAGCTGGGTAGGAGTTAAGCTGATGGAAGGAGGGACAATATATGCATAAACAAGCTATAGATCAAAAGGGTATATATATATTGGAAATGAAGAAATAAACCTGACTAGAAGTTCATAGGAAACAAACTATGGGTAAGTTGGATAAGTAATGAATGTTCACAAATCTAGGAATATTGTTCATCCTGTAAAATAATCTATATACAAGTCTTTAAAAATTAAGCTAGGTTATCCTGACTGGTTGATACCATCAGACTCCATTAAGAAAAGGTTGGCCAAGTCAAAATAAATAAATAATTTTTTAAAAAAGGAGATGATATTTTCATATATTAAATCTCCATACTTTCACCTTCCAGTAAATCCCTATTCCTTGTTGCTTTCTGGCTCCTATATTAAGAGTTTGGAAGATGCAGAGTATAGTTTCTTTTATATACAGCAGAAGAGGCAACACCTTCTGCTTATGATGGCTAGGCCTTGAGGTTTCCTGCCCCTTCTTGCTCCTGTGAAGCATAAAAAGGAGAACTAAGGCTGAAGTAAGGGAGGTAAGTCAGAAACCACTGTTCTAACTGTCCCTATTCCTCTCACATAAAGTGAGGTATAAGGTCAGAGAAGTATGAGGAAACTGAGGAATATCTGCTTCCTGAGGCACAGCTGGGAAGATGGCAAGTCTCTAGAAGAGGCCCCACATTTGAGTTGGTGTCTTGCCCTACATGGTACAGAAGTAAAAATGCTGCATTTGTGGAAGGAGGAGGCCAGATAGATACTTAAGAGAATGTTGCTGTGTTTCTCCAAGGCCTAAGTGTGCTGGACAGGTGATCCAACAGTTTCTGTAACCTAACTAGGGGATCAGTGGGTGAAGACAGTCTTGAGAGATAAGGAAGCACAGGGACTTGAAGATCAGAAGCAAACAGCTGGAATCCATGGGCTTCAGTGATGGGTACCCATAACATTCCAAAAGGCCAAATGGCACCAGTCTCACCCAGGCGAATACAGCACCAGGGTTCAGACCAGACAAGCCAGCCAGAGAGATCATCAAGGCAAAGAGTAGTACTTGGAGAGAAGGATGATGCATGGATCTGAGGTGATAGAGCCCTCATAGTCCCTCAGGCACATATGCTCCTCAGTGCCACCTTGGAGAGAAGCAGATGGCAGGGGGAGGAGAACTGAAAGACCAAGCATGTGTTAGAAACAGGCTGAGTAGTCCAGAGAAACAGCTCATAGTGAGATAACTGTATCTGGCAAATCTGTTTCACTTCTTGCTGAGGTTTGGATATGGTTTGCTTGTCCCCACCAAAACTCATGTTGAAATTTAGTCCCCAGTGTGGCGGTTTTGGGAGGTGGGGCCTAGTGGGAGATTTTTGGGTCATGGGGGCCCATGCCTCATGAATGGCTTGGTGCCATTCTCATGTTAGTGATTTCTCACTCTGGAGAGACTGGATTAGTTCTCGTGGGAGTGGATTAGTTCCCTCGAGAATGGGTTGTTATAAAGCCAGGTCGCCCCTTGCGTTTTCTCTCTTTACAAGTATCTGTGTCCCCTTTGACCTTCTCTTCCATGTTATGATGCAGAACAAAAACCCTCACCAGAAACCAAGGCCATGGCCTTGAATATCCCAGCCTGCAGAACATGAGCTAAATAAACCTCCTTTCTTTATAAACTACTCAGTTTCAGGTATTCTATTATAGCCACACAAATAGACTAAGACACTTCCCTAGACTCCTGTTCCTCCACCCATGTACTTCTTCCCCCACTGTTCCCACATTCGGTAATAATAAGTGGAAGTTCATGAGAAATATCAAATGTAGTAAATAACGAAGCTACATTTTCTTTAGCTGAATTTTTAGATTTTTTGCCTACTACATTTACAAACTGACATCAACCCTTTAGAATACACTCACAAGTAGAAGAATTACCCTTACAACATTAGAATAGATGAAAATCTATGTGATCCATAAGCAAGTTGTAAAGCACTAAATACTAGTTTAAGCTTTTTCATTGTTTTACAGCAAAATAACACATAATGTATATCATAGTTTTCAATCTATAGGTTTCAAAATCAACTGTGGCCAAGACATAACTTTTGTGATAAGTCTAGAAAACAAAGTAATATGGAGTCCTAGCAGTAATTCTTGCTATACAATGCAGTGATCACAGTGGAATATACCACCACCCAGGTTTAACAAAATAAACTAGAATTTATGGATTTCACCAATTTCTTTTCTCCAGTATAAAGTAGTTCTTAAGAACAGAATAGCATAGTGATTAAAAGTGTGGGCTATGGAGCCAGACTGCTTGGGTCCTAATCTTAACTCCTCCACGTTTCAGCTCTATGACTGTCTCAATTTTCTCATCTATAAAATGGGAATGATCATAATACCTATTTTATAGGTTATGAAAGTTAAATGAGATCATTTATAAAGCATATAGATCACTGTCTATTAGCTATCATTATTTGCATTAATTGTTTTACAGTTTAATGCAAGATACAATCTCAATAATAAGATGACAAAATAACTGTTACAGTAGATGTAAGCAAGAATAAGGAGTTTTTATAGGGTTGGCGAGAGTGGGAGCAAGGAAAACGTACATGCAGAAAGATGGTGCAATCGAAGATGTTTGTTATTGGGGCCATTGCCACTCCTTTCAGTGAATTAATTAACTGCCACGTGAGTTGTATGTAACTCACGCTAGTTTTGAGCCCAGGGCCTCGTGAAGCATTTGTAACTCTCACACATCTCTTTGGGAGCCGCGTGGTGCACAGGCAACTCATGCTGCCATGCTGTAGCATGCATGTTACGTGATGGGTGTCCCATGGGCAAAACCCTGCAGTTGGTTTGTGAAAATCTTACTTGTTGATGTTCTGATTGTTACAGTTAATATCGACAATTTAATTGCATGAAACTCACACACAGAAAACAATAAAAAATAACAACTTTTTCAATAAATTAGAAAGGATCCTTTTGTTTTTGAAGTTTTTATTCTATTTTCATAATAAAGCACTGTGGCCCCAAGGAAAAATTATCTTTTTCTAGTGTGGCAGTCAATGAAACAATCTTGGTTAGGTTTGATAAAAATTAAATTGAATAATTGCTTCTCATGATCGTACTAGAAATGCAGATACATATTTAGTTCAAAAACACACTGAATTTTAAAGAATACTTTTAAAACTAAGTTAAAACCTTACTGTACCCAGACTGAATCACAAAACTTAATTCAATAATTTCTACAAAGACATTATTAGTGACTATATAGGCCGATAATTCTGATGCTTTTCAATTAGTGTAAAGGTCATGAGTTTAAATAAAATAGTTAAGTATTTTATCTATAATAATGGTCTCTAAATTGAATGTTTTACAGCTGATTTGCTTTTCTTGGCTAATTCTAAGGGGCTAAAAGAAACCTGAACTAGCAGACCAGTCAAATACATACTATTGGAAGTAATAAAGGGAATGCACCTCCTCCCATGCCCAGTTTCTCTCTCTCTCTGTCTTTCTCTCTCTCTCTCTCTCTCTCTCTCTCTCTTCTCTCTCTCTCTCCCCCCCCATCTCTCTGTGTCTCACACACACACACACACACACACACACACACACTTTCTTTGATTTTAAACAAAGTAACAATGAAGAACCTGGAAATCTTCCCTGACTACACACAACGGAAGTAATTTCTCTCTCCCCTTTGAATTCCTCTATTTGTTTGTATCTTTCTTATATCACTTAACAGACTGCCTCATGTTAAAATTACATGTATCTGTTGGTCTCCTCTAGAAAAACATGTTTCTCGAAAGCCAGAGGCTATATCTAATTCACTGTTGTATTGCCATCAGGGTTTGGCACATTTGCCTACACTGAACCACCTGCTGAATTAGTCAAAAGCATAACTACTGTTCACAAAAGCAGATTAGCATTTTGCGATAGTCATAAAACTCAGTCTATACCCCAAGTAATTCACAAACAGGGTTAAATACTATAGTCTTTCAAAAATCTGGGTATGTTGTCTAGAAGGTATGCTGCCATCTGTATAACTAAAACTATTGTAATACCAATTTCATAAAAGTAAACAGTACAGAAAAATAAAATCTGGGAGTATACAGAGAATAAACTAAATATAATTTTCTAGATGTTTTGTATAAAGAGTAGTTCACAATTTTTAAAATATAGAAAATGAAACAGATGCTATTACTGTCTTTAATGAACTCCTAGAACATTTTCACACAACTTGGTCAAAAATAATAGAGAAAAAAGAATACAAGAAAAAAATTGCCTAATTATCTTTCTGGGTAGCACACTGTTAAAAGAATTCATTGATAGAAAGGAGGCTGTCAAGAACTAGCACATACTCTTAGAATATGGCAGGATATCATATGCTCTTAAAATCCATTCTAGAAGAAGCTAGCCATAAAGCAATAGTAGCATCTAAGCATCAATATAACTAAGAAACTGGAAATCACCAATTATTTCTTGAATTGTTCCACAGTATTAACTATGAGTTCCATGGACACTAAATCACATAAAGGGATCTGAAACAATAAGATCTCTTCTATCATGGTCAGTCTGCAAAACCCTGACATAATGTCACTACAACTCAACTCTGCTGGATGGGGTACACAAACAGAATGCCAAGTAGCACACTCCACCGAGCTGTGAGCAACTTCAAGTGCAGAGATACTGTTTTATCCTTTCCTTTTGTCCTCTGTGATTAACCCAGTATGTACTCGGTAAATAGTATCCATTATTATTAATTTCAACAAACATTGATTGAGCACTTCCTAGGTGGCAGGGACTCTCAGAAACTGCATATAAAATATTTTTAATGTACACAACTCTGCAAGATTCTAATTATTTATCTCCACCTTACAAATGAGGCTCAGAGAGATTCAAATAACTCACCTAAGGCCACCTACCTAACAATAGCAGAGCCACTCTTTTGGTCCACAAATATCTTGTTCATTTACTCAACAAAAAAATACTGAGCCCTTACTATGTGTCCTGAGCAAGGAAGAGGAGGAGATGCATTGGTGAACAAGACTGACAAGGCCCCTGCATTTATGGGATCGACATTTTACTCTAGGGAGCCACATTGAATAAAACAAAAGACATGAACACTATACATTGTAGTGAACGCTATGAAGGAAATAAACAAGGAGAAGGTAGTGGGGAAGTGGAACCCCAGCTGATCTGACTCCTGAAGGATGAGACAGAGCAGCCAAGCAAAGGGTAGGAGGAGTGGAAACATTTCTAGTCAAAGGAAAATAGCATCTGTAAAGGCCTGGAAGCAAGGAAGAGTTAACACATTCAAAGAGTGGGATGGAAGTCTTTGTGGGCGAGAGAAGACAGGTCCAATGTGAGAGGTCAGGGCAGAAAGGAGCCAGACCGTGCAGGGTCCTGGAGGCCCTAATTCTAAAAAGTTGTGCTCTTTTCTTTATACCAGCAGTTCTCAAACTTTATATACTTATAAATGATTGAGGACTCAAAAGAGCTTTTGTTTATGTGGATTATATCTATCGATATTTACTATATCAGAAATTAAAACTATATTAAGTTTTAAACCCAAGAATATGCAAGTACACACTTCCTGGAGATTTAGGAAAACAGTTTTGCCCTTGTGGACTTCCTGAAAGAGTCTCAGAAATTCCCAGAGGTTTCCAGACCACACTTTGGGAAGCACTGCTGTATGCTGTGGTTGTCCAAGTATAGTTCCCAGACTAGCAGCATGAGCGTCACCTGGAAACTTGTTAGAAATACAAATTCTCAGGCATTGCCCCAAAACTTCTGAATTAGAACCTCTGGGGGTGATGCCCAGCCATCTGTGTTTTAAGAAGCTCTCCAGGTGATTTGGATGCACACTAAAGTTTGAGAACCACTGCTCTACACGTTATTGAGGGCAGGATAAAGTGGGAAAAACACTAACAGGGACGTTATATGAAATGCTTTTAAACTATGCAAAAATTGGTTGTCATAAGCATAAATAAATGGCTGGAAACAAAAGGCAGTAAACAATAACCACCACCACCCTGCAACAAGGACAATCAACAGAAGGAGGACTTCCTTTTGAACAATGCTTTTTAGACTAAATGGAAATTTAAAAGGCAAAACTGGAAATACTGACAGATTCTATAAATACATATGGTGGCAAATCCAAATGTCAATCTTCATGGGTGAATGATATAAAAAGGGTGAGTGTTAAAGTGACGATCTTCTTAGGCATATGGATCCACACAAAGAATAAATGGTAAAAAAGGTACTAACCAAGACAATACATTTATGGAGAAAAAAGCTACTATTTATTGAATCACAATCTCAGTTCTCACAAATAATTCTCTCTTAAAGAAAATAACTCCATATAACTTGTCAAGCCTTGTTTAGTGGTACAAAGGAACAAACAAATGAGTTCGTTTGGTGATACATATTAATATTTTGATTAATTCACTTAAAAGCTATCACTATGTACCAAATAATATTTTTATTCCTTTCATTATACTTTACATAACTCTTATAACATTATATCCATAGTGACCGTCCTTTGGGCTCCTAGCAACCTTGATATATTCTAATCACTAAACTTAAATCATTTATTATATTATACTTTAATTAGCTGTTTACTTATGTAAACCTTTCATTGACTAGAAGAATCTAGAGACTGGGAATTACGTCTTACTCAACTTTGTTTCTCCCATACATTGCTCAGTGTCTGACACGTGGTGGATACGAAATAAAACAATATTCATTTGTTGATTTAGGTATTTAGGTTTTATCTTGACATTTACCTTGAAATCTCCACAAAGGTCATGACAGATACTTTGTTTTGCATCACATATAACTAACCTAGGCATACATGTTTTTGGTAAGCCTTTGCTTACTGAATATAGATATATATATATATATATATATATCTCTGGTAAATGACAATGTGAATAACAAATACAATTAGTAGGCAACTCAATATGCTCTTTTAATTATGTATAGAAATATTTCAATGAATAGAAAATAATATCTATCACAAAGATTCTCATATTTCTTATAATTAATTGCCCTCCCCAACAAAGCACAAACAAAATTCCACACCACCCACACTATGAAGATGTATGAGCAGCCACAAAAAACATTCTACCAAACATTATTCAATTCTCAAATCAGAAACCCTAGATTACAATTTAAACTTATTATTAACTGGGTAAAGTATTAGTTTATAACTAAAAACTGCCCATCTTATTACTGCCCAGGGCCTTGATGGTTTTTTAACCTATGAAACTAGGTTGTGTTTCACATTCAAAATGAAATTCTGTTTTAAACTCCTTCTTCCATTTATTAAGATATTTATAGTTGGTTAAAAAAAAACCACTTAGGATACCTAAAAATAATAAACGCTCACAACTGGTACCCTCTGTGCCCACCACCAACTGGCCTAACCAATAATTAATTATCCTCTTTAAATCTGGACCCATTTGGCTCCTTCCCAATTCTTACAGGGTGACTAGATGTCACATGACCACTCAGTTGTACAGTGTACAAAATTTATTGCAACATGAGCAGTAAAGGTACTAACTACATTCAGCTCATGATATTGCAGACACCTGGTTCAGTTACTTAGCTAAACTTAGCATTAAATAATTGGAGGTTAGTGTGGATTTTAAAGTTATACTGTCTTGTTCAAATTCATGCTTTGCTACCTTCTAACTATTTAGTTATTTCACCTCTCTTTTGTTGCCTTATGTGTAAAAGGTCCAATAATAGTAAAACCTGTTTCATAGGGCTATTAGAATTACATTAGTTAATACATATAAAGTGCTTGGAAAAATGCCTGGCACATAGTAAGGACTCAATAAATGCTGGTTTTTATTCACAGTAGTGTATCTAGATTTTATAATCCCAATCTGCTTTACCAACAGGCTTGACATTTCACTTCAGACCTAGTTGTTACGACTACTCATTCCTTTGTTGCTGGTTTAGTTCCAATCACTTGACTTAATCAATCGAAATAGAAAAAATAACTTGCTCTGTATTAGACTGCTGCCTCAGTGTCAAGTATCTACTTACTCAACTCCAGGTGATATTGAGGTAACAGTCTAATAAGGATGAAGTTATCATTTTCTTTTCAGGATTATGTACAAGATTAAGTCAAAGCAAGAAAGAGAAGAAGACTGTTCAAAATACATCTTATGTGCCTAAAATAGTATCTAGAATATTTGTTGAATGAGTAAATAGACAACTGACTCAGGTTTTAGGTGGGTACCCAGTACACTTGGAATTGGAACTAAAAACCAGCAAGGAAGGAATGAGCAGCCTACCACACACAAACTCTAGCAATATATCCACTTCATCACCTCTATTGATTTCACCTTTCAAAAATGCTTTTAAATTTTTGATTCCTTTTCACTTTACCCATCTCTTTTTATTCCTCAAAACACTTACACTGACTTTTGGGCTTAGATTTTATTCCTTACTTTGATTTAACGCAAACCCTGCAGAACTTTCTGTTTGTACAGTTCATAACTTATGCTTCCTTATACAATTAGCAAAACTACAAACTCACATGTGTATCGTTATGCATGAAAAACTTTCTTGACTATAGAGAAAAGCAGGTAAAATTAAAGTAAATATAAGATTTGGTAGTTCATAACAGTGATATATTAGTGTAAAAAAACAAACAACCACCACCACCCTGTCAGACAGTAAGAAAAAGCCACCATGTCTACAAACTTACTTATCAAAAGATTGAAATATTTTCCAGAGTGATATCCTTTGCCATCCACTATTTTTGCTACATACTTACTGTTTTGGAAAGTGCATTAATTCTCTTAGCTTCAACTATCATCTCTACATCGACTGGTCACACACACACAGCCTGTTCTCATCTGAAGTTCCATACTTCCAATTAGTTCCATATTGCCAGTAACCTTTTGTCTCCTTTTGGATATGCCAGAATCACCTCAAACTCCTTATATTCAAATAAATTCATTATAGTTACTCCCAAATTAGCTTCTTTTCTTGAAGCCCAACTTTTAGCTTTTATTTGTTTATTTACTTACTTTTGGCTACTGGCCAATATTAGCATTTTTCTAGTCTCACAGGTGAGAAA
The DNA here is from genome assembly GCA_023783475.1 of Daubentonia madagascariensis. NCBI lineage: Eukaryota > Metazoa > Chordata > Mammalia > Primates > Daubentoniidae > Daubentonia > Daubentonia madagascariensis. The sequence goes on from JAKFHU010000445.1 coordinate 8,950,865, forward strand.
TTTTGGAAGTCATCTAACTTACAGCATAGTATAGAAGAAAGAACGAGTGCTTTGCAGTGAGATGATGCAATCTTGGCTCTGCCACATATTAACTATGTAATCTAGCTATGTTAATTAACTCACTCTGCCTCAATAGTCTCCTCCCTAAAATGGGTTTAATGCAGATCTTACAGATTTTCTGTAAGGATTAAAGGGAGAAAATATATAGGAAAAATTGGAAGCCCAACACTCTGACATGCAACAGGCACACACACTGAATATTTTATGTGTTATTCTTATACTTCAAGTTCATTCAGCCTCTTATTTTCTTTTTCTTTGACTCATACGGTGCCTCTGATACTCTCCATCTATCCAAATACCTAAGGCCCAATTAGCTGATGTTTTCTGTAATGCATTCTCCATTTATATGAGCTTACATTTCTAACTTTTTTCAAATCTAATTGCAATTAAGGTGAATACTATATAATTTGGAACTTAACTGATTGCTTTCTAGCCATTAGGAAGGTTTTACCTAGATGGTAACCTGTATGAGTAGTACTAAATCCTTAATCAATAATTATATTTTTTAAAAAACAGATGTATGAGCTTTGATAAGTTACTTTGTCATTGGACCTCAATTTTTGAATCTGTTAAAAAATGCAATATTTTCTCCAAAATCTTTTACATCAAAAACATTCTGTGATTCTATGTTGAGTTCTTAGGTCATTTTCATACAGATTAGAAATCAAAGAAGAGTATTTTGGGGCTTATTCCTTCTTCCTGTATTTCCTCAGTCCTTTGTTCATTCCATTGATAAAGCACTTACCCTACCACATTAGATTAAGTACATGTCTATCCTGCTACGTAGCAAATCCCTTGACAATAGGGCCTGTTTCAATTAATCTTTGTACCTGGGCTACTTAAGACAGTGTATGGCACATAGTAGGCATTCAATATATGTTTGCTAAATTGAAATTAATTCACTTAAGAGGTTTGAGATGGGCAAAATATATATAAGTCTATTTGCTTTGCACTGACAACAGGTATTTATAAAACCCTGTCCCTCCCCACTACCCTCTTACTACTATCATTATCTTAATGCTACTCAAGATATTAAAATAGAAGAAGTAAAAGAATCATCACTGCAATAAATGAAACCGCTTCAATCTTTAGGCTAAAGATGGTGGAACAAAAGGGTCAAATTCATCAAAGCACAGTCAAACCATTTAGGGCTTCAATGTCCATTTAGATCAAATAAGAAAAGAGTAAATGCTTAAATTAGTTTGGTAAATACAACTTTTCCCACTAATTTAGTAATCTGGATAATTCCAAGAATTTCAAATTGACAATGACATAGGAATTTCATCCTTCGAGAATTTCTCATTGCAATTCAAATGTTTTTTAATTTTAAAAATTAAAAAAAAAATTCTTTAAAGACAATAAACAAATTATAATATCTAAGTCCCTTACATACTTATTTCTTTAGGTCATAAACACTGGCTTTTTAATTATATGGACTTTATCTCTTCCTTACCAGGATTCCATATTTTTAGACTGCATAAAGATGAAATAAGTATAAAACTATCTTAGCCCTACCTTTCCATCATAAAACAGATTGATTCTGCCTTAGATGGATTCATGTAGGTACCAAAAACTGGGAAGTCTTTATCCTTTTTAAAAAAAGTTTGAACTCAAGAAATTTTGCAAGAGAAGTTATTCAAGAGATCCAAAAGGTGTGCTTTTGTGGCAGTTCTAATGTGAATCAAATACGTGAAGCAAGTTCATGAGAGGTAAGCTGACCATTCACATCTCAATGTACTTTTGTTATACTGAAATGCCATTATATCAATATTGTTTAGGATTTTCAGATTCTGTAAATTTGGGGTTAATGTTAATAAATAATGTTATATGGTATGGAATTTATTTTAGTGGCAGAATTTACTTTAATAGCTTTGTAAATACTTTAGTCTTGTGTTTATAGAATCATTAATAGCCTGAAGGGTCACTTAATTTTTTAAGTTATATTTTCCTGGATTTTATGGGGAAAATAATATGCTATGTTACGTTTTCCCATTTGCAGATACACAAAGGTCTCAGGACAAATCTCTTGCAAATGTCAAGGGTCTACTGTAATTGTTTCCAGTCTGCCCATTGAAATTTAGCAAATGGGTAACACCCTGGCCTCTCCATTCTGACTGTGGCTTAGGTTTTAGGGTTAATCACCATGAAGAGCAGAAGAGCTGAACCTTAGTGTTAAGATGGGTATAAATCCTAAGCCACAAGGTATGCTTTTTTTTTTTTTTTTAACCAATAGGCTCTTCAGGTTACTATAGGCCAAGTTATATACATCACCACTATACTTAGTGGTGTTTGGTCCTAATTATTCACCTTGTTATGAACGTTATACTATCAAACAGCATGGGCATTTAGGGATAGATCCCTTCTGATGACTTGTGCTGACTCCCATCATTGCTCTCTTTATCAAATCATTCTCTAGTATCCTCTATTCATCTGAAAGCAGAAAAGAAGGTGCATCCATGTAGACAAGATTTGCAATTTGGGGTGTGGCTGTGGGTATAGTGCATGGGTTTAAATTTAGAATTTTTGATAACTGAATAGTTCAATAGGTGAAAGTTATTTAAATCCATAATTCTTTATAGGAAGACATTACTACAAACAGTTTTTTTTCTTAGTAAATCAGGAAAAAAAACAAAACAAAACAACCCAGACATCACCCAGTATGAGTTTAAGTATAATATATCAAGGCTAATTTCAGAATGGGAAGCATTTAAATATTCTTCCAAAATGTAAACTCTAATTTGAAGAAATGGTTATTTTCTCAGTAAAAGAAGGATCATTAATTTTAAATCAAGGAATTGTTTGTATGATTAAAATAGCATATATTTGCTCAATTTACTATCTGGAGATTCTATCAACAAGACTGAATTGGACCAACTACCTGGAATTTGAAAGGGCAATGTCCACATTGTTCCCACAATGGCAGGTCAAACTTTTGTTCCTCTTGTCCTACAAACAATTTTCAAGCCCACGCTCAATAAATAAATTTGGTCTCAGCACTCCCAATCAGTGCTGCACAATCCCCTCAGTAGCAGACCTATGATAAATGGACTTATTTTCCCAAATCAAACACTTGAATTTAAATTCAGATGAGTTAATGCAAAGGTCAACATTGTAATCAGTTCTTTTGATCTTTATAGAATTTCTGGAGTAATACATAATAAATCTGAAACAAGGCAATTTGCAGCTCTGTATGTGTGGCTGGCAATAAAAATCTTAACGATCAGAGCCTTTATGTACTTAGGGAACGTTTTATCGTAATGGCTATGGTGAGGGCTTCAATGCATAGGAAACAATGGCAATAGATAACCCCAAAAGACTTGATTTCTTGATTGTTTTACAATTTATTTATATATGTATTTATAAAAAACTTTAATGAATATATATCTATGCCTACTGTATTTCTGAAATAGTCACTACTTTTATAATTATCAGCTAGTTTTGAGTTAATATGTTGGACATAAAAATGGTTTAGGATAAAAATTAGCATATCAGGTTCAAGCAAAAATTTTTCAATATCTGAATTAGAATTACATTTCTTTAAGTTTTTTTTTACATTAGAAAGTTTTGGGGGGGTAGCTATTTAAAAATTAAATAGTGTACTTCAATTTTATGACTAAGGAAAGTAAAATCACTTATAGTACAATCATAAAGGGGTTCCAATAGTCTTTAAAATGATTTTAAAGACTGAAATTTAAAGAAGGAAGGAAAAGAGAGAGGGAGGAAAACAGACAGATGAACAGCAAGTAAGACAGACAGACTTGCAGCTAATTGCCACCTCTGCAGCTGGCTGCTGGGTACAATTGGCTAGTCCAGCTTCAGGCTGTTCCCATATTTTACATATCTTGGAGCCCCCTGATAACAATTTATCCCAAAGCATCAGAGTCCCAGATCATTCAACAAAACACTACATAATTATGGGTGAAAGTAACACGAGTTTTTATATTGACAGCAGTAATGAATAATAGCCTATTCATTTTTTCAAAAATATAGTTTTTTTTCTTTTAGCAATACAGGAGTGATTACTACTCTCTAAACTGTAAAACTATTTTGTCAACTTTATTAAACTAAAATACATAGTGTTGGCACGATAGCACACTCTCTAGAACTGCGGTCCCCAACCCCCGGGCAGCAGACCAGTACAGGTCTGTGGCCTATTAGGAACCCACCGCTCACCTTGGGATGTGCTGCCGAAGGTAAGCAGCTGGGGAGCAAGTGAAGCTTCATTTATATTTACAGCCGCTCCCCATTGCTTGCATGACCACCTGAGCTCCGCCTCTTGTCAGATCAGCAGCTGTGGCGGCAGGCATTAGATTCTCATAGGAGCGGGAACCCTACTGTAAACTGCACATGCGAGCGATCTAGGTTGCACACTCCTTATGAGAATCTAATGCCTGATGATCTGAGGTGGAGCTGAGGTGGTGATGCTAGCACTGGGGAGTGGCTGCAAATACAGATTACCATTAGCAGAGAGGTTTTGACTGCACAGAAACCATAATAAATCAAATGCTTGCAGACACAAATCAAAACCCTATCAGTGAGTGGCAAGTGACAATTAAGCTGCATCTGGTGGCAGGCTTTATAGTGGCAAGTGAGCATCTTACTTCAATTGTACAGCTGCATCTGGTGGCAGGCTTTAAGTCAGAATCCAACACTTATTTTAGTCTGAGTGTGGCCCACCCATTATTTTATTTACCACTTCCGTTTGCACCTCTTTCCCTGCACTGCACAATTGTCTCAGTCACAGTTTTGGTAAGTTCACAAGCTAACCCTAGCAAAAATGAGTAAGAAAAACTGCTTCTTTGAAAAGGTGGAAAGACCCAATGATGAGACAGCAGAAGACTAAGACTGACAATAAAATGAAAGCTGCATTTAAAAACAAACAAACAAACAAAAGCCTCCAAGGTGTCATTTAGTATTAACATCTGTGTCCCCACAATCTCTCTCTCTTCGGACCAATCATTTCCAAAAGCACCCCCAAATCTACCCTTGTTGGCTACGGCACTGAAGCTGAAACATGGCATCCTGCAAAGATTTATTGTCACTCGGTTTTCTGGAGACTCCACGAGAATATTCAAGAGCCAGAAGTATCCTGTGTACTTAGACGACAACCATGACTCCAACTGGATCCAAATATCACACAGGATTTGGTTACAAAGCCAGAAATTTTAGAACTCTTCTGGGACAAATATATTCATCTATAGCTTCTGCAATAAGTTCTTTCCTGATAAACAGATTTGATTAAGGTCCATTAGCTCATTTTAAAAGAGTACTGCACTGATACGATTTCTGTCATCCTAAAGTTTATTCTTTAAAGCCTAGGGAAAGAAAAACATGACTCATACGAAAAATCCCGTCAATTTCTTCTAAACTGTGACTTTACTTCCTCAATAAAGCCAACACTGCTTCATAAATCTCTGATTCCATTGAACTCAACACAATTCAGCAATAAGAAATGATTGGGCACAAGGTAATAACTGCTCTATTCAGATGTCCAACAAGAGTCTTAAATTTCTATACTTCCTAAGACAAATTAGCAATGTTCTTGTTTTCTCTCCCTGCAGTTTCACATTTAGGGTGTACAGATGTCCTGTCACAGCAGTTAAAAAGTACACTCTTGTGAGTCACTAGGGGTCTGACAAGTGAAGTCTCTCAAAGCCAGATAATTACAAAAAGTCCTTGATTTGAGGAGAGCTCATTCCACTTTTTTTCAGCAAGTTTCTACAATGTAGCCTACATTAAGAAACAAGCAAGCAAAATCATAAAATTTAAGTTTCCATGTTCTGTTTAGTCTCATAAGTACCCTAAAAATTGGCAATAGTTAAATGCACACATATAGTGAAAATTCAATTTGTTTAATCCATGCAAATATTTATTTATCATCTACTATGTATAAGACAATGGGTTGGGTAATTCACTACATCACACAATAATAATCTGATCTGCAAGTCCATAACACAAATCTTTCAGATAAATGATGCAGTGGAAGCTGAAAAGATCCAAGTTTAATTTGAATAAAATATTAAAACCTCCTTCACAATTTATATTTTAGGTATTCTATCTGGGCAGAGTGAAGTAGAGTTTCCCACATGAATATTGAACCTGCCAATTTTCTTATTAGCAGTTCTGGTGGTTCAATTAAGTCATTCATGCTCAAAAATGATGTGAAAACTTACTTTTTGGCAAATAATTCTAAGGGAGGCTATATACCCTAAAGCCAAGAGTGTCACAATTATACAATATAGACTTTGTTTCTTAAGAAATTTTGCTAGGTTTAGGCTGATTGTGGTGAACATCTACTGGTTGGGTGACAGTATCTATTCCTTCTTTTGCTAAAAGGGTCCTAATTTTTTCCACAGGAAAATATCCTTCACCCATCCTTAGGGTATGAGGTGCAGCAACACGTCTCTTCCCTGGCCTAGGCCTGGCCATTCACAGCACCCCAACCCATGCCCACTGTAGTTGGTTCAGGGATGTGGATGTGACCCAGTCACAGTCATCAAGTATCAACGCTAGCATATTTTGGAACTTCTGGGAAGAGAAAATTCCTCTTTTCGGGGTGGGGGGAGAATTACAGAGATAAAATAAAAGCTTCGAGTGCTGGCAGCCCTTTTGCCTCCATAAGCTGGAGAGCCTGCCCAAGAATGAACTCAATCCCGTGGAAACAGAGCCAAGAGATGGAAGGGGCAAGATTTAGTCCCAATGCCACTGCTTAAGCTTGTGCATTCAGTGTTTGAGTTCTGAGCCAATGTCTTTTTCTTTTTAAAAACGTCTTAGCATGAAGACAGGCTGAGTTGGGTTTCTGTTAAGTCTTAAGGATTAAAACCAACGTCCTAAACTGGAAGCTTCTGTTAATGCCTATGGTTTAGTATCCTCCCCCAGAGCTGCCAATGTGTATTTTCTTCCACAGGCTTTTCTGCTTTTTCTTAATCTGCAAGTTTTCCCTCTACTTTCTCACCAGCATCACAGGTCAGAATAATGTAGTGACATTAGAGAGAGGCAGTCAGCTGCAGCTCACTAAAAGAGTAATGCCATTTCTAAGCTTAAAAAGCTGGTGCAGGTGGCACTTGGGGACAGGAAAAGGAACTAAAATTGCTAAGCACCTGCCATGAGCCAGGCACTGTTCTGCCTGCTTTACATACATCACTTCACTTAACCTTATTCCATATCTGCATAATGTTGTGGAGAGGGAGATACTTTAGGGACTAAGAAATTGCTTGTCAGAGAATACAGTGGATCAAAATTCAGTATAGAGTAGCAGCTAGGTGTGTCGGCTCCAGGATCAGTTTTAGATTTATGTCTCAGAGGCTACATCATTGAAAAGCATGATGTGAATGTTTTTCATCAGTTCTATGCCTCAGTTTCCTCCCTTGTGATGGAAAATATCCTTTAATCTGACTTATAGGGATAGTGTGAGAATAATTAAGATGTAACTCATCAAATGTTTTCCACAATACTTGGCACATTGTAAGCTGCTAATAGCAAGGCCTGAAAATGAGCCATGGTACACAGAAATCTAAATATCCTATGAAAATGTATTAAAGGAGCTGATATGAGGAAATAACCAGTCTAGCTCATAGTTTCATGGGACAACGACAGAACAAAGAAGGGAAGAAGAGCTAGAAGAGCTATAATTCTAACCCAGGAAGAGAAACAAGATCAAGAATGATTTTCTTAGCTCACTTGGCTAACAGTTGTATTGGTTCTGTAATGTGAATGGGCTGGAGGTTAATACTCAGGACGTTAATTTATCTCTTTGTAGTGTGTGTGTATAGTTACACTTGAGTTACTTCTATATAAAGTTCTGAAAAATGAACTCCAGATATTCTTAATTAGACATCTGAACTGAGCTATGAAACTGCAATAAAAATTCTCTCACCTAGAAGGAACAGAGGGACTAAGAAGTATTTTGAATGCTTCCATGACCAGGTTTTCAGGAGCTCCAGGGGTACCTCATATAATGAAAATGCAATTGTATTTGAAATTACACTAACATGTAACTTGTAATCCTCTCTGACCAAAATTTTATTCCTTTCCCACTTAGTTATTCTTATTCTTTTCTTTTTTTTTTTCTTTTTTAAGAGTCAGGGTCTCACTCTGTCACCCAGGCTGGAACTCCTGGGCTCAAGCGATTCCCCCCACCTCAGCCTCCCCAGTAGCTGGGACTATAGGTGTCTGCCACCACGCCTGGATAATTTTTTTTTTTTTTTTTGTAGAGACAGGATCTTCCTGTGTTGCCCAGGCTGGTCTTGAACTCAAGTGATTTGATTGATTACAGGTGTGAGCCACTGCACCAGGCCAAATTATTCTTATTCTTTTACCTGATAAGAATAGTCAGTGTATTGACCCATCTACTTTCCCCAAGTTATCAGGTTCCTCTGTCTCCACTTTCTTTCCTTTTCAATCCAGAGGCCAAAATTCTTCTCAAAGTTCAATTCTCTTTGTCAACTCTCCTTTCCACACACTAGCCTAGCTAAGCCCTAATCATGAGCAAACCAAGACTTGTTCACACACCTGTGCATTATTATCCGCCTCCCCATACCCAGGCTGCTAACTGCTCATAGGAAAAAGCCAAACAACTGAGGCAAACTCTATATATGTATGCTCAATTAGGCAATCCCAACTGTCTCAAATTAGCTCTCTCTTCAAGTCTTCACATGGGGTATTTAAAACTTCCTCAAGTCTCTTCAAATCTTCTGACAACTTCCCTGCTCCACCTCATCTTAGTAAACAATTTTGCCTTCTATTTTACAAATAAAATAGAAATCTGGACGCTTTCTCACTTCCTGCCCTGAAACTATAAACTTATCTCCTCCATAAGGCTAATCTCTCCATCTGTGCTCTGGCTCCTGTCATCTTCCATTGAATCAGGAACCTCACTCAATCCCTAAGTCCTTCTTCATGTTTTCTCAATCTCTACCCCGCTACCGGAGTTGAGTAGAGGGGCATTTCAACACACTCCCAGGACTTTCATTACTATTAACAAGAACAACCAAAGCTCTGGACAGTGCAATTTCCTTTCTCTTTCCCTTCAAAGCCCAACTTCCCGAAAGAATTGTCAACTCATGCTGTTGCCAGTTTCTCACAGGTGACTAAAACATTAAATCTGGCTGAGGTGGCGCAAAAACCATGGATTCCAGGTGACCCTTAATTCAGAAAGGTGAGTGGAGAGCAATAGTAAGGCACTGTCTATTCACAGCAGTAGTTCCACCAATGAACAAGCAGTACCAAGAACATGTTTAAGACTGTGGGACAAGGACTGGCTGGTGAGAGCTTAGAGTGAGGTCTTGGCCTCTTTTGCTGCAGTCCTGGTCATGGAGGGGACTCGGGCAGCACCTAGAGTCTGGGGGCATAAAGGTGCGTCCTTATCACGTTCCTCCCACAAAAAGGGAAAACGAAAGAAAAGGATCTTCCTAAGAAATTCTGATTTTCTCAATCACAATTGATCTGTCCTTCGTTTAATGTCTAAACACTTAATAAACAGTAATTTGATTTAATAGCTGCTTGTCTAAAATCTCACTCGAGTATAAGCTTCTTGGCAGTAGACCATGCATGATTGTTCTGTGCTGTCCATGGCACCAAGCACAATTATCTATACAAACAAGCCAGGGAATCATGTGGCCAAACTGGGATTGTGAGGGGCCCTAGACATACAGAAAACCGAAATGAGGTAAAGTACATAAAGGGTTTTATAAACTGTGAAGCACCAAACAAATGTGAAATTACATATAGCTAGATCATAATATATAGCTGCTGAGTAAATGGATAAATGTTAAACATACCTTTGTAATGTTATAAAGCCAAAAATGTTATTTCAGTAATTTTCTGTAGTTGAAGATCTAGACAAAGGGTTGGATGAACTGTGGGTCTGATTATATGTCAATTCTTACGTTCTTACTTGTGAAATGAAGATTCTCTTACCAGTGAGTTTTTACATTACAAAGAATGGAGTAATCACATGTGCTGCAAACATTAACCTGCTTCTCTCAATCCACGCAAACTCAGAAGTATCAATTGTGAAAAGAATACTTTGAATATTTACAGCCTTGCTACTATATAATGGATTCAATAGTTTACTCACTTAATACAATTTTTTATGGAACTTTTTTTGGCCTAGACTTGGAGATATCAGAGTTTGGTGCTCTATTCTTTTTAAAAATAAAAAATCACCGTTAAGAGTTAACACCTGGTAAGTGTTAACTGCCAGGTGCAAACAAATATTTGTCTTTCTATACAATTACTTGTTTCTTCCCCCTTCTATACAGCTTTGTATAGTATCTAAACACTTTCCTTTCAAAATATTTGTTTGGCTTAGTCTCTCCAGTGCTGTTCATGTAGCTCTCCTCTAACGCCACAGTCTCTCAGTTCAATTACAGAACCCTTTACTGAGCACCCCTTATGTGCTAGGCTCCGTGTGAGATGTATTTTTGTTAATCTCAATCAATGACCAAATGATAACTTATAACCCAGATAAACACTTCAAGATTTTTTTCATTTGAATTATAAATTTTTATTTCCCTTAAGGATATAGACTCCTCCCTCTCCCTATATGTTGTATACACATTCAAATACTAGAATGTGTATTTCAGATTTGTCAGTCATAGCTAATATTTGGGAAATGAAGATGGTAAATGTTGCTTTGGAATGAAAATGTTCTAGAAGCATATATGATATTCCTGCTACTGTGTATAGAAAGATTAGTATCCCAGGAGAAAAGTTTATTTGATTTGATATCTTCTTGCTTCTCAATCCTTGACCTTATGGTAGAAATGAATTGTTCCATTCCATCTGAATTAAGGCTCATACAAGGCCCATTCATAGAGAAATAATGAAATGCTTAGAGCCTCTTGTCATTCAGTCATTCACTCATTTGTTTATTCATTCTTTATTCAATAAGCATTTGCTGATCACTCATATGCCTTGGTAAGATAAATCTACTCAGAACTGTGTATGAGAATGAACAAAGAAAGGGTCCATTTAGTTAAATCAGTAAAGGAAGGAATATCACAAAACAGTTACTCAGCAAATGAATCTATGAACTAATTCATCCTATGCAAAGTCATGGGAGTTAGAAAAAAAGAAAAGTTTAATGACTGAAAATTTTCACTGCATTTAGTTGCACAGTTAGGTTTGCTCTTAGTTGGGTGCAAATACCATGCTTTAAATTGATGCCAATTGCTTTAAATTATGTACAAACAAAATCAAACCTCATTCATTTCCTTCTCATCAGTTCTTTAACAAGAGAGCTCTGTGAGGAATAATTGTCCATTCCCCAATTTTAGTTTCCTATCTTCCTAAATGCCAATCTCAAAAGTGTTCCATTCTTCTGTCCCTAAATATTGTATATGTTTCTATTTTATCCCCCAGCATACGACTTTGAGGCAGCAAGGTTTAGTGGCAAGAGCCTGGGTTCTATAGCAGAAAGACAAGGGTCCACCACTTGTTACCTGTGATATATCATGGTAGGTTCCTAATCTCTCTAAGCTCAGGTTCTTCAGTGATTAATAATATCTATTTTTATAGGCCATGATGAGGATTAAATATATAAATACTTAGCAAAAAGACCTACCACACAGTAGGTGCCCCATAAAAGACAACAATTAGTATTTATTCACCAAATATTTATAGATACCTGCTCAGTGCTGAGTACTGATTTGACCCTGGGGGCACAAATAGACATTCATTGCCCTCGAAATTGTCATTCCCACGAAGGGAGAGCAACTATAAAAACATGAAAAAATAAAACCATCTAAGATAGTGTTAAATACAAACTGAAATTATGTTATCATCATTCATTGAAATTCTATTTAGTGAATGACACTCATCCATAACTAAAAGTCAAATTTTCTTGTTACCTACTTGGTTTAAAAAAACAAGGATTAGCAAAAATCTATTGACCAAATAAAATATGTTTAATAACTTGCTTCAGTACTGGAAACCCACAAAGCAAAATTTGTTTCCAAAAATAAAGTACCTTACTTTGTACTTAAAATAATTTTAAAAGCGTAATTTAAAAATCATTTTTAATTTCCACTAGCCAGAGGAAAAAACTATTCTCTACTTTATATAATCTTAATGAACAAATATTTTCAGTATAAGCAATGAAATATCTGTGATATTATACTGTATTTTTGTAATTATATACTATATTAATGTAATTATTTAAATACATGTAGGGAAGCAAGTAAGACATGCAATAATTAGGATATGTAATTACATGATTAGTAAGTCTAATTACATAGTACATAATCACAGAGTTTATGGAGAATTTTTGCTTACATGGAGAGATAATTTTTCATACACTTATGTATTATAAATCTGTAAAAAGATTCACAATTTGAAATAGTGATTTTTTTCATAATTAAAATCATTCTAGAAACTGTAAGTTCTTAAGAAAATAAAACAAGAATTCTTCAGAAATCATTAATAAAACATATTAATAGCAGCCTGGACCAGTCAGAAATGCAAATCTGCTTAGGTCAGAAACAGAAATATTTACTGACCAGATGGTCAGTAAATACAGTCTTTGCTGTTTGTAGGTCTGCACGGGCATTTTACTGGATGCCAGTGTTACCAACCAGCAAATGAAGGGTTTCATAAATTCATTCATTTCACTGTCAGTGTCATTTAAGGTAAGGATCTCTCTAGATCAGTGTTCCTGGAAGCATCAGCATCACTTGGGAGCTTGCTAGAAATGTAAATTCTCAAACCCTGACTCAGACCTACAGAATCAGAAACTGGGGGTGGAGCCCAGCAATTCCTAGTTTAATAAACCCTCCAGGTGATTCTCATGCACAGTAGAGTCTGAGTACCACTGCTCTAGGTTGATGCATTCAAAAAACCAAGACTGCTGGTCTTTTATATTTTAACTTTGAAAATAGTGCCAAAAAATGTCCCTTTTGCCAATTAGTTTAGCAATCTGAACCATGAACTGAGAAATAAGAACACAAATCTAATTCTATATTGTATTTGAATAATATCTAATTTTTTTGGAAAATATTTTGCTATGTTAAGCAGAAATCATGTTAAGCAGTTTATACCCATTAACACAATAAAATGCTACAAGAGAAGTACTATTATTAGCCCACTTTCCAAGGGGGGAAACTAGGGTTTGGAGGGACTATGTCACTTGTTGAAGGTCAAATGGCTAGTAAGTAAAATGGCATGCTTGCAGATAACAAAATAACTACAATCATGTCATATCACTCATTTTTCACTTAAATTTTTTAGATTTTCAGTTATCACAACCTTAGAGGCCACAGAAAATATTCTTTAGCACTATATGGCAAGAGCTTTATTAAGAAATTAAGATAAATTCTTCAATAATATCTCATTCTAACATAACTACAAGTAGTATATCTAGTTGTGAAATACCTAGAAAGCTTACTGACTTACCACCAAGCCAACCTGATGTGTATGAATCAAATCTTATACGCTCTTTTAATAGTTACTAATACAACCCCAACTAAAGTTCAGCCTTTACATATAAAGAGGCACTTCAAATTTATTGCTATTCATTGGATTCTTAAACAGATTCATATGACATATCCATAGACACACATATACTATCCAAAATATATTTATATCATTTAATTTAATAACATATCTGGTTGAAGGTGCATATGCCCTAATACAAATTCAATACTGGTTTACCTGTTCCAGAAGCAGAAAAGGTAGTAGTAAAAGGAGCCACAGGAGGGCAAAGGGAGAAGAATCTATGTTCAACAGAGAATTTCAGCTGGACAGTGATGAAAAGTCCATATGTTACAGTGCCACCATAAATTATGCTGGAACGAATGGTCAGGCCACAAAGGGGTTCCAAAAATAGGTTGAAACTGCTCACAGTCTGAAAACAAATTGCCTAAATTCCAATATGAGAAAACAGTGTTCTTGACATATATTTTCATGTGGCCACTACTGGGTGAAGCTAGGTCTACAGAGATGAAATACAATATGCTTTAGCTTTGAAATTGGAAGTTGTTATTCCATCAAGACACTAAAATGCAAAGAAATCTGCATGAGTCTAGTGCCTCAAGGCTTAAAGATTTATTACGAAGGAAAGACAAAATGAACGATGGCATGTCAGTTGGCCTGAACCCTCGGAGTGAACCTGCATTTTGGAGAAATAGAAACCTCAGTGGTCTTACCTTTTAATCATCTCAGGAGTTTGGATTTGAATTATATAATTATTGGTTTAACTAAAAATATATATTTAAGTGATAATAATGGGACTATCATAAATCAAAAGCAAAAGTGGTCAGAGGGTTCCACTATTATTAACGAGTTCATTTTTCTTAAAGACAAACACCAAATCTAAAATGTTAAGAAATAGTTATATGATCATTTCCCTTAAAAGATCGAAAATCAACAGAAAAATGGTAATAAAAACACACTAAGAGGATGCTTATAATCTTTATTAAAGATGGCTGTGGTTAATAGTCATGAAAATCAATCACCTACCAGTTACTAAATTTGCAAATTTCATTTTAAGAATATCATAATTACAATAAAGAAAACATACAAAATATATATTATATGGGTTTCATAAATGAACACTCGACAGACTCTATATTTTTGAAAATTTGGTATGCCTCTAAGGGAGAACAATCTAACTAAGAGTCATATTGATTAACCTTATCACAGAGCTAATATGTTGAAGGATCAAGTGAATATGGCTTTATTTTAAATCAAACAATATTCAATTTTCAATTTTGACAAAACTGCCACAGGTATATTATTATTATTAAGAGTTTGCATACTATATGTATCAAAAATAGATAAGTATTTAGGAAATATTAAGTAATACTTTAAAAATAATTTTAAAGTGCCAACATATTTTTTTGTATTGTCTACATTATTGTTTTGAAAATTATAAGTGTTAAGTTGTATTGTGCTGAAGAAACAATAAATGCATTATTAAACATAAAAACCTCATAAAATTCAGGACACAGATTTCAATTGTGATTCAGGTTTTATTAAAATCATGTTCTTATTTAAGAAATCATTTGTCAACAATAAAAGCTATCATTAGCTCAGTTTTGTGAAATAGGACGGCAATTTCATGTAACTAAAAAGTAACCAAAAGCTTCCAAACAGGGTAAAAATGTTACATTGAACTACCAAGAGAGAACCAAACAGTGTAAAGCCATATTGTCCCACAGCATGAAGTGATCAGATACCTGCCCAAAATGATGGACAGCTCTGGCCTAGTGAACAAGCAAAAAAAATCCCATTTACTCTCGTCCAGATGGGACCAACTGGACGCTTCAGCGCAAACAACTCATCCTTCTTCGGACCTTCTTGTCCAGCTCTTGAGCTAGCTCTAGCTGATAATGATGAATATCAAGGCTACAGTAAAGTGGGTGACAAGAGAAGCCTTGTTATAGCTGCCAGTCTTTTGGTCTTGTCATTATTACACATTGAAGATTTATTTGAGTTTATTGTTGTGCACAGGGTCTAGCCATTTGCAATTCATCACCTACTACAGAAAGTTCAAGATAGTGGCCGAAGCTATAATTGCCACCTCCACCTGCTTCTGGAAATTATGAGGTCACTAGCTAGGGCAACCCAGTCCTCACTGAGCCCCAAAAGTCACAGCAGCTTCTAGTATGAAATCGTCAGGCCCGATCTGTACTGGAGCATCTCTTGAGATCACATTAATAATACTACATTGCCTGGCAATTGATTCAATTGTTATCTGTAGTACAGCCTGCCCTATGGCAAACACTAAGAGGATACAGTCACAGGAAAGATATAATGAAACTATAAGAGCTGCCACAATTTGAACATTATTGTTATTTTGTAAATGTTGCAGTTATTGTGTGTTGATTCAGGAATACATAAAGCCATGAACAAGGCACATTTCTTTTATTTAATCTGACATAATCTTCTAATCTTCCAAAAGTCAAACTAGTCTCACTGTAAATCTGTTTTTGGAAGCAGGAGGAACATAAATCTTATACAAATAACAATATTAAAAAAACTGGTACTTTAATAATATTAATATTAAAAAAACTTAGATGTGACTACACTAGCATGTTAAATGAGTTTGTTTTTTAAAAAAATCAATAATAAAAATAACGATTCTTTACTTTTAAATTGCCTTTTATATTTATTTTATTTTAAAAAAGCTATAGACTTTTTTTCTTTTCCCTGCAAAATAGTTGGAAAATTTTTTTAGAGCTTTGCCTATACTACTGAGCACTCAAGGTTTTACTGCCAGTGCTACAAAGAGTAGGAGCTTATATGATCTCCATTCTTCTAAAATATATGAATCACTCATCAGTTTGCTCAGTGTACAGAAGGCTTGAAAATTTATGATACCTGAATCTTTTTCTTCTTGGTATTATGCCATTACTTAGTTGCTACATTCTCACTGTTAATGGATTTCTAAAACCAAGATTTACTGAGATAGGTATTTTTTGTTCCAGGTCCTCTTTTTAAAAAATTGACGTGGCAAGTAATGCAGAAAAAGGTAAGCTAGCATCATAATTCAATATAAACCCCCAACTATTTATAAAGATTGTCTATATCTTATTTTATTCCCCAGAGTAATGGTATTCAACGATCTCATTTTATAAGGTTATACAGGAATCAAAGTTCTAAGTGGAAGTGTCTGTCTACATGTATCATATACACACTATTGTAGCTTTCTGCCATACTGACTATAAAGTCAGCCGGAGCAGGACAATTCACTCCTGCTTGTATGTGAGAATATGAAGGTTTGGGAGTCGGGATGTAATTTTACTATTAGAGGTTTGGTCCCATTTTCAATCTTACTTTGACTCAGCTCAAGAGCACTGTGGGTAAGAAAAGGAAATGTCCATGAAACTTATTAATCAAACTGTTTCTTAAAAAACATGACAATAACATAAGTCAACATCTCAGCTAAGCATCCTAGGTTATCACTTGGTGAACGGCTGCAGAGAATTGGATGCTGAAAGCCCTTGTTTTTCTCCTCACTTTTCCTCCTCTGCTGACCAGTTCCATAATAAAACAGCATAGGACCAACTACCTGCAGTAACAGCTGATAGGGAAAAGCCTGCAGAGACCTGGGACGCAAAGTTCACAAGAGTAATGACTAACAGAACAGTAAGTTAAGGACACCTTGCCTATCCAACCCATTTGGGAAATGTTTATGGTTCACAAGAAAGAGTCACCTACAATTTTCAAATCAACTCTAGCAAATAAAACTAAAGTTTGCTCAGGTTTTAGCTAGGGAGCTCAGCAACAAAAATGGGTGACTGGAATTCTGACTTCACATACATTTTTAACCAACATCTGCACCTTACCTTAAAGTTCATGAACTTCTTTCACATATACCATCCCACACAATCTTGCGAGAAAGGGGTTAATATTACACCCATTTTACAGAGGACAGATTGACGCTCAGAGAGGAAAGAAATTTTCATACAGTCACAAAACTGGCCAAGTGGTGGAGCTGATCTTAAACACAGGTCTTACTCCAATTCTTTACTTTGTACTACACCACAGGCAGAACAAAAAACAGTCAACTTAAAAATCATTTGAACTGTTCTTTCTTTGTTAATACTGAAGAGAGTTTTGGGATTATGAAATGGATTTACATCTTTAAATTTTCTCTAAGAAAACTTATCTTTTTTTCTAAAACAGGAATCTAAACCACTAATATGATAGAAACAAACATATAGAAGAAAATCATAATATCCATTGCTCAGCTGTTTTTTAAAACTGTGAAATATCTTATGTATTTAAGGCTGTATGAAAACATATAGTTTACTCCAGATGTCCCCATCCACCCTGTCACATTTATATCTTCTCCCTTCACTTCTGGGGTAATCACTACCCTGAATTCTAATTTAATCTATCCATTAGTTGTTATCACTGGTGTATGTATCCCAAAACAATATTGTTTAGAGTTCTGCCAATCTTTGAACTTTATATACATGGAAACATACTGTATGTATTATTCTGCAACTTGCTTTTTTGTCTAATATTATATTTGAGATTCATTAATGTTGATGCATGTAGTTATAGTTCATTCACGTTTACTACTGATATAGTATTTCACTGAATTAATATACTACAATTTATCCATTCTCTTGCTAATACACATTTGTGGCTTTTTTGTCCAGTTTTGTACTGTGACTACTATGGATACTTTTTCTATGTATCTCCTAGCACAAAAGTGCAAAAGTTTCTGCAGGGCACATACTTTGTGGGGCACAATTGCAAATTCCTGAGGTATGTACTCTTTACTGGCTATTGCCTTTTCCCAAAATAGTTATACCAGCATATATGTTCCCAGAAACAATGTTTCTGGGATCCTATTGATCCTCACCTTGCTAACAATTTGTACTGTTTTTTTTTAATTTTTGCCAACCTGATAAGCAAGAATTGGTATCTCATTGTGATTTTAATTACACTTCCCTGATTTCTAACTAAGTCGAACACATTTCATGTTATAGGCCATCCATGCTTCCTCCTTTGTGATATACCTGTTCTTTTCTTTTGCCCATCTTTCTACCAGGTATTCATTTTTCACTTACAAAAAGCTTCTACCAATCTGTGGCTTGGGGTGTGTGTGTGTGGTGTGTGTTTCACTCTCTTTACATCATTTAAAAATGTCAGGTACTTAATTTTAATGTGGTTGAATTTATCTGTTTTTTCCCTATATGATTTAAACTCTTTTGTCCTGTTTAAAAGTTCTTCTTTGCCTTGAGGTCAGAGAGTTGTTCTCCAATATTTGTTCTAGAAGTATCACAGCTTTGTTGATTCATTTATGTGTTTAATCCACTTAGAATCAATTTGTGTATGTTCCATGAGGTAGGGATTCCAATTTCATATCCCCCTACATGGATAACTTTCCCTTCACCAATAATTAAAAAGTCCATCCTTTTCCCATTGATCTATTATATTACCTTTGTCATACGTCAAATGATACTATTTTGATTGTTTTTGTTTTGGACACTTTGCTCTGTTTCATTTTTTTATTCTTCCAATCCTGTACCAATATCATTACTGCCCATTAACATACTATCATAAGATAATATTTTGAATTTCTAAAACTTTTTAGTACATGAAATTCACCCTATAAAACAAGCAGAAGTAAACTTTATTACCATTTAACAAGTTAATAAGCTGAAGACACAAGTTAATCTATAAAATGCTTCTGAATCATGATCCACATCTTACGATTCTCAAACTATTGATTTTCTAACCCACTGACTTTTTCAAAGCATTTTCATGTTATCGTATCAATCTTGAATTTTAAATGATACTATTTATATACAATGGCTTTATACTATTGTGGAAAAAATACAGGTTTTGGAGTCACATGCACACAAAAAAATGATGAGAAACAGGGCGATATTAAGACTGGTTGCATAATTTTGAACAAATCATTTACCTTTCTGAGGCTAAAGTCACCTCATCTGTACAGGGTTGATAACTACTATCTTGAAGGGTTTCTGTACGTAATAGAACATATTTAAACACTTAACACCATGCGTGACATATAGCATACACTAAATAAGTAGCATGCACATTGAATATATGTGAATTCATTTATCTTTTACTAATAGTGCTTAATCTAAGATAACACTAAACAACAACAGAATCAAACACTGAAGGCACAAATTTAATTATGTGCTGTTGTAATCAAGTGTACCATAGTGCCCTTATACTGACTACATGTACCCAACTGATTATTAGAAAGTCAAGCAAAGCCTAAGAAGTCCACCAGCCATCCCACCATCCAGTTCCTATTCTTTAGCATCTATTTTATTAAAATTAAATTCGGAATCTTCTCTGTTTAGATGTCACATATTCCATCTTATCAAAACTCAAGTTGTGGTCGTATCGTTAAAACAAAACAAAAAACCACAATCAATCAAAGCCCAGGCAAAAGTCCTCTCTGACTCTTCCTCCTTCTTTTTGCTCCACCCAACTATACTTGGTGAGAGTCATAGCAAGTTGGTCCATTATCAACTTTTTAATGAGAACTTTTCAGGCTCTCATTATCTCTCTTCTTCTTCAAGCTTCTCACCCCCAATAAACCACACTTCTCCCAACTTTCCACACTGCCTGAGTAATATGTACAATCATATTAACTTAAACGAATAATTGAAAATTCCACCAAATCTTCTTGGATATTACAACAAAATCCTAGGGGGCAAAAGATATAATTATTTTACAGCTAAGAAAACTGAGACCTGAAGAGGTTGGAGATATGTGTAGATCACACAGCAGTGGTCCTCAACCTTTTTGGCACCAGGAACCGGTTTCACGTAAGACAATTTTTCCACGGACTGGGGGCAGAGGGATGGTTTCAGGATGATTCAAGCGCATTCCATTTATTGTGCAGTCAAACCTTTCTGCTAATGATAATCTGTATTTGCAGCTGCTCCCCAGCTCTAGCATCACCGCCTCAGCCCCACCTCAGATCATTAGGCATTAGACTCTCACAAGGAGTGCGCAACCCAGATCCCTCGCATGCGCAGTTTATAGCAGTGTTCATGCTCCTATGAGAATCTAATGCCAGGGCTGATCTGACAGGAGACAGAGCTTGCATGGTGATGCAAGCAATGGGGAGTGGCTGTAAATACAGATGAAGCTTCACTTGCTCACTGCCACTCACCTCCTGCTGTGCGGACCAGTTCCTAAGAGGCCAGGGACCAGTACCGGTCTGCCGCCCAGGGGTTGGGGGCCACAGTCATACAGCTTTAGGTACTAGATCAGCTAGAATATACCAGAATATACCTCTCAACCACCATACTATGCCACAGACCACGATTCATTCTAAAACATAAACATATCACTTACTGCTAAAAATCCTTCAAAAGGTATTGGGGAAGAGATCTGATTCTAGATATATTTTGAATATAGATCCTTCAATGGCTCCTCCCTATGACATGAAAAGTCAAACTCCTTTTTCTAATACTCCACTGACAGCTGGCCACTGCCTTCCCTGAGTCCTATTTCTCACTACAACCCACTTTGTACTCTTCTCTCCATCCTTAACAAAGGACTCTCATTACCTTTATCATATGGCGTTACACACATATAAGCTGGCTCAGGGGAATGGAAAAAAGGAAAGGTTGAAAGACTGACAAGCAGGCAGAGTGAAGCAAGAGGGAGTGTCATCCCCAGAGAGACCAAGCTTAGGTTAGAGTGAGTGAGAAACAGAGAAAGTGAGCCCCAGCCAGGTTCAGGGAGAAACCAGAGACTGAGCTGGGCTGAAGAAGACAGACCAGCCAGCAAATGAGAGTCCAAAAGTGAGTAAGAGCCAGAGAGCTTGTGAACCTATTTTAGCATGCACAGGAAAGAGAAAGACTGAGAGATGAAAGACACAAAATCCCAGAGAAAGGGAGAATTCTGCATTCCTTACTGTCTGTCATCAGGCTCTACTGGGCTTGGAATGCCTTTCATTCTTCCTTTCCACCTCATTCTCCTGGTTACTCCTACTTGTCTTGCCAAGCTCAGCTCAGGGGATCTTCTACTCCAACAGCCTTCCCCACATCCACCTTGTGAGTGCATATCATGTGCCCTTCCTCTCTGCACCCAAAGTGTCCTGTCCTTACTCCTGTCACAGCTCTTAGCAAATGGTTTTGGAAGTCATTCTTTGACTTTCTTCATCATTCATTGTAAATTCCTTAGGGGTATTTGTTTCTTCCTGTTTGCTCACCAGTGTCTTGCACATAGCAGGGTTCAATAAATGTTGACTAATTAAAAATTCCTAGTTTTTAAACTTCTCCATCAAACACTTTGCAAATATAATAAAACACTGTCCAATTCTCACCTACAACACATATACACACTTTCTTAAACTCATTTTTTCTTAAACAAGATTGAGTGTTATCAAATAAAGCATTAGTGAATATATAAAACTGAAACATTCTGAATATAATGGCAATTATGAACCTCCCACTTTGTATGTGCTTCATCTACAGCAGAATTTCTAAACCCCTGCACTATTGACATCTGCAGCCAGATAATTCTTTGCTGTGGGGGACTGGCCTGTGCACTGTAGGATGTTAAGCAGCATCCCTGGCCTCTCTGTATTAGAGGCAAGTAGTACCCCACCCTGCTTTATAACAGCAACTAAGAATGACTGTCTCCCATGGGGGGCAAAATTGCTTGTAGTTAAGAACAATTGATTTACAGTGATTTTCCTTTTCTTCAGGTACTCATCAGTTAAAGTTTTCATTTTTTACTTTCTCTCTCTATAGGATAGCTCCTTTTTTAAGATCTTAAACTTAAAAGTTGGCATAGATTGTGGTAAGAGTTATTTCACAGTGTATGAATAAAGAAGTTTGATTACTCCAAACTTACTTGAAACAGCAAGGGAATACTGGAAGTTTGAAAAGAAAGTTTTGATAACATGAGTAATTCCATTCACTTTCTTTTTTTAAAGAAGAAAATACCTGTATACCATTTACACATTATTTACACCTTTTTGGAATGCTGTAGTTTTCAAAGTCATTTATGCAATACACTTGATTTTTCCTTGTAGGTAGAATCAAACCAGACATTTAAAATTACAACTCAACATGGGGGTAAATAACTGCATCTGCTACAAAACTTAATAAAATAATCACAAACACCACTGCTTTGCTGACAGGAGGAGCTCTGATGTCATTAGAACTGAAGAAAAGGTTTATCTAAAAATATATGCACAGCAGTTACTCAGATAAAATTAAATTTGGAGAATAAAAAACTGAAAAATATGTGGCACTTCAAGCAGTGAGAAGATTTATGCTGACATTTGTTATTGGGGTATGCGTGTGTATTTAATGCAGTTGGGGCAAGCCCACCACATTCAGCAGAAGCTCCTTCACTGTTCTTTTTTAACTGCACAAGATAATCCTGTTTATTCTTTTCAAATTTTGATTTGTGCCAAGTTCATTTTCAAAATCTTATCTGCACACATTGGTATTTCCTCTTTTGCTAATGTTTTTCCCCCCACTTTCCTTTGAGATATCTGCAGTTGTCTAGAAGGCTCCCTGAAAGTCCAAGTGACCTGCAGACTAAGCACCCATCAGCCAGATCATCCTTTATTCTCATCCCTTGGCACGTGCAGCAGGTAAAGCCAAAAGACAGTATGAGGTATACAGGTCACAGACACCCTCCTCTGCACAGCATGGCTAAGTATTTGCCTTGCATCTGAACTGACCCCGAGGACCTTTGCTGGGCCAACCCCTTAAGAACTGAAAAAGTCCTCTCTCTGGGCACTGGTTCCAGTTTGTGTTCCTTCAGGTAGGTTTACTGGAATTTCAAAGAAGAGTATACCTCTTCCATCAGGCACGCTAAGTTCTGAATGTACCCGAGCACACACCTATTCTCCCCTTTATCACCAAGCACGACGGGGCCCCAGGAGTCACACCCAACTCTAGCAATTCCAAATGACCTGAAAAGTGCCCCAGTGCTGGAGGAGAAGACAAACGGCTTAGAAATATTACTGAAATACCATAGGCTGCCCCCTCTTTTAAAATGCAGTATTAGGTTTTTTAACTTCATAAGCAGGTGCAGAGTTCTAGTAATAATGTTACATGGAGTACAGCATATTATTTTGTAACTTTTTAGGCAGTAGAGATTTTCCTAATAAAAATCCTGCTCAGTAACCCTAAGGCTGAGGGAATCACTGTGACTGATGGCAGGCTGGATTCCTAGCCTCTTAACCATGTCCTGGCACCATCAGTAGGTCTGAGGCAACTTATGGAAATCAAGGGCTTCCAGGGCAGAGAAACATTGACCAAGAAAACGTAGGGCTTGGTTTTAAAAAAATGAAGGGAAAATAACAAAGGTAAGAGCAACAACATTGAACCTAGAGTGAAAAGATCCATATGTGAACCACAGTTCTGCATTTACTAGTGGTCTATTATGAAGCAAGTTGTTAGCTCACTGAGCTTCCATGTTGTCATTAATAAACTGGAGATACACACGTATGCCCACACCACAGGGTCTGATTAGTATCAAATGATTACTTATTAGCAGTGTAATCCAGAATAAGTCACTTAACCTCTCTGTACTTCAGTTTCTTCATCTGTTAAAAAGGGATGATATTATCTATCTCATGTGATTATTGTAAAGGTTAACTAAGATATTTGGCACAAGAAAAAATACTCAGTAAAGGTCAGCTATTTCTCCTACTATTTTCTAGTAGTAAACTTTGAAAACTATAAAAGTACTATAAAATATTTGGAAACACACTGTTTTTGTTATATTATTAACCTTTTGTTGTCATTGTTATTGTTAATAACTTTGAGCAAGTTGATAAGTTGCTATAGGGTTTCTCTTCAACTCCAGCCTCCACTTAGATTCTAAAGAACCCCCCCTTGTCTGATCTTTATTCTCTAATTTAAGCTATCCCACAAGTAGGGGAGACCTCCCTTCCTGCTACCCTTGTTTAAAATCCCAGCTCGAATTCCTTCACAGAATTTTATATTAAGCCAGGAGATTCTCCAACAGAGCAACAATTTATCCACTTATTTGAACTTGCACTTATACCGCCACTATTAGCCTTTTCTTTGAGGTAATGCATTGTGTAAATACTCAGAAACATTAAAAACCACAAAAATAGTTATGCTGTTCAACACTTCAAACTTTAAATAAATAGAAAATTTTACTGTATAAATTGCTGCCTCCTCGTGGACTGAGCCAAAATCAGTAAGACTGGTTTTAGGTAAACATTCTTTCTACTAAGACCTACCATTGTAGTGAGACAAAAAAGACTTACAGGCAAATGAGTATAGTCTGAGATATCCACAAGAAAGAAATCTAAATACTAATTTGACTGACATCAATAAACCAATAGAGTACATCTTTCTATTATTTGGACTTCTGACATTCTATTTCCAATACCTAAAAAAAAGCTTAAACTTCCAGAAAATAAAGATATAGAAAACAAATAACTTTTGACTAAACGTAACTATAATGTTCCACAAAGTAAAAAGAAAATAAATTTTGCTATCTCTAACTACTGTGTACAGGCATGTCAGAAGAATGAAGAGGAAGTTTTAAAGAAGTATGTGTAAAAAGGATAATTTATTCCAGAATAATTTACAGATAGAAAGGAATGTTGAGAATTATTCAAAGAGTTCAAAAAGTTTCTTTAATACCTTACTTGAAGTCTGATGAAAATCTTCCCTTAAAAAAAGGGTAGCATTATTTGCAAATTGAGCAAGAAGACCGGATGATAGCCATATATAATCAGTTGTCACCTTGCAGCTCAATTAGCCCTCATGTAAAAACGAGGCATGTAAGGAGAAATGAGGTTTTGACATTATCTCTGCCAGCAAGATAATTACACAGCCTTCATTTAACAGTAGGGCAACACTACTGTAGCAACAAATTAACTCAGCTCCATTTGCAATTCATGGTGTGTTTTCTCATTTAATACCATTTGTCTTACCCCAAGTGAATGTTTCCATTAGTTTTCTCCAGCACAGCAAATACTCAGTTTGACTCCACACATTACATCACTAAGTCAAAGCTTACCTTCCAGCAACTCTTTGAAAGCATATTCACAATGTGATAGAATGTCCTGCTTTTTTCCATTTCAGCTACAACTTTTCTCTGGTTTATGGCCAAATAATACAGCAGGTGTATCTGTGTTGAATAACCAAGGATGTGAAATTCCTATGCCTACAATCTATTTCAGAAGAGTTTTCTCTTCTCATAAAGAAAAATCAAGAAAGAAACAAATATCAGCAAAGTCCTAACTTGGATTCAATCATATATTAAGTCATTAACATATTTCTATAAGGTACACTTTAGGAAAGAAAAAAATGTGCTGTGTTAAGCTTTTAGATGTAATAGCCTTAAAAATGACTCTTTAATCACATTCATTTCTTTTACAGATTTTACATTAAAAACTTTTCCTTAGCTTGAATTTAAAAGCCACCCTCTCCCCCTAAAACTAGCCATGATTGAGAAGAGTTTAAAAAGAAGGAGCGGAATGTTTAAAATGGTCATGAGCACAGAAAACAAGAACTGGTGGGCTTCTGTATTGTCATAATAGGCTGATCATTAAATTTTACGTTCAACTCTAAAAGGTAATGTTAATTTCACTAATGATTTATTATTTGAGCTTTTACTCACTGAATTATTCACTACTGACAATACAAGAGGCCCTAAAATTCCTAAGAACCTCAAGTCTCTACAATTGCTTTAGTCCATGATGACTTAAATCTATATATAAAATATTGATCTTCAAACATGCAAATGTATAAAAGCAAGAGCATTATTTATAATCAATGTGTTCATAATGAAAAAAAGAAAATTTAACTCTGTAAGTTAGTATAGAAATATTTCAAAGTAGGGAACTTCAATTTTTGAAAATAAACATTCATAGTGTGTATGAAATTTAAGGATATTCCTTAGGAGAAAAACAATACTTTCCAGGAGTTTTATTTTATTTATCACAATAGTGATTAGCAAATACAGCCGTGGAAAACTGTATTATTTTATACTCTTGAAGAATTAGGAACACAAACATAGAAATACATGCATTTTACACACAGATTCATTACTAAATAGTTATTTTAACACAGTAAGCTAGCAAATAAGTATTCATGATGTATTAGTTTTCTTTTCCTTTCTTTCTTGTTAAACTATTAAGACAATTCATCAATATCTCCACACTTTTAGGTAATTAACTGTCCTATGGAACACATTTAAGGCTTGATACTTAACTTGTAAACAAGATGTAGCCCCCCAAAAGCACTATGCTTTTCTGTGTAATCTAACCTGTCTAATATCTTACAGTAAAAGTGATTCCAAACCAAGTAAGATGAAAGAACCAGTATTTTCACTAGTTCTTACAAAAACATTTTAGAAGTGAAATTTTCTTCTCAATATAGAAATTTATTTTATATACTTGACTAACAGTTATCCAGCCTCAGCTAAAACAATTCAAATACAGAGAAAAGATAAGAAATGAAGATATTGAAAGGTTAAGACTTCTCTTTGTGCTCACTTGGCCTTACCAACTGGATATTCATCCTGTGCTACGGGGAGGGTAAACTGCTTAATCTTTAGATGTTTTTCTATCATTAGCTCAAAAACTACATATGTACTACTGGTCTATATTTTGTATATTGAAATAGTTCATTATACATAAATATGACCGACATGGCATTATTATAGTTTTTATATACAGTTCATACAAATCAATACTTGGGCAAAAGATATGAATGGATATCACATCCAGTATATGGAAAATTAACTCATCAATCCAATTTTTAATTAAATACATAGGGAACTATCCATTCCTTTGTTTGCATTTCTTCATTACTCATCTAACCAGTTTGATCACTTTGGGAAATATCATGAAAGGCATTCCTCCCAAACCGATATTTAAATTACTATTTAAAGGATGTGTATGAATTATCTTCAAGGTTTTCTAAAATACGCAATTAAAACACCGAGATTCCATTTTTGCATTTAACACAAAAGTAGACAGTTAAAATATCATGTAGACTGTTTTGCTATCACAGGAGTTTTACTCCTAACAAACTTCACAATTTTTTTTTAAATGCTATTAAAACAATTGTTTCAATGGGAAACATGTGGTTTGAAGATTAGGCTTTTAGACTCACAATAACACAGTTATTTTCAGGCAAACAGTTAAATACTAAAAGGTTTTTTATGGCTATGAGTGTATAGCTATAAAATCTAAACATCACTCAGCAAATACAGCTCTTAATTACATCTACCATTTGCTTAAGAGTATGGCCTTTCTTTTCCAACTCATGATCAGCATTATCATTAATGTAATGCTTTATACATTTTTTAATCATCTATGATAAAGCACAAAGCCACTAAAATAATGCAACTGTGATGTATAGGGTCCAAGCACCCTACTTTAGCTGGTTCTCAGTGCAAACTATATTCCCTTATATCCGATGTGCTTTATGAACACATATACATAATGCAGGAGAAATGCCCATATGTAATGTTGGAGAGTATCTGATAAAACAGATTTATTTTGACCCTGCTGATAAATTGGCACAAGCCTTTTGGCTTTAAATATTTAGGAATATCTATAGGCTTCCATAAAGTAATTTGATTAAAGTAACTTATTCTAAGGAATAAGTGTGTGTGTGTGTCTGTCCATCTGTCTTGGAAGGATGAACCTTTCATTCACCAAGATGTTTGTTCATCAAAGCGTTACTTAACAACAGTATAAAAATGAAAACCTAAATAAAGGAAATACTTTATATCTACATGATGGAATATTATGCAACAATTAATGTATTGGTTATTAATACACATGTAAGGTAAAATGCAGGATTAAAAACTGCATGTACAGCATGCATGCATTCATTCAAACACTGACTGAGTGTTTGCTACGTGTCAGGCAGTGTTCAAGGCCGTGGGCACATAGCTATGAACAAAACGGATAAGAATCTTTGCTTTCATGGAGCCTACATTCTAGTGAGAGTGGATGAACAATAAAAAAATATAGACGGTAAATCAGGTAAGTACTATGGGAAAAAATAAAGCAAAGAGAGATAGGGAGCACTAGGGCAGGGCGGCTGTAGTTTTTAAATAGAGCATGCCTCAAACAGGTGAGGGAGTGAGCCATGCATGTGCCCAATGGAACAACATTACAGGCAGAAGGAAGAGCTACCTTGAGAGCATGCTGGCAAGGTTGTAAACCAGTGTTGCTGGAGAGAAATGAGCAAAGAAACAAGAAATAGGAGGTCAGAGAGATGGGAGTGGGTGTTGATGTAGGGTCTTGTCTTGTAAGCTACGGTAGGACTTCTTTTATTCTAGTGAGACAGGAAACCATTGGGGGGCTTTGAGTAATATCATGGGACATACATTTTAACATGGACACTCTAGTTGCTGTTTTGAAAACAGACTGTAGGAGAGCAAAGGCAAAGCCAACAGCTTCTGTAAAAATCAGAAAAGAGATGAAGTAGTGTTAGAACAAGGAGGTGAAGGTGAAGGTGATTAGAAGGGATCTGATTCTGAATACATCTGAAGACAGATCCAGTAAGATTTACTAACAGATTAAAAATATTATGCGAGAAAGATAGGAATCAAGGATTACACCAAGATTTACAGTATGAATAACCACAAAGACATCACTGCTATTTACTTTAAAAAAAAAAAACTACAGGAGGAACAGTGGTCAAAATTTAATATAAGACTGGTCTGCATGATGGAATGGGAGCAGACAGATGTTTCGGGATATACATTTTTAATTAGTTAAGTAATATGTTTTATTTGGATAAAAATACTAAAATAAACCACATCTTTTAAAAAAGAATTTGTTACTGTCTTCAAAACTCTGAATTAAAAACAATGATTGCTTTCATTAAGAAAGCAAGTAGGGACAGAGGAATGTATGTCACCAATTTTATGAAGTGAGTATTTAAGATAATGGATCAAATAAGGCCAAACTTTAAAAGGATATATACACTATATGGAATGAAGCCAAGGATAAACATAAAACACTAGCACAAACTCATCTGAATACAACAAGGAAGACAAGGGCCCATAATATAAACTAGAGCTGATGAAAAATGCTAAAGGCAAAAAAGAATGGGATTCTAATTTATTTTTGGCAACATATGAAGCAAGAAAATGAACAGCAAAGACAGAGATTTACTGTTTGGAGAGTTGGTATAGATGACAAAGAGAAAATAGAATCTTACTTCATATCTTCAAATTGTCATTTAATCTCTTTAGGCCTCAATTTCATCAGTAAATGTATGGGTAACAATACTTACCTTGAGAAGGTATTTTGATCAATAAATAAGATAAATATAATCCAAAATAGGTACTTAAAAGGGATATTAGCGTTCCTTCCTGTTCCTTTCCACAGCTCAAATGCCACTTCTACTCTCAATCTTTCCACAAGTATCTTACAGCTCAAGACAGAACAGAGAGCCTTTTTAAAAAATTAGTTCAAATTCTCTAGGCTCATGTAAATATTCAAAGATATTTCAAATACAATCCTGGAATTATATTTTCTTTCTATCTACAAAGTGCCAGGAGGGCAGGGTGTGGTGGCTCACGCCTGTAATCCTAGCACTCTGGGAGACTGAGGAAGGAGGATCCCTTGAGCCCAGGAGTTTGAGGCTGCAGTGAGCTATGATGATGCCACTGCAACTCTAGCTGGGGCGACAGAGCGATACTCTGTCTCAAAAGAAAAAAAAAAAAAAAAGACAGAAAAAAAGCCAGGAGATCTACAACTAATAACCAACAAAGTGATGATGATAATTAGAGGTAAAATTCTGTATCACATTATTAAACAAAGAGTTTGTAAGGACCTAGGAATGGAGACAATCACTAGGAGCTAGCATGGGTTCACTAAGAGTAAGTTCTAGAAGGAGATGTCATTTAATTTTATTGGCAAGATTATTATCCTGAAAGGAGGATGGTAGAAATATGGTATATTAGAACTTTAAAAGGGTATCTGTCTTTAATGGTATTATTTGCAACAATGAGACTAAACTATGGCTGGCCAAGAGTTTAGGTAGGTAAAATTATAGAGATTTAAACAACTTTGGGCAAAAAAAATTGAAATAAAAAAATTGGAATAAATCTGTAAAGAGGTTTCCAATGGCAGGCTACCACCAAATGCTATTCTTGGTCCTTTCAGTTTAAGCAAAATTGTTTCAAAGTCTCAGAATGAAGAAATAGCATGTATGCTTCTCAAATTTAATGATACCAGACCATGTGAGCCGACAGAATCAAGAACCAAAAGAAAATGTTGCAGAATGAAATTCAGCCTTCAACTAAAAAGAAGAAAAGTTATAGGGACATTAAGTCATGCATTTATCTTAACACACACACACACTCACTCACAGACTAACTGTTCTAGAGAAAACGGAAAACTTCGACCTTGACAGAAGTTTGTAAAATTATGGGTTTTAGTTGTAAATTCAAACAGGTGCTTAATACGTTAGCCTAAATACTAAACGTGATATGATAAGCCCCCTCCCCTGCCTCAACATAAAGCACTGTTAGGCTGTTTTAATGTAACTTGTGTTCCCAAAGCAAAAGAAGAATATCCAATAAATTCAACAGTATTTTACTTCTGGGAACCATATTTGAAAGACATTAACAAACAAGCATATTTTAAAAACAGCAATCAGAAAGGTGAGGGGGTTTGGAAAAGTGGGAAAAATAATTGGAAAGAAATTAGGTGATCGATCTAGCATGAAAAAGATAAGATATAAAATGTGCAAGTATCTGTGGGACTCTCATGTGGCAACTCTTTATTCCTTTCATTTGTCTAATATCTTTATACCTATCTTATAGGTGAAAAGACTGAGGCTTAGAGAGGTGATACAGACACCTAAGTAGAAGAATTAGAATTAAATTTAGGTCTTGTGAAAAAGGGGAATCTAACTTATTCTGTGTAATTCCAGAAGGCAAAACAAGACCAATTATATTGTGAAGGCAGATTTCAGGCCACTAAAAGAAATAAAAAGAAAACAAAAGCTTAAAACCTTATGATGATATACAGATTCTATAAAGTCTGGACACAAAAACAGATACATATAATATACATAATTCTATATATAATGTCATCAAGAATGGCTTTACTTCAATCTGTAAAAATGTATTACCTATTGTTTTCAGATTTCATGGGCATCCTGTATTTGCTGAACAACCATTAACCATTATGCCAGGTGCTTCATAATCCCTTAATCTGCGCAACAACCCCAGTGAGAAAACAGAATCTTATTAAAGACTAAAATAATTTGTCCAAGGCCCCAAAGTGAATACATTAAGAACCAGAATTCAATCATAGCTATTCCTGATTCTTTCTTCTATAGGTCTTGCAGACAGGCTGCACAGGAGAATCACCAAATCTCTTTTAAGACACTAATGTCTGCGTTCCAACCCCAGAGGTTCTGATTTAACTAATCTGAGATGAGGCCAGTTGTTCAGACCTATGTATGACTTCCTAAACAACTGGGTACATACATGACCACACATATAAGAAAGAAAAGATACTTTTCTGGGCAAGGGAGGGTTAATAGTGAAAAAGTATAAAGAAACCTTAGCAAATAGAGTGGTTAAGTACCTGTATAAAAATAATTTTCATTGTAATTTTTGTACCTACTTAAGATATGTTAAAACAAAATCCAGATGTCCTAAGATCCAAAACATTACAAGTGCAAGAAGAAAGGCAGTCTGACACAAAAGTTCATAACCAATTCATCTAAAATATGCTTTTTAAACAAATAAAGTGACACTTTTTAAAGTCAAATACTGTAAAAGATTACTTGTCTTTTGCACAAGTGGCAGATCTGTTATCATTCTCATCATATTGAAAGCTTATCCAACAGATGCCCTCTCTGTACCCTACAAGAGCTCTTTGTGCACTCAAAATTAACCCCACTATCACAGTGTTTCTCTGGATTAACCAATGTAAGACATTTGAAGAGGGTCTTTGTTGTTGTAAAATGAGGAAAGTTGCATTAAAAGCATTAAAATAATTGTGGTCACTTGGAAAAAAAATCAGCAAAATACAGTGCCAGCATTTCATGTGGGCCATTCCTTGCAAACAACTAACACAGTTTTCAACTCTTTAATTAAAGAGATATTCTTTAAAATTGGGAAGAAATGTTAAGTCGAATGTCATCCCCTTTCTCCTAGAATGAATGACCTCTGATAAGTATCTGAACCATTTAAACACAAACACACACAAAATGTGATTTTTAAAAATTCAACAAACATGAACTTTGGAGTGGTCAAAGAAAAACAAGAACTATTTTCTAAATTTAATTAAACAGAAAAAGACAGAGCTGACAAGCAGATGAGTTGTCTAAATAAACTTTACAAGCCAGATATTAAGAAAAGGAATGTCATTTTTTGTTATAAGAGCCCAAGGTGACTGCTTATGTTTTGAACGCTGGTTAATTCTAGCTGGAGCACAAATCTATCTTTTCTCTTATAATTAATTCTCAGTGTCAAAACTGCTAGATGTCCTTTTCAGAATCAACCTATCCTTGCTGTTAATTATATTACAGAAATACGTTCAAATAATGTGAACAGCCTGATTCTATGCTCACAGAACAAGCTGTAGGAAAAGCTCAATTGATGACTTAGCTAAATATGTTTACTTAATTATTTTGCAGAGAACATGAGAATAGTTTGCTTTGCAAAAATGATTTCTGAAGAAATGATTTTAAAAAGGAAAGAAACTACTTTAGGAACTACTGTTTGGATATTAAGACAAATAATGATCATTCTTAGAAGTACCTAACAGTGAAATATTATTTCTTGGATTAGAGGGTTTCTCAAATGCTGACAAAATAGACATGAGAAATACAGTGACCAAGAAAGAATTTTCTGAAGGTTAATGACACAACGTGTGCTTTTTTAAAAAAATTACATTTTTATACATTCAGTTTGCAATGGTCTTATTTTCTCAATGGTCTACCCTTCCCTAAGTTCCACCCCAACCCAAGCCCCAGAAGCTGCCATGAAAATTTAGATTGAAACCAAGAAACCCCAAACTGTCCCATGGAGAGCCTGTAGCTGACAAGAGTTGACTGGGAATCCCTCAAAGCTCCAAGACTAGTTTAAGTCCAGGAGTGCTCTTCTACTTAATGCCTGCAAGTGTAATGACATTCAGGGACTGTGTTTAGTTACTGATGGTTTATCTGCCTGTGGATAGCTGGCTCGCAATTTATCAAAGTGAGACAAAACAATAAATGAGATAATCATAGACCTTAAAAAAGAGAAGGAAAATAAATTAACATTTTGGGCACCTATGATGGGTGCCCAGTCATGCTGTTAGGTAGCTTACATATGTTATATTCATCCAACCTCTCTTCTCTCATAAACCTTTCCAGTAAACATTACTATTCCCATTTGCAAAAGTATTATAGAAACCAAGGTGCAGAGGGGTTAAGTACATTGCACAAAATCACTCAGTCAGTAAGTGATAGGTCCAACCAGGATTTGAGTCTGGGTCTTTTTGGCTCCAAAGAGCATGCTTATCTAGCAAACTACAAAGAATGGCAAAATTCAAGATCAAATTCAGAGATAAAGGAAACTTAAAATTCAATCTCATATACTCAGTACCTGAAATTTAAAAGATCATTTTTTTCCCTGTATAATTCCTGATAAATCCCCACATAGGTTTGGAAATGTGGTACTTACATGGTTTTTCTAGGTCTAAGAAGTGATTTGGACCTATAGTGCCCTTACACCTATAATCATGTCATTTACAGGTTAAAAAAATAAAATAAAAAGTCTAAGTCTTCCTCATTCCTCATTCCTCTTACCAATGAGGCATAAAGACATAAAATGCTTAAATGTCTTCCCCAAAGTCATAGTGCTAGATTTCTGCAAAGTTTGATTAGAACTTACATCTGACCCATGGCCTACTGTTTTTTCCTATTATAAAGTGCTGTTTTGTTTTGTTTTCCCCTTGGCCCTGAAAAAAGGCTATAAATGTTAGTTATAATAAGTACATGACACAACAATAAGAATAACACTAAAAATCCTTTCAAAATTAGCACATTCAATCATTACTTTAAGAAGAAAATCATTTATATCAATTTGTTTCAAAAAATAATCAAATGGCATTAAAAAAAAGACAAAACTAGGTAAGCATACTTAGCCAAAATAAAATTTTGGATTTACTGGTCAAAATTCCAAGTGGCTCAGATTTAAAATACAACTGATGTAAAAAATCAATGCATCATGACATAAGAAAACTGTTCCTGATTCTTTATGTGCTTCCAATTTGATTGCTTTGGCCTTCCAAACAAATAAATGGCAGTACCAGAAACCTATTAGTATGATAATAAAGCCTCACCCCTGGATGTGTACAATCTCTACATTTTGGAGGATAACAAATAAACAAACAAATATCAGTGTAAAGACATGCTCTAACTTTCAATTTAATAAAAGAATATTAGAACAAATTATAAAATGTAAAATTTTAAAGGATAATCAGGATGCTTTCGCTTTCTTTAAATCCTTACAGAAGTTCATTTCTGTAATTGTCAAAAGCTAATAGCTTCTATCTTTTAGCCCATTGTTCCTACTTTAGTTTGTGTTTTTTCAAAATTTCAATTTTTAAAAATCCAAACCTAATAGCTTCAAGTTATTATCATTTATTATTATACTATCTAAAACACAATGAGTGCAGTGGGTTCTTTTATATACAGAAAATAGTACAATTGATAGAAATATATTAAGGTTATGAGCAGAGAAAATGAAAATATATAAAAGGTAATTATCTATACATAGATGAATATATACACACATATGTATACATATACTCACATATCCATACTTCAATATTTGGAATGCCTTTGCCTGAATTATATACCTTCTACCCCCAAATCAAAGTAGTTTAATAATTTTAAAAAGCATTTTCTTATTATGAATACATATTTCTCCTGTCACATGTAATGAAGTAAAATTGGACCAGTGATGACAAACTGGCTGGTAATAACTCAATGATCAAGGCCCTAAAAAGTGAAAGTATACTTTCCTAGAAGTTAATACTGTTAAATCATTCATGGTTCATTACTGCAAATTTTGTAACATCATAAAAGTAATACTGATTGCTAAAAGAAAATGTGTAAGCGTTCCTATTTTTGATCAACCTATGTGACTTCAAAAAAGAAACACTTACTATGCAAATGAGGTTCCCAGATTTTTATATATTCTATTTACTCCATTGTAGCCAGCCTTAGCCACATAATTCACATGCAGAACTATCCTCCTTTGAACTAAATGAATTGTTGTAATGGAGAGTTGAGACTTGAAAAAATTGCTCACAATTGCACATACAAGTGAAAAAGATAGCTAAGTCTAAATTAAGATGTTGGCTATGAGGTTTCCAATAGGACCTTGACATGACTGTTGACCTACTCATGACATGATCGCACCAGTACGGATTTGGAATTCTATTAGTATTACCAGAGGAAAAAAAGTCAAGGAGTCATCAAGAAAACAAATCTATATCTTCTACTCCATCAGCCAATTACTGTTGTTAAAGTGGAATTAGATGGGTATTGACAATGCGAAGGGGATAAGGATTAAGCAGATGACTGAATATATTGCAAGCAGTGGTGATCATATTTTGGCTTTTTAGAATTGTTTTGTTTTTGCTGCACAGTTTTTAAAAATTCTAAAATAGGAAATTGCTAAGTAGATTAATTGCTAATATCATGCCTGAGAAAATACAAATTATAATATATTTGCTAATTGGATAATGCACAAATATTTTCATATAAGAGAACTATTTTACACAAGTATATATTCAACAGCTCAGCAACATCTAATAGAAATCTGCACCTGTCTATAAATAAAGGACCACTGGAAAGAGAATTAATACAAGCTTTTTAAAAATTTGATATCATATTCTAAAACAGAAAATTCCCCAATCACATTTCAAAAAATGCTATCTTTTCTTAAAAAGTAAGGATAATACTGATAACTCAACTGATTATAAAACCAAAACACTTGTATTGCAAGAGGAGGCAGTATACTGTAATATTTAAGAGCATGATCTTTGATTTTATAGAGACTTAGTTTCAATTCTAGGCCCTATGTGCTATGGCTTTGTGACCTGGAGGAAATTACTGAACCTATGTCTTGAGTTCCCAATCTGTAAAACTGAGCTATA
Source organism: Daubentonia madagascariensis (assembly GCA_023783475.1). Lineage (NCBI taxonomy): Eukaryota > Metazoa > Chordata > Mammalia > Primates > Daubentoniidae > Daubentonia > Daubentonia madagascariensis. Next base: position 8,987,523 of record JAKFHU010000445.1, read on the forward strand.
ATACACATGTTATATGGTTGTTGTGAGGTTAAATAAGTGTGCTTGTATAAAAATCTTATACAGTATTTGAATCGTGCTAGCTTTAGCCATTATAAAATGTTACCTCTACATTTCTATTGAAATCAGACAGCTATTTTGTCTACAGACAAAATTCAGTTTTGTTACATGGTGATTGGAATTCCTGAGGTGCTAAATGGCCAAAGTCAGGAAACCCATAAAAGTACTGGTTACCAATGCCAAAGTATTATATAAAATCTGGTTTTACTTTATACTGCAACTCCCTATTTCCCCACCATCACAAAAAAAAAAAAAAAAAAAATTAAAAAGCAGCGGACAGGTTTGTTTTAATGGCAGGAGGATTACCAGTCTGAATTGCAAATAATACCATCAAGACACAAAAAATAGTTTTGGTGTTTTAGATAGAAATATTTTCTCCACATCTTGATTAGTTCACTAAATCCTGGTTAAAGTTTCTAGTACCATTTTCTGCCACTTTCTTCTTACATAAAAGTTTTTATCCATTTACAAACTATGTTTTAGTGATTGAGTAATACCATATGTCTTTCTAATTATATAATTCATGTATTTTGATATTAAGTATATTTACTATATCTTTCATCTTTTAAAGTCAACTTTGGATTTAATGGTATATAATATGACAGATAAGAGTATTTTTATACTAGTTTAAAATATATATGTAAAATTTTAATCTAATGAATATATCAATGAACTTGGAGTAGCATCACTTGATGAATCAAGACTAGCAGTCTGTGTCTTCTTAATGTGTGAACACAGAAAGACTGATAATCTCATATATCATAAGGACCTGTCAACTGATATTTGAGGTTAGTGAAAACATGAAAACAAAGTTTCCACTTATAATACCAAATGTAAATCCTTTATTTAGGTGTACACTTTGATATTATGGTAGATTATACCTAACACCTTCATGAAAATTTTCATATTTCCAATAAGCTAAAGTAACCTTGCTTCACAGACTGATTTTTTAAAAGATGTAACTTCTCCTTAACACACACAAAAAGGATACGAAAGAATATGACTTAGTTTTTTGATACAAATAAAATCCAAATGATGATATATCTTACAATAACATAAGAAAATTTAAAATACATTGTTTTAAAAACAGCAAAGAATGCCAAGAATGTAATAAGGAATGTCAAGGTTTGCAATGGCAATTCATTCAAGAGAGTAATCACAAAAAATAAAAAAGGCATGGGAATGTGTTATTAAATTTGTAGTAGTATTTTTAAAATAAAATTCTAATCAAGAATAAAGAAGCAGAGAGATGCCCACACACAGACAAGAAAAAACCTACAGCAAATCTAATAAATTTAACTTGCCCTGCCAGATCTTTTTAACTTATTGGAAAATTCGCTTGACTTAATATTGACACAAAGATGTGTAAATCAATACATTCAGAATGAAAGATATATTTTAATTTAAAAATGTTCAAACTGCAGCAGTAAATCTATGCACTTAGCACATAAAAATCATTAAGAGTTTAAATGTTGAGACATAATATTGGGGTTGACCAACACACGTACAGGTGAATGCCAAATACTAAATTTTGACCATTAAGACACTTGCTTTTTATGTCACATATAAGGCAATCTTTACAAAATTTACTGAAATATATTTATAAGCACTAGATAAACTGAATTTCATTGAGAATCCATCAAAGCCTGCAACCAGGGCACCACCTACCTGCTGCTAATAAAAAGTCTTATCTTTATATAAACCACAAGCTATTGTGATCTTTCCAAATGAAATGAGAAAAACAGAAGAAATGAAAGTACCCCTTAATCTCAGTGATTTTCTATGTGATCAAAGCCTTTAGCTATGCCATCCAATATGGTAGCCACTAGTCTTATGTGGCTATTAAATTAAGATGTGTTGAAAGTATAACATACACGACAGATTTTGAAGATTTACTACAAAAAAGAATAAAATGTATCATTATCATTTTGCTACAATAATTTTACTACTATATACATATATTTGTGGGATTAAAAATCAGAAATAATCACTTGCTTCACTTAGGAATGTATTATTTAAAAAAGTGAGACTTCCACAGACAAGCACAAGAATTTACTATAGTTTAATTTTCTCTATCTCCTTAAATAAATTTCTTATTGATACACAAGTTTAACTTTGTATATCACTCCATAAATCTAACTATCTTGAATTTAAATAAATTGGTAGTGTTTCCATTCTCTACCTTCCACAGATGGTGATACAAAGGATGAAAAACTAATAATCATGATTCTGATCACTAGTAAGCTAACTTTTCAACTTACAAATTTGTAAAAAGTTAATAGGGAAATGTTTTACTTAAAAAAAATAAATCTGTATCAAACAAAAACGGGTTATGAAGTGCTTATATTTACTAAATATATGATCATAGTGAAATTTTCCCAATTATCACAAAATCAAAGCAAAGAGATCTGCTTCTCACATTCTACTACAATTTCTCTTCATAATTAGTGTATAACTTTGCCTTTGGTATCTCAATCCTTTTATCATCCTTCCCCTTTAAAATTTTTCCCTCCCAACTATCCTCTCAAGCTTTGCTACTTAATTAGGGTGGACCCCAGACCAGCATCATCAGCATCATCTGGGAGCTCGTTAGAAATGCAGACTCTCAGGCTCACCCGTGACTTACTGAATCAGAACTTAACATTTTAACAAGATCCACCCCGACCAGTTCTCATGATTTGTAGGGAGACTAAATTTAAGAAACACTGATCTACACCTGGTGGAAAAGATTTCTAACCTCACAGTCTGTTTCTCTTGTCCTTATCCTTTACATGGTTCTATCAGTTCTCAGGTTAATAAGGTTAGAAAGCATCTTAGAAACCATTGATTGCAAAACTTTCGTTTTACAGAGAAGCAAACTAGAAATAAATATTAATATCTAGCACAAAACCTTGCAAAAAAAGGCCCTCGGTAAGTGACAAGTTGGAAGACAAAGGCGAGAGGAGAGAAATTGAAGCTAAAAGAGGTTAAGGACTTACACAAGTTTATGTCGTTAATCAGTTGCAGGGCTAAACAAGAAGCTGTGTCTCATGTTGACTCCCAAGTCCAATGCTTATAACAATATACAATGCTACTAGCAATACAGGGCCAGAGTTTCTGAGAGATTCCACGTTTCCTCACTTCTCAACAGGATGCCTGGGAGAACGCATGTCCTTGTGACTGGGTGGATATGCACACAAGTGAAAACATGCATGACCAGCTCTGGAGTGCTTCCCACGGGAACAATATGAACTATTAGAAGCTTAAGAATACAACTTTTATAAATATGGCATATATACTTTTTTCAGTTTAAGGTCAATTTTGGCAAATTTCCTTTACTATATTCTTTGATCCTCTTCCCCTTCTGCCAAATAGTATCTGTGGTCACTAGGAGGTAGGAATCAAGAAGTAAAGAGTAAAGGTTATATGAGGAAACTTTAAAACATAGAAACAAATGGCCTTAACCAGGGTTGGGCATTATTATCAATACTTGAGTCTGCCACTGTTCACTCTCCCCTACTTCTTTTCTCTTATATTCCTCTTCCTCTTTGTCACCCTCTTCCTGTTCCATTGCCCACTGCTTCTTTTCTTTAACTGTTACAGAAAAGACAAAGTTGAAAAGTTACTTATACAATGCTTGTTACTGTTTGGAAGAAAAGCACTATGTAAATCCTGTAATTATTACAAATTATAACTTACAATTCTATAATATTTTAAATTTTTTCCCAAGTATTTTGATAAAGTATTTTCATAAAAATTATCCTAAAGTCATCATAACAGCATGTCAAAATGCTTTTGATAATAATAGTGATTATAAAGATTGGTTCTATACAAGAGCATTCTTTAGACATGGTAAATTTACATTTTTTCATTAATAACATTATGAAAGTTATAAAAAGAGAAAAAATTCAGGCGAGAAACCCAAAATATGAATAGCAGAAAAGGCAACACCACAATTTTACTTTTAAAAAAGCAAAACATCCAATATTAAAGTTGGTATAAAATATTGTAGTAATGCTCAAAAAAGAAAGCTTTAACATCAAAATATTGTGCAGCTAAAGATAATGGATTAAATCATGTCTTATGAAAGACCAGAAGAAGGTGACAGGTATATAAACAATTCACAATATAAACAGTCAGCAAGTCAGTAAACAGAGAAAGCTTTAATTATTTGAATACCTGATTTGGTTCCTTATATACTTCATGCCTTACTCTCATTTAACATTTGAGTATAAAGTATACTTAACTATGATTAATAAGAGCACCTGAGAGTGTAGAGTTTATACTACAACAGAAATAAAACTACTGAAATACACGATTCATTGTAAGGATATCATGTATGGCTGACTTCATTATGGAGGTATTTACCAGAATTTAAGTCTCCTAACTCCTTCTTAGATAAAATGCAGTAAAAACATGAGTAAATTAAAGACTACTAACACCTCATAAATAATTAGTGCATGTATTAGATTATTCCTACTGACAGAATGGATAAATTAAACAGCAGATTAGACAAAGATAAAAAGAGATTAATTAACTGGAAGACAGACCTGAAGATATTACCTATAATGTGGCACAGAAAAAAAATAAAATGAAAACTAGGAGAAAAGCGCTAAGAGACATTGAGAATAAAATGAGAAAGTTCAACATATGTCTGTCTGGAATCCTAAAAAGATGGAAAACTGATAATAAATGAGAAGCATTATTTGGATAAGGGCTGAAATTTTTTTAAAAACCAATGAAAGAAAGGAATTCTCAGATACAGGAAGGTCCACATAAAACAAGCAGGGTAAATAATTTCACACCTCTATATGTATTATTGTGAAACTACAGAATATCAAAGACAAAATTTTTTTCTTAAAAGCAGCCAGGGAGTAAAAATAAAATACACTATCATTAGTCTGCCAACAGATTTTCCACAGCAATAAGGAAAGAGTATCTTTCAAGTGTTGAGAAAAAATATTTAACCCAGAATTATATTAACAAAAACTTCTATTCTTAAAAAAGGGTGAAATAAATCCAGTTTCACATCAAAAACGGCAAATTTATCAGTTTTAGGTTTTCACTAAAAGAACTTCTAAGCACAATGAAAGAAGATGAAAATGACCATAGAACTAAAGTCTGAAATATAAGGTGAAAAGATGAAAAAGAATCAGATAAACCTTGTAGATCTAAATAAATGCTGTACATTAATAATAATGCCTAGGCCAGGCGCGGTGGCTCACACCTGTAATCCTAGCACTCTGGGAGGCCGAGGCGGGAGGATTGCTTGAGCTCAGGAGTTCAAGACCAGCCTGAGCAAGAGCGAGACCCCGTCTCTACTAAAAATAGAAAAATTAGCTGGGCGTCCTTGCCCACGGCTGTAGTCCCAGCTACTTGGGAGGCTGAGGCAGGAGGATAGCTTGAGCCCTGGAGTTTGAGGTTACAGCGAGCTACGATGACGATGACGCCACTCACTCTACCCAGGATACCACTGCACTCTACCCAGGGTGACAGAGCGAGACTCTGTCTCAAAAAGAAAAAATCTTGTTAATAGGTTTACAAAACTAAAAGATTGGAAATCAAGAGAATATTTTAAGTTACAAGAGGGGAGATCAAAATTAGTGTTCTAAAGTCCTTGTATTATTCAGGAGAAGTTTAAATATTGACAGTAGACTTTGAAAGCTGTTAAACATGCATAGCGAAATTTTAGACATCAAAAGGGATGGAAGCAAGCAAGCTACCTAGCTTCTAAACTAGTAGAATGGAGAAGAAAATCAGAACAAAAAAGGGGAGGTAGGGAAAGAGCAAGAGCAATTAAAAGTATCAATAATACAGTAAAAACATATTAAAAGAAAGAAAAACAGAAAACATAAAGTTGATATAAACAAGTCCATATATATCAGAAATAACGATAAATGATAACCTGAAATTGTTAGTTATTTGGTAGAAATTATCATGGTAGATTTCTTTAAATCCAACCATATGCTGTTTATAAAAGATATACCTAAAACAAAAAGAAAGGTAGAAAAAGTACAAGGATAGAAAAAATAATACCAAGAAAATATAAAGCAAAGAAAGTTGAGGGTAGATACATTAATATAATAGATAATACACCTCACAAAATAAAGAACACTATTAAAGATAAAACAAGAGTTTAAATTTACCAGGAAACTTAATCCACATCAAACACTACCTTCTTTAATTTTGCCTGTTTGGGCACATATTTATGTGGACGGGACCTTACACTATGTTTTCTTTTGTAATATGCCTTTTTTCCCTTCAACATTTTTTCCTGAGCCTCATCCACGTTGATGTTTGCAGCTATAGTTCATTTCACTACTGAACTCCATTGTATGAATATATCCATTTTTAAATGCGTTCTAACATTAATTGGTTAAAAAGTGACTTACGTGACATGTATAAGAACAGCAGCAGTGTCTGTATTAGCCAAAAACTTGGAAGAATCCAAATACCCAATATGGTATTGTTTAGAGACTGCACATACATATAGAATTACAGTCATGCATCACTTAACAACAGGGATACTCTGAGAAATGCGTCATTAGGCAATGTCGTCTTCGTGCAAATATAGAGGGTACTTACACAAACCTAGGTGGTATAGCCTACTACACACCTAGGCTATATGGTATAGCTATAAACCTGTACAGCATGTTACCGTATTGAATACTGTAGGCAACTGTAAGACAATGGTAAATATTTGTGTCTCTAAACACATCTACACATGGAAAAGGTACAGTAAAAATATGGTGTAAAAGATTTAAAAATGGTACACTTGCATAGGGCACTTACCATGAATGGAGCTTGCAGGAATGACTGGAAGTTGCTCTGGGTCAGTCAGTGATTGAGTGGTGAGTGAATGTGAAGGCCCATGACATTACTGGATACTACTGTAGACTTTAAAAGCACTGTACACTTATGTTACACTAAAATTATTAAAAATATTTTTCTTTCTTCAATAATAAATTAACCTTAGTCTACTGTAACTTTTTAACTTTATAAACTTTAACACTTTTTTTAACTTTTTGACTCTTTTGTAATAACATTTAGCTTAAAACAGAAACATACTATACAGCTGTACAAAAATATTTTCCTCTTTATATCCTTGTTCTATACATCTTTTTCTATTTTTAAATTTAATATTTTTTTAAAATTTTTTGTTAAAAACTAAGACACAAACACATACATTAACCTAGGCCTACACAGGGTCAGGATCATCAATATCACTATCTTCCACCACCACATCTTGTCCCACTGAGAGGTCTTCAGGGGCAACAACATGCACGGAGCTGTCATCTCCTATGATAACAATGTCTTCTTCTGGAATACCTCCTGAAGGACCTGCCTGAAGCTGTTTTACAGTTAATTTTTTTTTAATAAGTAGAAGGAATACACTCTAAAGTGACAATAAAAGTATAGTAAATACATAAACCAGTAATATAGTTGTTTATTAACATTATCAAGTATGATGTACTCTACTTAATTGTATGTGCTATATTTTATACAACAGGGAAGCACAGTAGGTTTGTTTACACCAGTGTCATCACAAACACATGAGTAATTTGTTGCACTACCAAGTTACAACATCACTAGGTGACAGAAAATTTTCAGCTCCTTTATAATTTTACGGGACCACTGTAGTATATGCAGTCTGTTGTTGGCTGAAATGTCATTATATGGCGCATGACTGTATATGCTGTACTCTACAACAAACACAAAGCTATAAGTAAAAGCAAGGATGTGATTATCATGAAATTCTCGATAGTAATTACCTCTGGGAGAAAGAAATGATGTAATCTGGAAACATCACTAAGAGAGCTCTGGAGGTACTGATGATGTATTATTCCATAAGCCATAAGGTAGGTACACAAGCATATTTTTCTATAAAATGAAAATGTAAGTATATGTATAATATACATGCATATATGTACAAATGTACTTTTATATATTACATATATACACACGTGTATATATACACACATAAACACAACATTCTTTTTACGCACACTATATCTCAATTTTTTTAAGTAAGGGCATGCTTAGGAGATTCCCTTTTGGCTAGATCAGATACACTTTACAATTAAAAAAAAAAAAGGAGGTGTTGCAAGTTTGGATGGTTTTCTGTCCCTAGGACCAATTTATCTCAGATAAATCACTAGTTAAAAGCAGAAAAAAGATGGAAACCTACATTTCCTGACTTCAAACAGTTTTCCAATAGCATTTCCAAAATGAGAATTTTAGAAAGGTTCTCCAAAAACAGTGGAGTTCCTTTGGGAAATATTACAAATCATTGTTTCTGTAAAAGTTATTGTTAAAAGGCACTAGAGCCCTAAATTTCAGAAACCTACTTAAATTGCTTTAATTTGGTGTTTCCCAGACAAATCTGACCATGGAACACTCCTCTCCCCCTTGTTTATCCTCTAAAACAACCATTTTAGAAATATAAGATTAAATGTTTTGATTAAATCTTAAAGTATGGACCCCTAAGGTAGCAAGAAAGGCATTGACCAAATTATGCAGGGCCTTGAAAGCCAGAAGGCAAAGAGCAATCAATGAAAATTTTTGAACAAGTACAAGACAGAGTAATGTACAGAATCATGCTTTAGGAAGATTACTGTGAGAATACTCTGCATGAAGAATAGTATGAAATTAGGAAGTAGGGCACCAATTATAAGGCCATTGTTAAGAGTTTGAGAGTTAATAAGAGACTGGATTAAAACAGAGGTAGTAGAAATGGAAAGAAAAGATGCAGATTTCATCAATAAAGTAGGAAGATTTTTCAGGATTTGTCAACTGATTAGGAGTGAGAAAGAACAAAAAAGGAAGTAAAATATTTTTAGTATAATGACTAAAATATACAGGTTAACGTCTTCATAGCCAGGCTATTAGATAGATATTATAGAAGACTCAAAACTTAATTTTTCCAAAAGCATGAAACCAGTAAATTATGAAGCTGTGAATTGAATATTTCAGTTGAATACCTCATGATTAAAGACTGTATTGAACTTATCTTTAAATCCATAACCCTTATTCACCCCAATGTTATTTTATTTACAGTAGGAATGACTTTAAGCTTTCTATTATAGATATGTGACTAGGAGAGAATGATATTAATATATAGAAATCAGATATTTGTTGATGAAGTCTCTGTCTCCAATTCCCTCTCTCCCTTTGATAATCCATCCTTTATACTCTTCCAGGTTGATCTTTCTATACTCTCAATGATCTGATCATATTACTCATTAGTCAAAAATCCTTAGCGATTCTCTACTGCCTACCCAGAAAACTGTCCAGGTTCCTCAATAATCCATTCAAACACCTTCACAGTCAGGCCCAAACCTCTGTTACAGACTTTTTTCCTGACATTGTTATTCATGTACCTAAAATTTAACAAACCCATGAGTACTCAATATTTCTTAAACTAGCCAGGGATTTTATAATCTTTTATCTTCAGTTATGCTGGATTTAAGCACTGGAGTTAGAATTGTATGACCTGTACTTGCCCACAAAGGAAAATCTACAAATTTAAATTAATCTTCACAAGAACTCCGTGTTCATTCATTCAATACTCTTAACTAATATACTGAATTCTATAATGTGTCAAATACTGTTCTAGACACCGAGGATAGAGGTGAACAAGACAGAAAAGACACTCTGCCCTCTAGAAACTTATATTTTAGCAGTTAGAAACACTAAACAAGAAAACAAGGTAATTTCAGATTATGGTAACATTTTTCAATTACATAATTGTGTTTTTAACAATTATTATTATGACTATTAGGACGATTTCATCATTAAAAGGCTGAAGTTTCTTTTTTATTTGTTAAATAAAGCACTTTACCTATTAAAACTTAACTGAGTCATAAGACATCATCCTGTATGTGACATTCTCTAAAAAATTCCAATCATATAATTAAATGCCCTTCAAAATTGAAACAGAGTAAAAAATAAAAGGAAATAGCATGCAAATCTTTAGCTCAATAATACCTTCTTTACGGTTCTTTATTCCTTCGTCAGTATCATTATTCACACAAGCCACTGTATATAACAACTGAAATAGAATATAGTCTAAAATAATGGATTCTAAGGCAGGTAACAGTCAGATTGTCAGCTGACATCAGTATAGGAAATACACTCCTCTCCCCAAGGGAGATAAAAATTTAATGGAGAGAACAAGTTAAACAAATATTCCACTATTCCACTATGAACATATAAAACCAATAGTATCCATTTTAAACACAACTAAAATATAATCAAGTATGTGACTAATAACAGTTATGCAAGGTCATCTGTTTACATGAATTAGACTGCAAACAACTTAAAAGGACAGTTTTAGGACACTTTCAATGAAGGAGAAAAACTGAGCAATTATGAACAGGGCATTGTAGCAGAAAGAGGTAAAAAGTGAGCCTCCCAGGTGGGACCAATCATTTCAAAATCTGAAAAGCAAAAGTTATTTAGTCCTATTTGGTGGTATTAGATGTGATTTCTCTTATAAGTTAAAGAATACGAGCCCACATGTCATGTCAAGTCATTTAAATATTATCTTCCAGAGGACCTGATGGCATTCATGAAATCGTCCAATCTCCAGGCATCCCATAGCTTGCCCCTTCCTACCTCTTCTGTCTCATGTCCCTACCCGTTCCTCACGTTCCACTTCAGAAGGTCTAACTGCCTGTGGCTGCCAGTACACACCATGCTGCTTCACGCCATAAGTCCTTGCTCATGCTTTTCCCTCTGTCTAGAGTGCCTACCCTGCTGTTCTTCACCTGGATGATGACTACTACTTTTGCAAGAGTGCTCTCAAGTTCTATATCCTCAAGGAGTCACCGCAGAGATGGTCATTTCACTGGTAAATACGATAAAAACACCAAGAAAACTGTAGACATGTTAGAGTCTTTGGGGACTTTGGTTTTTATCTTTTGTTGAAGTAAGTCTATATGACCTTCCTTTGAAAGATTCATGAATTAATTGTACCTAAATATAAGTTTTAAACGTGGCTCCTAACACATAAGATATGTTTAAATCTCTAAAAATGAGAAAATAAACAGCACACATTTCCCAGATCCCAGGGAAAACAATCATTAAATCTAAAGCACTAGGATTTTCTTCAGTCAATTGTCAAGGATTTTCAGAAGGAAAAGCAACTGAATGGAATAGGCACTGTACTCAAACTTACTGCTCTATTCAGTCTATTGGAGCCCAACAACGCAAAGAGGACAGGGAAAATAACATCTTTGCAGTAAAATGCCTGAATTCTCAACTAACTATAATAGTGCTTCTGTAATCCATTCTATTTGAAAAGGAGTTAAGGCAAAACTATGCATAGCATATACACAGAACGTTTTCACTAGGGGACCAAAAGAGAAACTATGGCCCATGCAATGTCTTTTATACCTCCTGCTTGTCAGAAAAGCACCTTAAAATGCCAACATCTTATTTCCCACATTATACATTTAAACTTCACTTACCCACTTAAGTCATCCATTCACCCAGCCACTCTCCCAAAGTGCATTAAATACCTGCAACATGCAATATTTTGTGGGAATGCAATGATGTTTTTTTTCAGCTTAGGATCAGATAGGGAAGACAACGTATACAAGAGGGCAGCAGTACTCAGCCAGTAAATAGTTTTTTTCCCCCCTTTTTTGGCCATCACAGCATCTTAAAAAGTTTTGGATTTGAGTATCTTCAGCCAGAGAATGCACTTTCTAGTGTGCTGATACATCCCTAACACTAAGCTACTTCACACATGTATATTATCTGCCTGGCCCCTGAAGGCATTTGAGCTTTGTACTCCTGAAGTAAATGAGTAATAATAGTTCCTTTACAGTTCACAAAGTCCTATTACATACATTATTTCATCTTATCTTTTATTATCCCTATTTTAGGGATGAGGAAACTGAAGCTCAAAAAGTGATTTCTCCAAGGTCACACAGCCAGTAAATCATGGATCTGGGAGAAGTTATTCTGATTTGTAGTCCTTTGCTTTTTGCACTATATCAGAAGTGCTAAAACACAGTTCCATCAGCAATGAAGTGATGGGAGACATAGATGCCTCTGAATGAGAGGAGAGATGCCTTCTGGGAAGTTTTCAGATGAGGTTATAACCAAGATATGCCTTGATGAATGGACAAGATTTCCACAGACTGACATGGAATGTGATGTTTCAAGTGGTAAAAACAGTAGGAGCAGAGTGACAGAAGCCAGAAAGTACAAGGCAGATTAAGGATGCATCAACTGGAGAGAAGCAGGATATGAAAATGGAAAAATAAGTCCTAATGGCCAAGACCTAGAGTTGTAAGAAAAGGAATTTATATTTTATTAGAGGAGGCACTATAAGATTTAAATTAGAAGTCAAAAGGGTCACAAGGATCACATTAGAGTTTGAGGTGAGTGGATGGTGGTGTGAAAGAAAGTAGACGTGGAAAGATTAAACAGGGAGAATAGTTAAGCTATGTCAATGGCCAAGAGACTGAACTAGAAAATTGAGGAAATACATACAGATTACTAAGTGACCTGTTTAAAAACATTCACTTTGCTTGAAAATAGTAATAGTTCCTAAAACTATGGTTAAAAACATTAAGAAAATTTTAGTCTGTAGGATGAATTCACATTCAACTAGAAGATTAGAGAGGCTCATGGAGGAAATAGAAAAGTATACTTGATCCGGAATCAGCAGACAGAACCCTGGCTTTGCCTCTTATTAGTTATGTCAATTATTTATCCTCTCCAGACCTTAACCTCTTCTTTTGAAAGGTGGGTATGATAAACCTGTTGTGCTTCACAAAATTGAATACTACCGTGCAAAAGTAACAATTGTGACATTAGAGTTATTGTTAGTTTTCATTATTGACAGTAATAGAGAAAACCCTAAACACTCAGCAATAAATTGACTCTGTATTAATCAATATTTATAAAATAACCACAGGAAACAACTAAAAACTATTATTAGCATTTTAGAACAAAGGCATAAGCATTTCAGTTTATCATTTTTTATTTAAAGGAGCATGATCTGGTTTGCTTTTATATTTATTGTGATGGGAAAAACAAATTAGGAAGTATACGTAAGTCAGAGATTATTTTTCAAGTTTTTACAGCTAGCTAAATTTATTAAAATCCATAATTTGTTAATGTAGAAATTAATTTGGTTAGTCCAAATAATATATTTTATATTAAAGAGTTCATATATCAAAAAATTAATAAGTTCACTGCTTAAAAAAAAGGACTGTTTTTAGATGAACAAGTAAGACCTGAGATTAATCTCTGCTCCTTGACTTAGAAAACATCTGTTTTCTTCACTGTGTAGTCAGCCCAAATAATTAATTCTATTCCTGCTATGGCTACACGAATTATACTTTTTAACTGCTAAATTAATTATATGGCATCTTACATGATAGTAACCACATACATTTGCCAATGAGTTACCAGTCTAAGTCAAATAAATATTACTTTCATTTCTAACAGTATCCATTCTGAAAATCTATTTTAGAATTTTAGTTGCTATAACTTAAAAAGTAGAGGTGTAACACCAAGCCTCAGAACATGATTTCAAACACATTTTTATTAAATTTGCGGAAAAGTAAACTAATTCTCACTTTCATTTTTAGATTTTATATAATAGCAGTGTGGAGCTGCAGGTGGATAAAAAGGGATACCAATCTGACTTCACTGTTGAATAAGTGAAGAAAGGTACAAAATTAAAATGACAAGAGTCAGTGTTCATGATACGATATTGGAAAAATCTAATTTAAGAGTATAAAGAATGAGAAATGCTCATGTATCACGTGCTGAATTTAAAAAAATAACTACAGTCTAAAATGTACTATGTATGGAAAAGCAATCTGATTTCACACACTAAGGGCACATTAAAAAAGAACAACCTGAAAATGTGTATTTAGAGATTAAAAATGTATACCTGGAAGTTAATAAGAATACATTTGTGTAAGACATAGAAAATGGCTGATTATTTCAGCTCCTTTTTAATGCCACTTTTGGGTTACTGCTATCAACAGAAAATAAAAGCAGGCTCCCATTAGGATCAATGTCTGACCCTGATCCTAATCAAATGGTATTTATCTTTTTTGTACCAAATACTTACATGAAATGATAGTACAACTGCCATGAATCCTTGCCTCCCCCACTTTTGGTTCAAAAATGGATCCATGGCAACAATCATCTAACAACCTCCTAAGTGCTTGTTTTATGAATCTGGCCCTTACTCAAGAAGTTACACTGAAAAGTCTTTTAATCTCCTTCTAAAAAGAATTTCCAGGATTGCATTTAAGTTCAAGTTCAAGGATATTAAAATGTACAAAGGAGAGTGGAAAAGGTTCTAGGTTATAGATTTTAACTTCTTAACTAGAAAACTGACTCAAAATAGATTTTCTAATTTACAATGAATCAAAAGAGAAAACATTAGACCATAGCAAAAGTGGCACAAATGTATCAAAAACCAAATGAATAAACATTTGAGGAGATTTATTATTAGAAATTGTAATAAATTTTGGAAAGATGAATTGATTTTAGTTAAAAGGTATAACTGACAATTTATTGGGCGGGAAGATGCATTATTTTCCAATTGTTATCCATCTACAGTAAAACTGATTTGTGTCCTATTGTATTTTATGGAAAAGGAGAGTGCAACTTTCAGTGATTTAGATTAAATGTATTAATCATAACCAAGCACTGTGAACTATATATCTACTATTAAAGAAGATTTTTGACATTTAATTCTGTAGCAATATTTTGGCTCTGTACCACTCTTCCTAAATCCAATTCCTGCTACAGTTGGCAGATTTCTCCCTTTTAATTTTATGAGGCTTAAAGTAGCATTTAACCACCCATGCGGTAAATAATGCGGGATTAGAAATATTTAGTGTTTTGTTTCCCTTTCAAGAGTGGTAATCCATCAAATCCAAAAATGTTCTCTAAAATTTTTCTATATTTTTGGCAATCTGTAATATATGATATCATAAAAACTATAAAATTAAATAAAATGAATTACATAGCTAGAATAGATCTGCTTTTCTAAAGAACTGGGTTAAGCTAAAAGAGCAAGTAAAATTCACTTTCAACCAGAAACATGAATCCTTATTGAAAAACATAACAAAATAAAAATTAGGGATTAAAACATGATACTTGATTAGAATCTTTTAATTTTATTCCTTCAGGTAATAAATCCTAACGAGTATGCAAATAATTTCTAAGCAGTTTAACCATTTGATATCTATCTAAACCACATACTATTGCAAAACAAAGTATTAGAATTATACAGCAGAACAATTATTGCACATCTAGATGCTCTAGGTACATGGCTGAGTGTTCCATAAATGTAAAACTAAATTTTAAACTTAATATATCATGATGAATATTTGCTCCCAACAAATAAATTTAACTCATAATTTTTTCATACAAGTTTTTGTATGAAAAACTTTTTGCACAAGGCAAAATGTTTTTGTATGAAAAACATTTTGCACAAGGCAAAAATGAACTGATTCACCTACAAAAGCTAATATTTCTAACTGTAATTTAGAATAGTTACAAAACATTTTTATATTTAACATGTGAGCTTAAAAATAAAAACTGTTATTTAAAAAAGTATATTTTATGATTAAGTCAAAATAACTGTCAGAAGTAAAACTGACTTTAAACAAATCAAATTCCAACTTTTAAATTTTAATTTACAAAATGCTAATTTTGGTTATTAATGAATCCAAATTATTACAATAATCACACTATAACTGCATGTGGTACTTTGAGATGTATCAAAGTAATAAAGTAACCTGTCAAATGAGTAATTATCTATATTTAATCTATATATAAAACAAATGGCCCAGAAATGAGTAAAGTCTGTAATTCACTCAAGACACAGTGATGTTATATATTCATGGTTAGAACATCTAATTTCTTCATATATATTCATATCTTAATTCACTTTTAATGAAACTTATGATTTTAATTTGTTTAGAAAATAAGTATGTTCTCATATAACTAAATGAAATCAAGGATTATCTATCTGAAATAAGATAATCTAAGAAGAAAGTGCGTGTGTGTGTGTGTGTGTAAAGGTATTCTTTTCATATATAAAGTGTCTGCTTTGCCCTTCTTGCCCTTCACAGTGCTACACCGTGAAACTGGGAGTTATATATTGGAAGAAATAGGACAAAAGAAAACTCATCCAGTCAGCCAGATAGGTAGCACCTTGAAGGAGCATTCCAATGGAAAGTAAAGGCATTTTAATAACAAACATATGATTACATAGTTTGTTGAGGAAAGAGGGTGACTCTGAGATTATGCTCAACCAAGAAATGAGTTAGATTCATTGGTATTTCCTAAAAACAGTTGTTCTAAAAGTTGGGCAAGCGCTAGTGTTCTGAGAAGCTATATGAAGAAAAAGAAAGGGGAACACGTCTGATACTAGTATATATGAAAAAGGATAACACCAAATTTGTGGCTTGAATTAAATTATCAATACAATCTGCAACAATTCAGAAGGGTAAATTAAGGATTCAACAATAACTCTCGAATCTTTCCTCAAAAGGAGAACCCAATCAAATTTTGAAACAGGAAACTTCCAGAAGTTGACAAGAAATTTAAATTTCAAGTCTCAGTGTTTTCAAAAGTTAACATTCAAAAAGGCAAAATCACTGTAGCTCCATCTAGAAATACAGAAAAAAGCATAATCTCTGAAAATTTTAAGTTGTAAAAAGACTAAAGTTCAGAAGACCTGACTGATCCTTATCAATGTAGGTAATTCTTTGAAAATCTTTTTGTGAACCCATGAAATAGGGATTACAATATACTTATATAACAGGAGGGATGGAGTCTACAAAGGTACTTTTTATAAAATATTAAATGCTATTCAAATATTTATTGTTGTCACTAACCATTTAGTATAGAAAGAATAGAAAAGTTAACTGACAGGTAACAGAACAATTGCTTTTTAATAAGCTTTCTCAAGTTTATTAAAAATTTCAATGTCAGTAAGAACCCAACAAGTTAAATTGGTACCAAAGGATAGGAGAGAAAAAGTAAGTTGGGTGAAGTAGAAGAAGAAAGAGTTGATAGGAAGAAAGATGCAGAACCTATTTACATGATGAAAAGCTATTACACTGAAAAACAAAACATGTTCACAATTCATCAGATTTAATTCGATCAACGAAAGACAAACCTGCTCTAATGACTTGCCCAATATATTCATTAAATTGACCAAAATATCTGACTGAGATATATTATTTTAGTGGGCCATTAGGTCTGTCTAAATTTTCAAAAATTAATTGGAAATATATATTTTACCCTTGCAGGGGAGGCTGTATAACTTGATGGTTCAGTCCTTGGGGAATGGGCCACAGGGCCAGAGTTTAAATCCTGACTAGCTGTGACCTTGAACAAGTCATTTAAGTAATTTGTCCCTTAGTTTCCTGGCCTATAAAATGGAGAGGCGATAATATTGACCTCATTAGGCTGTTTGTCAATATTAAATGAATTAACATATATAAAGAGGTTAGAACATTACCTGGCAAACAATAACTCAATAAATGTTAGCTATTATAATTAATAGTAATCAAATATTTCTGCCCTTTCATATAAGTTTAACACAAAATAAAAGCTGATGTAAAAACAAATTATTTAATAATATTCTATAATGAAATATTATACAGCCAAACAAATGAATGAAAATATAAGTATGATCTATAGTCTATCAGACAATTTTTAAATTTTTTTTGAGACAGGGTCTCGCTCCGTGGCCCAGGTTGGAGTGCAGTAGTGTCGTCACAGCCCACTGTAACCTCAGACTCCCGGGCTCAAGTGTTCTTCTTGCTGCAGCTTCCTGAGTAGCTGGGACTACAGGTATGTGCCGCCATGCCTATCTAATTTTTAAATTTTTTGTAGAGAAGGGGTCTTGCCATGTTGCCAGGCTGGTCTCAAATTCCTGGCCTCAAGCAATTCTCCTGACTCCATCTCCCAAAGTGCTGGGATTACAGGCATAAGCTACCACATCTAGCCCAGACATTTTGTTAAAATGAAAAAAGCAAGGTGCAGAGTAATAGGTGCTATATTTGCACAGATGGGTAGGGAAGGGGTTGGGCATAGGGAAGGACTTTCCATTGGATACTTTTGTCCTATTTGAATTTTAAAACCTGTGTATTTATTACTTTTTTAAATAATGAAAATTAAAAGAAAAAGATACTAGGTAGGACTTCCCAGACATAACACACTGACCATACATTTATTTCAGCTCCCTCCC
Organism: Daubentonia madagascariensis; assembly: GCA_023783475.1. Classification (NCBI taxonomy): domain Eukaryota; kingdom Metazoa; phylum Chordata; class Mammalia; order Primates; family Daubentoniidae; genus Daubentonia; species Daubentonia madagascariensis. The sequence continues at coordinate 9,005,809 of JAKFHU010000445.1, forward strand.
AAAACCCCACTAAAATGACAATAAAAGAATAAACAGGTAGAACTCCACAAGGATACAGAGAATAGGAAAAAAGATACCACTAGACAAGATATGTCAACAAAATCATAGAAGATGAAAATCAAAGGATATAAGGCAGACTGCTAAGCTTTCTCTATCAGCAATAGGATGGAGAAGGGGTGGAATAAAAAGTAAGCTCATGGAAGCACCAGACTCCAGAAAAGTTCAGGAACTGGAGGTTCTAGATACCACTTAAGCAGGCAATTTGTGGATAGTCTATTTTTTAAAAAGTTGATCCCCAGATCCCATTTCTCATCCATATAGCCATATATTACTACCCCTACCCACACCAGCAGAAGCTCAAAATTCATTATATGAAAATGTTAAACTATTAAATAGAAAGCAGCCATTCTATTTAATCAGTGAGAGTCTGCTCACTAAATGCTCCCTTGTCCTCTGCTTGCAACAAGAATGTTGGCTAGTGAACTGTATCCTACCCTCACCCTATATGACCTCAGGCATAGCATTTTCTCTGCAACTGGTCAAAGGGAAATCCCTATGGATAGCAACATTTCAGGATTCCCCCAAACAAAAGGTCAGCAAGCCCTGTGTCTGCACACTAGGCACCCAATTAGCTTTTCAGTGCTGTCAAATAGAATTTTAAATGCTATCATTTCATGAAGTACATAAAAGGACAAATTAATAACAACAAAAAACCTGGACACTAATATTGATCAGAAAGAATGTTGTTACTTAAGGTTGCACTGGCAGCATAACTAATGGTGGAAGACTCCCTAAAAAACATAGGGTAGGCCAGGTGTGGTGGCTCATGCCTGTAATCCCAGCATTTTGGCAGGCAGAGGCAGGAGGATCACTTGAGGCCAGGAGTTTGAGATCAGCCTGGGCAACAGAGTGAGACCCCGTCTCTACAAAAAAACTAAAAATAAGAAAATTAGCCAGGCGTGGTGATGCGTGCCTATAGTCCTAGCTACTCAGAAGGCTGAGGTGAAAGGATCACTTGAGCCCAGGAGTTTGAGGTTACAGTGGGCTGTGATGACATCACTGCATTCCAGCCTAGGTGACAGAGTGAGACCCTGTCTCTTAAAAAAAAAAAAATAGAGTAGTACCCAGTAAATTACCACCAACACTTTAAAAAATATGCTAAGAGCTGGACTCCCATCACTGGGGTGTTACATGTAATTAGGGATACAATACAAAAGTAAGCAGATGAATAACAGTATAAAATAGATTACCCATTAATGAATGAATGAATGGCAGAGACAGAGGGTGCAATGCCATTTCAGAAGATAGAGTGACCTCAGAACTGTGAAGAGATGGGGAAGATCTTAAAGAAAAGGTGTAGAATTTGAACTGTTCCTTGAAGGACATGAATCTAACAGGAAGAAGGGGGAGTGCATTGTTGTGAGGAAAGGTATGAACAAATGGATATGGCTGAATATGAGAAGGCTGGAGGAGGGCTGGGGGCACAGAGAAAATTAAGACCATCTAGAAAGGAGTGAAGTGTTGTAGGTCATAGGTGAGCAGCAAAGGAGGAAAGCAACAATCTGGATTTTTATTATAAAGGCAATGGAAGCTATTTTTAGGCTAGTTAGTGACATAGGCATAACCATGCTTTAGAAATGTTTACTTGGAGTTACATGTGATATGGTTTAGAGGCAGGAAAATCAAAAGAGAGACCAGGGAGAAGACTAATATACTATCAAAATGAAAGGTTATGAGAAACTGATGAATTGAAAGAAGAGGCTTTTATAACAGATAAAGAAATAAGACTTAGACATGTCTAGATGTGGAAAGAGTGGAGGAAGACAAAGATAACATACAAAACCAAAATTTAAGCTGAAGAACAAAAAACCACTTACGATCAATGCTTTTCTTAACAAATACTAGGTCCCTTTTTTCGTTTTCCCTTTCTCAATTAATTTTTACTAAACTATATGGTATTTGTGGACAAAGACACCTTACGCATTTTACATCTCCAGCCCCTAAAACAATGAAGACATCATAAGCCTTCATTACATGTGCATACAACTGAACCAAGAAATTTATGGCCGAAAACACGATTACGTAAGACACCAAGTTTTTGAGTCAAATGTAACATATACTTATTTATTTATCTGACAAATGATATAAAATACAAATTAGAAGAGTTTATCAAGGATATATGTAAATGAAATGAATCAGATGAAATCTAAATAACTTTAGTTTTTAAAGAACAATATCTAGACTGAATACTTCAAAATCTATACAAATCTGAAGACCTCAACAAAACCAAGGACATGCTATTAAATGTTATTACAATTACATTGTAACCTAAAGACAAATGCTCCTTTAAGTTCAGAACTATATCGAATTGGAAAACTAATGGTAAACTGTCTATAACCAATCATCGGATTTAAATACAAAGTTATAAGAGGAAGAAGCTATACTGTTAATGGCATAAGTTGTTACTCCTTTGGTATACAAAAAAAAGTCATCAAAGTTTCCCCATTAAGTACTTGTCACTGTTTCAGATAATTTTGATTTAACTACAAAACTTTTACAAGTTTTATTGGTTTAAGACATAGATAAATACCTGTTGGCATGTATCTCTGGTTTATCAGAATCCCTTTCCTGGATGATAGGCTACAAATACCTGGTTGGCATTTGCTAACTGTATTTTAGGGAACCCCTTCTATCTGTATGATTTCTTTGTGAATTTTCAGTTGCTCAAATTGACCTTCAGTTGGAGGATTTGCAGATGATTTCTCTATAGGAAACACTTGTTAAATATTATTTGGAAGTGTTCTACCCATCATTGATTTTTAACTTTTCTGATATTAGATATCTGACGTATCTGAAGGAAAATTAGAAAACTGAGTTTTATAGACCATCAGAATAACTCTTATCAGCAACATAAAAGACAGAAAACCAGAGTTGAAGCTTCTTAGAAGGTAAAATGTTTGCATCATTTCTGTTTCCCTGATTTCGATTTAAAAAAAGAAAAATAATGGGGACTCTGGCAATGTCACCACCATTTTAAAAGGCAACTAGGAAAAGGTGTTGAGTCTTCATCTGTGGAGTCCAATAGTTACCAATCAGCAGTCTTAATTTCTAAAGAAGGCATTTTAGAACCTATTTCAAAGGTTTCTTAGGATATAAAAGAGAAGAAAAGTTTTTAAATGATAACTGTAGTCCAAGAAATACTTTTTAAAAACCTCACATTTGTCAATTCAATGTTTTTAAAGGCATTCACTAAAAAAGTCCATAGATCATATCACTGGGAAAAAAATCAATCTCAAATAAGCCATTTAAGACCTAAGAATTCGTATGCAAAAAAATAAAAAGCAGAAAGCATGGCATTCCATGCATTGTTTAAAATGTAATGACAAGACTGTTTGCACTGCACAATATTTAAGTAGCTATGAAAGCAAAAGACTAAATTGGTAACCTCTGTAGGGAAGTTCTCACATATTAAATTTCCGAACAAATATTATGATGAAATCTAAAGGGTAAATCCAAAGCACTATATATTTAGCACCTGAAAACTTTCTTTAAAAAAAAATTCAAAAATTACAAAGAAATGATAAACGTTTGAGTTGATGGATATCCTAATTACCCTGATTTGATCATTATACATTGTATGCATGTATCAAAATATCACATGTATCCCATAAATATGTACAATTAGTATGTATTAATTTAAAAAAACTAAAAGAAAAAAAATGCAACAGCATTGGTAGTAATGCTGTACTTCATAAACAAAAGTGACTTTTTTTTTTTTGACCATTTGTAGGCCAACCTACAGTGACATTTAAAAGCTTTGGTCAATCTGTTCAGGAACCAGGAGAGATGGCTAAAACTTATCCCCACTTCTTGAATGAATAGGTATAAGTAATACACACTCTTGGTTCTTTCTCCACATTGTTATAAGAGCAATGTGAAGAAAGGCACTGGACCGGCCAATGCTGAAAATTCTAGCCTACAAATCATATTCTCTCTAACTACCTTCATGTCCTCTAATCCTCTATCACATTTCCCTGCTTGATTTTCTCTGTGCCCATTTTTATTTATTTACTTTTCCCTCCATCCCCCAGCCAAGTTTATTTTTATTCACTAAAATGTAAGCTCCAAGAGACCATGTCTATCTTGTTCACCACTGTTAACACCCAAGGCCTAGAGTATCTAGCATTATTGATACTAGCAAATCTAGTGTCAACAAATCTTTGTTAAATGAATGGATGCCATGCAAAAGTTGATCAGAAAACCATGTCCAGTAAAATTTAAGGGATCATTTTAGCCCGTGGATCCTACCTACTGGGGGAATGGGTATGGAACTTAGACTCCTGATATGGTCTTAACTTGTAACCACCTAATGTAACCTCTATACTACTATCTATGTGATCTTTTAAAAGATAAATCTGATCATTTTAACCCTTCAGAGATTACATGGATTCACATACATTTCTACAGACCATAAAGTTCATAATGATCTAAGTTCTGCCCACCTTTTCAGCCAAACCCTGCCTACTATGTACTCCTCCACACAAGCATACATTATACCTCAGTAACAATGGATTCACAGTTTCCTGAATACTCCATGCTATTCAAACTTAAGCCTTGTCTTTCGGTCTGCTGATTCCCATACCCAATGAGTTGGTGAGTTGCAACTCATTTTTGAAGTCCCAGCTAAAGAAAGATCTTCCTCCTTTAAGAAGTCTTCCCAGAGTTTTGCTAAGTTACATGAGAAAGGAGAGGAAAGGAACATAAGAAATACAGAAGATATCATCACAGCTGAACTGAAGTAGCACTGTGACCACTACAAGGCACATTATAAAACAGGCTGGAGGGATAATGAGGGACCATGGAGGGCAGGGAGAACAGTTGAAACAGAGAGCAAGAAAGCAGACCAGAAGGTGCTAGAACTAGGTGATGTTGAAGATCAGCAAGAAGAACTGTCTGAGAAACATACAAAGGAAAGAATCAAAATGGAGGATTGGGTTCCAGTGTTTAATCCAGTGGAAGCAACAAAACACTTAAATTATCATTTTCATTATGGCACACATCTTGATTGTGATTGCCATTCAAGATAGCAAAGAGTGCTTGTGGGAACTGCAAAATAACTCACACTTCCAATGGCATTTTGTAACCAGAAATGAAGACTACTTTATGAAGAGAATTTATTTATATTTATTAGCAACATGACAGCAATATGAAGAAACTTCCAAATTGCATTAATTTTGGCTTGCCAAAGGAAAAAAAACTATAATAAACTGTTTAAGTTGTAAACAATAATGTACATTATAGGGATCTTAATAGGATTCAATTAATTAAAATATATAAATAGCACACAAAAAAAGTATCTGGCACATAGTAAGCATCATTGTGTTTGCTATCATTACTAACATTCACTTTTCCAGGTTCCAGATTTCTGAAGCATCACAAACCCAAATGACAACATGAAGTCAAGCCAACACTTGTACTAAGTTATCACAGAAGCAAGGACAAATATTTTAAATATATGGAAAAACTATATGTTGTCAATATTGGTAACATGAAATACGAAGATTGAATATCTGTTTATACAATTTTTCCTAAAGGGTTTTTAAGACTAAATATGGAAAACATAATAAGCATTCAAATACTGTTATTTGAATAAATGAATACACTACTGTACTATATCTGGACTATTTAAATTTATATGTATCTTCTCTACCTTAAATAAAGTATAATGCAGTATCAATATTAACATAATATCAATATTAATACTGATACTGAATGAAAACTTGTAAGATTCATATTTTCAAATATCAATTATGGATATTAAATTTATATGATATGAAATATAAAGTTATGAATGCATCAAAATAGATAATTTTAAATCAAACTAGAGACTATTAAAATGTCTTTTATAATGGAAATATTTATTATAATTCTATTAGTTATACTTTCCAATGATACAAAAATCAACTTTATCTCAAAATAAATTCTAAGAAAAAAGTTCCAGTTTCTAATGTGAAATCAGGATCTCAATCTGACTTTGAGATAAGATAAAAACTAATTAAATTCTAATCTATTATAATAGCTTAGAATATATGTAATATATATTTAGACTATAACAACATTTTAAATAGACTTTCTTCTTGTAGTCTCCAAAGTAATCAAAATGCTTTAAGGATACAAATAAACATCAATTCACAGGGGTTACAAATAAAGCATTTAGCTAATTGAATTCCACTCAATAATTTTAGATAACTAGTCAGCACATCAAATTACAGTAGAAGACATAGGCTGTGTATATTTTAAAAAATCATTTTAGATTTGTTTTCTATCATAAAATTTCTCCTTTCTCTTAGAGTAGTCTAAGAGAAAAACTTACATAGTTTCCTTACTTAAACCAACTCAATTTTAAATGGCCCTTCTGTTGTAAAGGCTATAAATCCGAATAAACAGTTGTACTCTAGTATCCTAAGAAACAACAAAACAAAAGTTCAGCAAAAAATACAGAGTAAATCAATACAGTATGATTATCATTCATGAAATCCTGGTTTTCTGTTACTTCATGGAAGAAAATGTCTACAATATTCCTTTTCTCCTCTAAAACAAACTGACTCAAGATTCTGGACAGATATAAATTATTGTGATCAGGGCTATTGTATTGTAAATATAAACAGTATGTTTACTTGTATAGCATGGCAATTTAGATTAAGAGGTAATGTTCACATTTTCTTCAGATATTTAAACTTGATAAACACATATAAATAAGAAGTCAATCAAATCAGATTCATTTACTTTGGCAGAATAACAATCAATACCATGACCATATGTATTCTCATCCAACCATACAGAAAACTAGACTTAGACAATTCTAAAACTTTTAAACAAAACTCTGTATCTGTTATGTAGAATTCCTTATGTAATACTTATGTTGGCTTTCAAGTACTGTATTTTAAGCCAAGTAACTTATTTCCTGATCTTTCAATAGACTACACAATTTAAATGCTAACTTTCAGTAGACAAATATAACACCTGTTGAAAGACTATTAATTCAAAACAAAACAGAATTTTAAAAATCTCTCACCTACAGAAAACACTAATTTTTTTACCATGCTTAGGAGTAGGATATCCTGGTGAGCTGAAATGTTATGCTTAAGTAAGGTTACCCAGATTCACTCTGTAAGCACTGTATCCCAAAATTGATTCTGGCATCATTGTTCTGAGAAATATTATTCTGAATTGTACTTAATGCACAAATTCTGGAAATGTAAGAGATTAGGCTGAATCTCCTGGATAATGGCTCCAGCACATCCCTTGGAATTAATTTTCATTTGCTTAATTCTCCTAAAAGTGGGGAATATGAGAGGCTGGGTAACTGGGCACCAATAACCTGGTGCTTTATTCTAACAGAAGGACAGCAATAGTAATTGCTTTCAACATTAAATTCTCAGGACTCTGTCTGCATTCACCCCTCATATATATGGACACAATTAATTTTAAAAATCAGATCAATTTGGACCCAAACCTCCTGAACAGTATACATCTCTCTAAAAATGAATAGCTTAATAATTGGGTGTGGGTATAGTCAGGAGAAGAGTTTAGAACACTTTCTCAGTACGCAATTAAGTTTTGAGATTTAGTGCAGCGGTTTGTCAATCTAAAATTCATTTGAAACCATTCTTCACAGATCATATTAAAGGCAGAAACAGGTTCAAATATAAATGAGGTATAAAAGAAACATAAAAGGCAATAATATGAAGCACTTTAAATATTAAATATAAAGGCAAATTATATATACAAAATATGAACAGAAAAGGTTAAAGTCTAAAATTCTGCACTATGACCCATGATACAAATGTTCTCCAAGTCACCAACTATTGTGTTTAATATATCTAACAATAATTATAACTATCATTTATTTAATATATACTACATGCTAGAGATGGTGCTGGACCCATTATGTACACATAATCTCATTTAAACCTGACAACACTTCTGCAAAAGTAAGTATTGTCTGTATTTAACAAAAGGAGAAAATGAGGTTCAAAATGTAATTACAAGTAAAAAGAAGAACCAGAGTGTGGATTCACAAAGACCTGACTTCAAAATCTGTAAATTTTCCACAATACCACTTTGCTCTCTACAAAACTAAATACAGTCAACCTTACTACTATTCGCAAATTCCACATTTGCAAGTTGGTCTATTTGCTAAAATTTATTTGTAACCAACCCCTAAATCAATACTCACACTTTCTGACTTTTGTGATCATTCAGAAACATGTGCAGAGCAGTGAAAATTTGAGTTGCCTGACGTACATGTGCACTCCCAGTTGAGGTCAAGAAGATGACTCTGCCTTCTTGTTTCAGCTCTCACACTGTAAACAAGTGTCCTTTATGTGGTCTATTTAGTGCCAGATTTTTTGCGTTTTTGTGCTTTTTGTTGGTGATTTTTCACTGTTTTAAATGTCCCCCAAGTATAGTGCTGGGAAGTGCTGTCTAGTGCTCCCAAGCACAAGAAGACTGGGATGTGCCTTATGGAGAAAACACACGTTGGTTAGATAAGCTTTGTTCAGGCATGAGTTATAGCGCTGTTGGCCATGAGTGCAATGTTGATGAATCAATAATATATATTAAATGTCTTTAAATACAAACCATACTTAAAACAAGTTCATGTATTCATTGGTTGATGAAAATGTGACCTGAGGCTCACAGGAATCTAACCCTATCTTTCCCTTAGGAGCAATGGTTCGGTATTCCCCAATCAGTATTCACGGCAACTTCATATAACATAGTTATGGTGAATAACGAGAATCAACTGTAACTTTTTTAACTGAAAACTTTTCCTCCAAAAAATGTTTACATTGATATATCAGTAAAAGATTCTCCTTCTGTCGTTTCCTTCAAAGATACTACATCACTATATTTGTGTAGTCATCACTCATCTGCTTAAGAAACCTTTGTTGCCATTCTGTTTAATGGGTTGCAGCTACATGTGTTTGACTTTGCTCAGAAAATTAATCTCTCTTAAAAGCAATCTGGCTTTTCAGTGTGAAAGTCTAAGGTAATTAAATTTCATTTCTTATTACCAGGTATCATGGGTACTGTTTAAAGATGACTGTTTTGTGAGATCATAATTTTTAAAACTAGGTAGTTCTATGTAGTATAAACAGTACAAGCAACAACAAAAATGTAGCATAAGAAACTAAAAAAATATCAGCACAAATTGGAACTCTTACCTTTCTTGCCCAAGTCAGAGATTTTTATTGGAAAAAAAAAAATTACAGTACTTAAAAATCCAAACAAGGACAATTCAGGGTTGAAAGAAAGAAAACCTGAAGGAGTCCATTGTCTTCAGTAAAATTTTAAATACAAAAAATGTAGACCAGAAAAACAGTTTATGGCCTAATGCACTAGTTCCATGATAAACACACATATATAGTATATCTCCATCAAGTGAAACTTAATCACCTTTTTACAATTTAGAGAGGGAAGGCAGCTTTTAGTATGGTTAAGCCATGTATCATCAATACCATGAAGCTAGCCTATCAGTTGTAATAGCTTCTATAAAATACCACAGTGAGACTGCAATAAGCCTAGAAAATGGGCTACAAATCCCAGCTATGCTCAAGCAAGCAGTGAACCAAAAATAAAAATAGGTAAAACTGAACCAAGAACTAGATAGCATTCATCTAGATTCATGATTGGTAAGGCAAAGTTCATAGGCCAAGGTTTTAAAGTGACTTATTCAGATCTAAAAGACAGTCATTATACAAAATAAAATAAAAGCAGTTATGTAATTCAGAAAAAAATCATGACTTTTCACTCCAAAGACACAGCATAAAAAAGCTTACTTACAATTACCAATACCACATTTTTGTACCTTTAAATATCACTTTAAATATGCAAAGGTAAGGAGACTCAAAGTTGCACTTTACCATTTTTAATCGCTCAAGTTTAGACAAGCAATCTAAAAGGAGATTCCAGCTGAATGCATTTTTTGAAATCTTTCAGATTGTAAAAACTTTAGGTAAAGGCAATGGTAACTTTAAGTTTCTTTTCCAATCATATTTAAGTTAGCCATTAAATGCTGAATTAACAATTAATCCATACAATAATATAAAAATACATGTATTAATTCACATTGTTTTCATCAATTATTGAAGCTTAATAAAAATATTAATCATTTTAATGTAACCATTTTGAAGAAATCAAATGGCCTGAATTTAGCATAGTGTCTACATTATACCATCAACAGAAACATTACATTTTCCCCCCTGCTTGGTGAAAATGAGCTCATGCAAGTATTTCTGACACTCACAGTGACACACATGGTCTGCCGTTCTAAGGATGTACAAGCAGCTCTCACTTTTAAACATGACAATATGATTCAGAGTCACACAGTATTTGTTAAAATACCAGCTTTCACATGATTTCATTAAGCACTAAGCCAAAATAATAATTTTGATGTGTTTCAGGTATCAGACAAAGCCAATAATTTAAAAGGTAAATGACTCTACTTGTGCAGACTAGTTATCACTGTGGCTAGTTTAGAACTAGCATGAATTTGGCAGTACAATGAAAACTATACTATAAAATACAATGGGTTTGCAATACAAAGCAGATTATCCAAGTAGAAAGGAAACTGAACAAAATACAAACTCCAGAAAGATATCAACCTTACCTACTACTCATTTTAGCCCTTGTTAAAATACCCTGAGTAAAATGCAAATATTTTAAATAATGCTGGTTATATCAGACTTCTGTAAAAATGAACCATAAATGTAAATGCATCATGATTTTTATTTACAACAGTCAGATATGTAAAAATTAATTCTTAACCAGTCACAATATAAACATTAAGGAATACTTAGGTTATATCTGGAAGCTTTCAATTTTCTAGCTTTTGTTAGCATTTTGGCAAAGCAAATAATACATGAATGGATTCAATGTAAAAAATCATAAAAGAGAAAAATATATAAAATTTACAGTAGTTTCTGTTCACCCTGGGCCAACCTAAATCCCTAAAAAGCCTCCCCAATCAGGTTCACTTCTGACTAAAAGGAAGAATACCAGTCCTCCAGCAAAAACAGCCCCATCTTTTCATCAAAGAGGCTCTCACTTCAATGATATTCCTCCAGGGAAGAGGACAGGAGCCAGGTTCCCTCGAATGTCATTCCCCAGATGTTCAAAACGTAACTAATTTATTAGCATTAGAAGATTTGGTTTATAGGGGAATCTCACTGGTCCAGTTTGTAGCCTACAAAAAAATGGATTATTTTTAAGTATAACATTAGAATGTGAATAAAGGATGAGGATGTGGCTTTTTATTCCATAGAAATGGAAACATTTCCAAACATGACAATTAAACAAACAAACAAAAAAGGCATGCCTACCATTGAAGTTGGAGTCCCTCCAGACTTTTTAATATTCTTTGAAGGCATTCCATGAAGGCGACTGAGTCTGGCTTGGAAACCTAGAAAATCAAAGTACTCAATTTAGAAGATTGTATGATCACTGGAGCACAGAGAAAGAAAATCCTATCAATAGGGAATTAAAAGTAAGTTGGTGGTGGGGTTGAACACCATGAATATTACTGGGGAAAATGTAAAACTCACACTTAAAAGAAATGAAGTAACGCCTAGCAGGGTTCTAATGTAGTCAGCAGTTAACTACCCAATGTTTAAGCACTAGAGTGATATCCACGGTGTTTCTTTTCTCCCAATTCACCTTCCTGTCATTTCAAGATTTCCACAATAGGCCTAGCAACAAAGCAAGTCAATTTTTCTAATAATTTGAAAGCATGATAAATGTAGTAGCTGAATTAGTGGCCAACATATCTCTTCATAGCATTTTGTGTCCACATTCTCTAATTTCCACTTTATTCTATCTTCTTTGAATGAGTATTTCTAGATTAACCATAAGCCCATCGTATCCACCAGTTATAGGCAGTGCTACTGACCTCTTCTGCCCGGATGCGACATAAGGGGAAAAGAACCAGTTAAGATACTTTCAAAGACGGGATCTGGTAAATCTTTGTCTAGCTCAGTGGCATCTTCCTTTTCCCACCAGGGCACAACTCCAGTGATACCGCATGCTCCGCCTGATTCCTTTTCGTAGAACCAGTCACTCTGCTCATCATCACCTGTGCAAATACAAGAAATCCCCCAAAGATTTAGTTTTAGCATCTAAATACAAAATTAGTTCTAAAATGTTATGTTTAGAACCAATTTTAAAATGTGCAAAACAATAATAAACTGGTTAATCCTTTCACAAAAAAATTTTAAGTTACTACCCTTTCCACATTAAGAAAAAACAAGTCTTAATCTCCTACCAGAAGTTAAAAGGTATAAAACTGTGGAACCCTTTCTTTGCAGCTGATAATGGCATATAATTGGCTTAATTTCATGATTTGTATGGAGTGTAAAAGGGGAAACAATCATGAACAGATGTGACTAAATGAAATTAATCAAATTAAGCTCATTAAGAAGTAGTTTTGAAAAAGTTGATTTTAAATGAAAAGTGACAATACCACAGAGTTTATGAAGAAACTATACCAACTACAAAACTAGCGAGGTATTTTTAAAACACAACACGATTCAGTCATTTTGACTTTTGGGAACATCCATGAATGTAACCACGGGACAATGAAAGAGCAATTTAAAATTCAGTTTGAAATGTGCCATTGGCACAATCAATATTTTGTTTTTTAAAGAAAGGAATTATAAACAGCTGTATAAAAAAGACAAAAATACAGAATGAAGACAGATGATTTTTAAAAATAAGAAACAAGTACCATTTTGAATATGATCTGAGATTCATTAAAGTGCTCTCCCCATGATTCTTAGAAGCCACCATTAATTCTGGTTTCTAAAAGGGTCACCACAACTGCCATAAAGTTTTTCCCTTTGAGAGATTTCTGATTTCCAAAATCTCTTTATACAAACATTTTTAAAGGAAAACTAAAAAAACCCTTAAGCTTCAACTGAAAATGATTTTATCAGAAACAGCTGTATTTCAAATTAATCATGAGTGAAAAATTAAAGGCACTTGGAAAACTAGAGTCACCACCTTGTTTCAAATGAGGAATTCATAAAAAATAATTTTTTAAAAAAGCACAATTCATAGCACTTAAATATCAGTACTTTTACTGAGAGTTATACTAAAATTTCACATATCAGGTTTAAGCATAAGAAAAAACAGTCACTTGAAACTGATTATATCTGAATTCCAACCCTATTATAGAAAAATGAAGTTATTTTATTATTGATGTGATATACAACTTTATTCTTAATAGGGAAATCAAATGGCTATTGATTACAAACTTGGGCTCTAAAGTCAGACAGACCAATTAGAATTCTAGTGTTTTGTAACATTGGGGAAGTTACTTCAACACGATTAGCATCAGTTTCTTCATTTTAAAGAACTGGGAATCCTCATAGAGTTTTTAAAAAATTAATTAAGAAGTTAAAGTAAGTTAAATGCAAGAAAAGCACTTAGTGTGAAATATAGTAAGCTCATAATAAATGCTAGCATATCATTCTAAGCTACTCAATGCTTTCCAAAGATGATATGTTTGTCAAAAAGTTATTTTTTGAAAGTTTTTTCATTTTTTTACCAATGTCAACATTTATAATACAATTTTAAGTAAAGATCTATATTTTAACAAGAATTTAGGTATATTATCAAGGTAGTTACACTCACTTTTAGCACCAACATTCCATATTTCAACAAAGTCTCAACTTCAAAAAGTCTATGGTATTTCAGTTATACACCTATTTATCTGGGACAAATGGTTTATAAGTAAGCAATAAAGAATGATCATTTCATTTACATTACTCATAATGCCAAGAGGATGGACAGACTAAGGAAAAAAAGTGTGGGCAGCTATTATGTTGTCATTTTTTTCATAACATCATTAAATGAATTTGTAACTTACAACAATAAAGATATTGTTTTTGCCCTTACTTCCTCTAATGTATTCGTAAGAAAGGAAGATAACATTTGTGTAAGTATTTGTATGTATTAGCTTAAATTTCATGATTTGTAGGGAATGTAAAACTGGACACAATCTGAGCAGATGTGACTAAATGAAATTAATCCAATTAAGGATTAATCCTGCCACCTTACTGAGGTTTTCATATATTTCATAGATTTAAAATACTGCCATGTTAAAGTGTGAAAAGCTTCAGGAAGTTTCAAAGATGGAAAACATATAAGTTGTAAGACATTTCTGTTTAACAGTTTATAACATCGAATTCATAAAAATCATCTAATTACTTACAAACTGTATAGAATGAATAAATGTCACAGCTGAATAAAGATGACAAATGACTTGCAAATCCACCTTTATGAATGCTTAAACAGTTTTAAATGCATTTGGAATCAGGTAGAGAACGAGAACGAGTGTCTTTCAAACTTGCTAAGAGACAAAATGAAAAGGTATGTAAAGCTCTTCAAGGAAGATAATCCTTCCTTAATATTACTAGCTCCACATAGTAGCTTTTGGAGATAATCAATTACTTTAGGTCATGAGACAGGACACCTTCCATAGCATGTAACAAAAATAGCTACAATATTAAATCCTAGCCCACTAAGCAGTGTGTGTAAGGTAAATGAATTGCAGTCATCAACTTACGAAATAACCAGTAAAGCACAACTGTAAAATGAAGACTTTTTTCCAAAGAGAGAAAAAAAATAGCATTTCAGTACCTTGTCTTCCCTCATCATTGGTAAACAAACCAGCATCAGTGCTGCTGAGACTGCTGGAATCACTGTAATAAGGAAAAAGAAAGAAACGGATCAAAAGAACAATTGATCTCTCAGTCGTAAAATTTTAAAGAGACATGGTAGCTCAGAGTTGGAACTTAAGACTGACAAAGATCTGAAAGAAAATAAGATGATTTTTTTTAATCAAACTGCAAATATCCTGGTTCCATTAACTACAGAGCATATTATTTTTGGCACATAAAACCACAGGAATCTAATGGGACCCTGACAGTAAGCCAGATGTGACTGCAACGAGGTGCTGACACAATTGATGCATTTTATTATCTGCTTTCATCAAATGCTTACTGCTCCTTTCTTATGCCATGCAATTCAGCTTGAGCCTGGAACACCACTGCTCAATAAAATGGGAAAAGTCTCAATCAAAAGCAGGCTAAGCCTTTCTTCAGCACATGAAATACAAGAGACTGGGATGAAATTACTTTTCATAACCATATTTGCAAATATTCTGGAAAAGACATTACTTAAGAATTCACAACAACTTTATTACTTTGCAAGGAAGAAAAAAGTTTACAGTGATGACAATCCATTAAATCAAAGTAAAAAAAAAAAAAACCCATGAAGTTATGGTTACCGAGCAAAAACATGTATATTACCAGTATTAAGGAGGGAGTGTGCAAATATAACACAACTTCTCATTACTTACATAGAAGTTCCAGAGTATGATATAGAATCAAATTTAACATACAAATTAAAGCAGCAGATATTTGACTAACATGAACAAACTGTCACTATTAGTTCTAAGAGAAGCAATGTTTATATGATAGTCTAGTTAGTTTAAAATACCAAGAGAACAGGTCATATAACGAAAGGTTTAGCTTCTAAAGAAAATTGAGTGATGTTCTTTAAAAATTCTCATGTACTTTCTTTTTACTGTAATTCTTAATTTTAACCAATCAGGAAATTGCCCTAGCTTTTTTTTTTTTTAACTAAAACACTTTTTCCATTGACATGTAGAACTCTGTACCCTGATTTATTTTTTAAAAAAGATATCTTAACCTGTTTGAAAATATTTAAATGAAAAGTTTAAGATTAAAATTATAGATGAGATCTAAATCCATGTACACGTTCTAAATATAAAGTATTTTCAGTTTTTGTTTGATTTTAAAAAATAAATATTAATGAAGGGTATAGGAATTTGTTAAGAGGCACATTCTTCTAAGTAACTCTGAATTTAGACCTCTTTACTTTCTTCAAATTAAGTGAATATATGAAGTTCCCTATATTATACACTAGGTAATGAAAAAAACAGTATTTTCTAAGGGCATCACATCCATATTCTCTTATTTACAAACATATATGTTCTACTATGCACAGTGGTGTCAGAGTACTAAAAAAACTTCAGAAACTTTATTTTGGCTATTTAGCTGTCCAAACTACTATTGATTTTTTTTCTCTTTCCTGTTTGTCCCCATGAACACAACTCAAATGAAGGGGCTTATACATATCTCAGGTCACAATTCCTTTTCTGAAACCCTTGAGACAAAATGTATTTAAAATTCAGAATTATTCAAATTCTAGAAAGGTATATTCTAAAATACCTCAGAAAAGTCTGGGATAGCACTCCATAATAAAAAATATTAATATATATGTTTTCAATTAAATGAATGAATATCCACCTTAAGTACAGGTCAGGTTAAGTCTGGCCACAAATGACTTAGTTTTTCATAGCTTTTCAGAGCTCAGATTTGCAGATAAAGGTTTATGTATTGATGTGCTATTTTTTTTTAAACTATGATCTTCTAATCTGAGTTCAGATTTTCCCCTTCTAATCTATTCTATATATAGCTAGGTTCATCTTTTCAAAGTTGACTAAAGTAATGTGATATTCTGGAAAAAGGACATTAAATAAAAGCAAAGGAAATTCTAATAAAGTATGGACTTCACTTAAAATGTATCAACATTGGTTCATTAATTGTGACAGATGTACCATAGTAATGTATGATACTAACAACAGGGGAAACTGGGTTCAGGATATACGAGAATGTGATACCTGTAAACTCTCTGAACTGTATTTGCAACTTTTCTGTAAATTTAAAACTATTCCAAAAGAAAATAGTTGATAAAACACACACACACATATATACACACATGCACACATTATAAGATGACAGTCTTCTATTTAAAAATCTAAAATTACTTCCTCATACTTATAGGATTAAATGTAGATTTCAAGCCTTTCTATGGGTGGGTCTCCATCTAAATTCATTCCATCTCCATCTCTGGTCCTTCTGTTTTATGTTCTTTCTCTAAGTGGTATGCCTCTCTCTTCTCTCATCTCTCTCCACCTGCCCTCTGTCTTAAAGATACAAGGAAATCAGAACTCCCTCTTTCAGCTCTTAGTCCTTAATGATTCTTGTCCTACATTGAGAGATTTTTACATGTATGTACACAACCTGTTTTCTTATTTATATTTCCCCTCATTAACATCTAGCTAGTTGCTCCATGTACATCATGTACTTGTTACTGTGTTCTATAATATAAATCAGACCAAGAACTTAAATAGAAGCAAGGCTTCTCATTTTCAGCAGCTGATGGTCATTATGGCTTTTCTCCAAGAACACATCTCCCCAGTTTTTCTGGTATGACTTTTATTGCACAGTATTCAGATGACAATAAATGCTTGTTTAACAAATGTATGTACATGAATACCAATCACTTGTGCCAATCTGTTCATTTCCTGTATTTTCTGTAGAGGCCTATTTCTCATTCATCCTCCCAAATACAGTCACTCTCCCATTGATTCCACCTCTTAAAATTGCTCTCAAACACTGCTTTTCCTCTACTGTCACAGTCATAATTCACCTCCCACTTGAGGATCCACTGCAGGTTAGTCAAAGGTAAACAAAATACTGTTGTCAAGATCACATTATCTTGACAAAATATAAATCTGAGTTTCTTCACTGCTAAAAATTTTTCACTGACTTCTTCTCAATGACTATAAGATGTAATCCAAACTATTTACCATAGCACACAGGTCTTCAAGAAATGTTTACTGCTGTAGCCTCAGCCCCCATTTTATATTCTAGTAAAAATGAACTAACTACATATACTTCTCCAAACACACCACACTTGTTTCACAATCCATGCCTTTGAACAAATTGCTCCCTCTATCTCTAAAGGTTATTTCCCTCTCTCCTCTTCACTCCCCCAATTTCTGAACCAGTCTTGGTTCTTGCTTTAAAGCACAGCTCCCTTGAGAAGTCTTCCCTCACTAGTACCTTCCACTCTGCACATTTCACTTCCATCATTTGCTTGTCTGGCTATTAGGCTGTTGAGGACAGAGTCTGTACCATTAGGCCAGGTACCACCACTGAAGAGTAAATATATAGCTTTTTATAGCCGAAAAGCTTTGGAAGTCATCTTGAAAAACACTTATACTTGTTAGGAAAATACTTTAAATATTTAGCAATCTTCCCACAGAAGGAATTTGCACCTAAGTCTTAAGTGACAACAGAAAATAGTTACATAGGTAAGTTTAAAATCAGAGAAAGTGATTTATTCAAGAGTGAAAACATTCTATTTGAAAACTTGTACCTGGGCTGTTTGTTGACAGCTAGGTAGCCTGATCATATCTAGTAGATACTCAAATATTTTTTCACAATGAAAAGAATGATGGGAGTTTCATCTCATTTCTGTTACTGGGTAGATGTCCCAAGAAACAGATCAATAAAAGGCAGACATTAAATTTAAAAAAAAAAAAAAAAGGAGGGGCTTGCACAATCAATCTAGAAAGCAGGTAATCCACTTGTGAATAATCCAGAATTAAGTATGTTATCTCCACTGCCACACAGTCTCCCTCCCATCAATTGAGCGAAGTAATTACTTTCAAGTCAGGGTGAGTGGTCCTCCCTCACAACAGCCCAATACTATCATACAAATAATTCTTATTCATGCTTAAAAATGGCAACTTCCTTGGAAGAAAAAGATACCATAAACTTCTCAAAGCCTTCTTGAAACACTTTTTACTTTAAGTAATTTTTACTTCTTTAGAAAAATTATGTAAATAGCAAGCCATGTCTAATAAAAGGACCATTCCATAAACTCTTACCAGGTCCCACTCATGTCTACAATCATATTTAAAAGGAAAACAAAAAAAACCCAAAAACAGAGAGATCCATAGCTCACCACAGTCCACATGATGAAAATGATCCCAACCCTACAAATTAAAAGTCACATACTCTTTCCCAGACCATATTGAAGGAATGTTTTTTTCTGGCTCATACTTTGGCATTTTGTTTAAAGGACTCATGACTGAAAGAATAAATACTTCCTTATTTCATGCAAGTAGCATCACTTTGGTGTAAAAGAAAAACGATTACTTACCTTTTGATGCTGTCAAAATAATACTTAACAATTATCATTGTAGTATACCTGCTTTCTAGAATGGACAGATTAGACTAACTGCCTATGAACCTTTGTTCATTGCTTTTCCCATTTTTCTAATGACAAAATCAGGTGTTTCTAGACTACAAATTGGGTTTTACAACTCGTAACTGATCAGAATTCCTAGCAAGCTACAGACTTTAAAATATCAAGCCACATTCACACCAAAGTGGTATAAACTTCTGATTCTCAGAAATCAGGATAGACTAATGATTTGGGACACTTTAAAAAGCACCAAAGGCTAAAAGCTCTATAATTATTCAAATAAATAATTATATATCCAATTCTAAGAGTTACAAACATGGTGTTATTCAAAAGTACATTCTTTCCCATTGAAAATCCATTTCTTTTTCTCTTTGTAACTGAAAATTGAGTCATTATAACATAATCAAAAGATTTTGTGTAAATTAAATAAGCAATTTTGCTTTGTGCTAAACATCATAAATTATAAGGAAATATAACCATAGTTATACAGTAGTATTACTACCATTATTACAATTTATAATTATTTAAAAATAGAATTAAAATATAAAACACATTCAACCACAAACACTGGAGACAAATATGTTTATATTTAGAGAATATAAAAGTCACCTTTCACTCATGAGCTCATCTGAGACTTTTTGCTCTTCATATTCCATTTTGTCCTTATTGGTCTGGCTTATTTCCTCACTTTCCAAGACTACTCCTTCATCTTGGATTTTTGGTCCTTGTCGAATTATTTTCAACTTCCTTTTTTTGACTTTATTCTTGGTAAATTCTTGATATTGGTAAGCTCTGTCACTGTCCATGTCCTGATCTCTACAACCTTCAGGCGGCTGGGTCATTGTCCGTTTGTTAGAGATGTCTTGTGGGAGATCTACTGCCATGCGCTTCACCTTTCTTCTCCTGCGCAGTGTTCTGTTCCCGAGGTTGTCCACAGCAAAATCAGACTCATGCCATAGTGGTCTTTTCCCTCGAACATTATTATTTAAGTTTGATGACGGCCTGCGTTTCGCTACTAACATTTGGTCATCAGAGTCACTGTGATCTTTTTTATTATTATTGTGATTCTCTCTATAGTCCTTGCTTGGTTCTTCTAAACTGGAATCAGAGCCTTCACTCAAGCAGTGGCCAGTCTCCCACGGGTGATGCACATTATACGACCTCCGTTTTCTCCCTCTCCTCTTCCTTGCCTGACGTTTCAGTGGACAAGATATACTTCGAGAATGGTCTCCTGTTTCAGCAAATCCACCTCGAGCTTGCTCTGAGCTCTCTTCCAATGCTGAGACCAGATCATGAACCAGTTCCTCCATGGTTCTACTGAAATGCCTACATTTTTTTAGAGAAAGAAAAAATAAGGAAAATAATCACTCTTAACTGTATTAACCTAGTTTTCTACAGCAGACAATTCACTCTAAATTTGACTAAAATTAATAGTGATTACAAAATGTTTAAAAGCTAATTTTCCTAAGAGATTGTAGTTTCAAATATTCCGAGATTCATTTTTAAGCCTCCTCTATTAAACGTAGGAATTATTAATATTTCAGGATAGAGTAAGCATGTGAGTGATGTAAGATCCCAGTATTTCTATAGTTTTACTGTGTAATGATGGAAAAGTTCTTTCTGATTAAATCCCTGTTCTCTAGTCTATTCCTGTCCTTTTTCTAGAGCAGATATAGAGAACTTTCTCAGCTCCCTCCTTGCCCATTAATTTCTAAGAAGGAAATGTGAAATCCTTTACTCACCACGTGCAGTCACTGCCATGATATAAGAGGCAGACAGAAAGACAGACAAGTAGTTTCAAGATTTGTAATACACATGAAAAGTAAGTTTAACCAAAGTTTAATGCGTATACTTAGGCCACACTGATCTTATAACCCAGTAAAGCAGAAACTACATTCAAATTCCAACTGGAGCCTCACTGGTCTAAAAGGGCCCATCACTACTTCATTCTGAAGCAGTCTCTTAGGTCTTTTTTTTAAGAGCATTAGACTGTACTACCAGTGAGAAAATTATTCAGTAGTCAGCAAGGATAAGCATTAGCATTCTTTGGGAGGTTTTATAGATTAACTGGTCCTTTCCAAATCCCACTCCCAAAGATTTTAAATTAGTTGGTGTGACATAGAGCCCAGGTATCTGATTTTATTTTTAAAACATTACAGGTAATTCAGATATGCACCTTTCTTATGAAGACCATGGGCAATCATTTGTTAAGTTGGGATCTAGAGGAACTTAGGGATCAAAATATTCTCAGCAGTCCTACAGAGGCCTATAGAGTTTCTAGAGTCTATAGCAGGGGTAGGAATACCTTTCTGCAAAGGGCCTGATAGTAAACATTTTAGGCTTTGCAGGCCATTGGGTGTCTCACAACTACTCAACTTGCCACTGTAATGTAAAAATAGACACAAGCAATACATAAATGAATATGGCTAGGTTCTAATAAAATTTTATTTATAAAATCAGGTGATGGCTGGCTATAGTTTGCTGACCCTTGGTCTATACAATCGCTATAGTCACATAGTCTCCATCATCCATAAGTTTAAGATTGTGCAAGTTCCTCACAACAACTTTCAGCTTTTTCTTTTCATTTTAATGATAAACTAAAACAAACACACATTGTGATTGACTGGATTTACCATTTATTATGTGATGCACATGCACAACTTCTAACACTTGAGTAGTTAATATTTGCCAGGTCCATTTCTAAGCATTTTATATGTATTATCTCATTTCATTCTCACACAATAACCCTACGAGGTGGCAGATGCAATACACAGACACAAAGAGTTCTCTGTCACAACGAACACACATCTAAGTAGTGAAGACAGAATTTAAACTCCACCTAACTAGTGCCAGAGCCCTAGTGCTTACCCAGCTATATCCAAGAACAACTATACAATTCCAGTATCCAGTTTGTACTTTTGTTTGATTTATCTAGCACTAGGTAGTACTACTTTAATCATTGAGACAGATTTAATATACATCTATGTAATAGCCAAATGATTCATAGTTAGGTATATTGTTTTGAAGAAAAAAAGGGGTGGGAAACCTAAATCAGCAGAAGGTGCAGGGTGGTATAGCTGGTGAAAGTGAATCGACCTCAAAGAAGCAACCCTGTAGTGGTTAGTAAGATGTACACTGTGAGCAATTAAGTAACATGGCATTACCTTTCAGTTAACGTGGGTTTGTATTTTCTAGATCTCCCTCCTTTGGCATTCTGAACGTATAAACAAAAAGCCTATATGGATATAAGTTTTTCAAAAACGTAGTGATTCAAATATATATTTTAAATAAACTCTGGAGGACCACTGGGATTTCTTTTTTCCCTTATAAGGGTTCTATATAAAACTCAGATTTTGGAATACCACAATAGATTAACAGAAATATGCACCACATAAATTAGCATTAAGCCAGAAAAGGACTATAATTCTGACTACATTGATAAGCCAAATGGATCTTTTTTCCATTACCTATATATTTATAAATGCCTTTTTGTTTTCCCTTAAAGCAATGAATGTTTTGTTCGTTTCCTTTAACACTACTTCTTTAGAAGAAATGTAGTCTGAAAGACCTACTACTTCTGAATATAATATTGTACCTTTAAAAAAATTCACCTGAAGCCAGTTTAACATGTATTAAAATAAGGATCCTGTCTCTAAAAGAAGACCCCCTATCACCTGGTTTTGGAATAACTTACTTTTTGAAGCATAGAGTTTTCCTATCAATGGGTGAATGACTAGTTCGAAATATCAAAACATGAAATTAACTTGATGCATAAATATAATATCCAACTAAAATTGCAGTTTATTTTGCGAGTTACAATTTAGTGCTTTATTTTGGAAGAGAAAATCTGGTGGTCCTAACATTAGAAAAAGGTTAGCACATGCAACTCAATCCACTGAAATCTGACACTTTTCAATTAATTTTGTTTAAAAAGTACTGCTGTAAACTAATAGTTAAACAAAATATAACGAGTAATATTACTATTAAGAATGAAAGTAAAATATCTTTAGAATCTCATTAAAATTGTGTCAGCCTTATTCAATTTTATGTCATTTCTCTCAAGAGAAAATAAAATACATTAAAAAACTATTTTAACTAGTAGAAAGAATCCAATTTATTCCATAATGTCACTCAAATATGAATCAACCAAAAGTTACTTTTAAAAGCTTTTTTAAAAAACTCTACAGAAACATAGAAAACAATGCCTTTCATTAAGTGCTATTCAGAGTTCAAATCATTTTTTCTTCCTTCAGTTTCAAATAACTAGACAAGTCAATCCCAACTAAAACTCACGTTAACAAGCCAGTAATATTATCAGTTAATGTCAAGCTGCTTCACTAACATCTCTCAGGTAAAACTGGCACCAATTGGCCTCTCAGAAATAAAGTCATTATCAGAGACCATCATGTAATCAATAGCTCTTTTATTTCCTTTGCCTTGGCATTTATATTGAAGCATCAGAAGACCGTTGTACCGAAACACTTTATCTTTTAAGAAAAGATATTTTCTTAAATAAGACCTTTCCTATTGGAGGAGAAACCTGGAAATATAGAACTTTTCTGTCAAAATCTGCACTTATTGATCATCCACAGTTTTAAAAGTTTGAATTATAGTAAATTGTGTGAATGTACTACTTAACTCATTTGAGATTTTTATATTCACATTTATAATAATTCCTTTTCATTTGGAAATGAAATCTTTTGGGAACAGTTAGTAATGGGTAATGTCTACAATAATAGTTCATTAATACTTTTATTAAGATAGTCCAAATAAAACAGAGTACCCCAAAACAAATTTATAGTCCCACCATCTATATAAAGTTGGATTTTGTAAAAGGAAATGACTTGGGTAGATGAGTACTTTGTTTTTTCAGGTTGTTATTAAATTATGCTGAGCAATATAAAATTATGATCAATCCAAGATTTGCTATGCAAGTTTTGTTTTACAATTTTAGGCCAAAGGTCAAGTTTGTTTGTACTCCTTTCGGCAATACTAAATATCCACTAAAAGGAGTTAACTGCTATCCTTGGGTTCCTTACCACCATGCTATAATCAATTCAGAAAATGACCTTCCTAAAATTGTATGTTTATGAGTGAGGAAGATCAATAAATGTAGAAAACATGGAGTTTAGGGTTTTCCTTCAAATATTTCTGGTTCAAGGAAGAAGATTCAGGAATCTGCCTGAGTCCTAACTAACTGCTTACATTTCCCCTAAGAACTGGGAGTTGACTAATGGCCCAAGAGCTCTTAAACGACAGTCAGCAATATATAAGTAGGCATAGCAGGAGTGAAGAAAGCTTAGAAAACAGATCCTCACAATAACTAACAGTCAACTATTTTGTCAATGACTATAGCTTTTTGAAACCTCCAATACCAATAACTGCTATTCCTAATAGGAAAAAATATAGCATGAATAGAAAAATTAGTCAAGGAACAATTTCCTTGCCTAGATGCTGATACAAATAACTGTATAACAAGAGGATATGCATGTGTGTCCACTGAATAAACCCAACAAGTTCATTTAAAAAAAAAACCTTTAGATATAACTAAACATAACTGACTACAGCTATTAAGGAACAAGTTAAGGAAAAAGAAATCAAATACTGTTTATCACCTAACACACGGTAAATACTCATCCTTACCTCTGTAAAACATAGATTATCTCATGTACAAAGTTAAGTAATTTTGAAAGTGGTATGCTAAAAGTAAGTTACTTGTTGCTAAGTACAACTACTTAATTGGCTTTCAAAAATTTAAGGAAAGAAATTATTTATGTGTTAGTTTCTGCATGAATAAAAATTTAATGTGTACAAAAACACTGTACTAACAGAGAGAATATAGTCAAAAACTATGCTGATGAATGTATGTTATGACTACTCACAAACTTAAGAAAAAGACAGTCCTGGAATTACATGCCTCCATATCATATTAGCTCTTATTTAAGACAGGAAAGGCTGGTTGGTCCTAAAAGTATACAGCAAACAGCCGAACTGTACAGATCAAAATTAATACATAATAGTGTAGACTATGAAAATGGGTAACTAAACATGCAAATGGTGATCCTTAAAGATGCCACATCAAGGACTAAATGACTAATGACTTCATGACTAATTTAACGCAATACAATCCCTAAGAATTTTTTTAAGTTTAAGATTTCTGTTGCTCATAGGAATTTATAAATTTCCTTCCTTAATGGTAATTTTATCAAAACAAGTCTTTATTTTAAAGTTGTAATCTATTAAAAAACTATGTCTTCGATTTTCTCCTTTAATATATTTGAAGGGGGGTCATGTTAGAAAATAAATAATAACCCTAACATTAAATGCTAACACTTATGCCAGTTTAGAAATTCCTTGACTTACCTATTGAAATTATTAATCAGAAGCAACCTTTTTCTCTCCTTTTCAAAGAGGTGGGATGTGGAGAACTATCTTATTCTGAAACATGTAAATGATTAATTGCAACTTTACATTAACACTAGGCAATAAATATGGAATAGAATTCACTACAGAAAAAAAGGCTGGGAGGAAACTGTAGAGAACATGAGCTTTGAAGTCAAAGCTATGAATTAGGAAGCTAAATTCTGTTATATTCATAGACCTTGGACAAATTACTTATCTTCTATTTTGTTTATTCAATGTAAAAATGAGCATAATTTCTACTTTGAAGGGATGAGAGTGGATACTTAATGTTTGAGAGAAGTTATTTCATCTTTCAACAACCTCTACCCACAAATAAGATAAACTGGTCTTTGAAAGATCAAATTATTCTGCTTTTCAAGGTATAACCATATTGTGAATCCTGAGGCTATCATAGCAGAAGTAAAGGACTTCAACCTTTTTGAGGTCATGAAGCATTCTGAACGTTGAAGAAAGGGAGGATAACAGACACATGCAAAACCGCTACACACAATTTCAGGAAGTTCATGGACTCCGTGAAGACTCTACAAAGCTAAAAAACCCAAGTTAAAAAAATTAATGTTGTGTATCTGACCTACTCCCACCTTAATAATATACAAATATAAACGAGAAAGAAAAAGATTAAAGAAAATAATCCTTCCCAGTTAAGTCACAAGGTTCTCCACCAAACAGAAAAAACTCATTTCCCATAATGGAAGCAAAAGTTCCACTGACTTGTTTGTATTCAATAGCAGGTGCTGCTGGCAGCTTCTACTTTGTCACCTTTGTTACAACAGGAACATTCAGGAAGCTTTCTTTCCTCTTTACCCCGGCGGCTTGATGAAAACCAAACCATGATTGTCTTTAAGGAAAAGAGTTTAACTCTACTTTCCAAATTAGTGATTTAATAAGGCAAGCTCATTTATTATCTAAAATTGAAGACCATTCTTTTCATTTTTTTGTTACTTCATCTAATGACTTCAAGGGTCACTAAAACTTCTTTCCTTATACTCCAATTGCTTTCAAAATGTAAACCACTGAATAAAAAACTGCCTAAATAAAGTCAGAGTCTAAAACAAAACAAAAAATTTAGAATCTAAAAAGTAATTCATTCTAATTCTTGTCAACATGCATATATTAATATATATATTCAAGTGCATTCAGGCAAGCATTTAGTAGGTAGGAAATGAGTCTTATTTATTGCTTATACATGGTAACTACTCAATAAATATTTGCTGAATACATAATATACCCTTAATTCCTATAATAAAAATGAGAATGAAGACAATTGAATATTAATTACATGCACCTAGCATACTGCTTGACACATAAAAAAATCTGTTGAATGAACAAACCAATGAATGACTAAATGAACAAATAACAAAAGAAAAATATAATGAGTTAAAATTTTAGACAACCCATATTCCAAAATTTCTGCCACATTAACAAGCCAGACACTCTAAGATTTTAGCTAAGTAAATATGAAGTTAAGGGCAAATTATCAAAAACAGTTTAAAGGTTTCCAGCCTAACATAAATAAGGATGCTAAGAAGCTATACCAAAATTAATGAATTATTTGTACAAAATCATACTGCTATTGCTTAGACTCTTGTTGAAACCAAACCCTGACTCAAATAGACCTGCTCATATGCAATTGAGTTCAAGACAAAAACAAACAAAAAAACCCAAAAACAGTTATTCAAAAAAATGCACATTTTTTACCACGCAGTTTCCCAGATTTAAGAAAAACAAAACACCAAGTAGGCATGAAACTGCAGAAACAAAGGTCCAGAGTCAATACAGTTTATTTCAAAGGCTTTTTAAAAAAGTGAAGCCACATAACAAACAGAATACCACTGCTCTATAATGAAATCACCTACACTTACACATTTGGTGCCTAAAAATTGAAAAAGCAATATAGGTTTCTCTACATTGGAGAAAAAGTTGAAAAAGTCAAGATGGGAGTTAAGTCAGTCAGGAATTCCGGGTTGGTTAACAAATCTGGGCATATACTTTCTAGTTTATTTATTCTTTGAGATATCATAACTTAATCAGATACACAGGCAGTATACTGGGGTGGTTAAGAATTTACTGTAGGTATACTGGAATCACCCTACAAATATGACACTTAGGCCAGTTATTTAAGCTATCTTTGCTTCTGTGTCACCTTATCTAACATGCAAAGAATGATACATCTATGTCAAAAGATTTACATGAGATGACATATGTATGTAAAACCTGGCACCAAGTTAACAGCTTAATAGTAGTATCCCCAGTTGCTCTAGAATTCCATTACTGGGATAAAACATACACGTATGGTACAGTAAATGTTTGTTCAATGTATGAAAATTCCATTAATAAATTTTGAACGACTAGATAGTTGTGCAGATAAACTAGAAAAAAAAGGTTCCAGTTTTCTGGAACAAATTTATTCTGCCAAATCAAGCATGATTTTAAGAGTTTCATTCAAAAACACTAAGTGCTAGGCACTATGTTACACTCTGGTGCCATAAGAAATGGTTAAGTTGTATGCCAACAACTGAAAATAGGATAGGCCCTTTAAAAGGGAACTGAAGGAGGTTTCTCTATATTATAAAGAGGTATTTAGCCGAGGTTTGGGTACAAGGTAGAGAAATGAATTGACAGAGTCATATTTTTAAATTGAATAGTCACCTATCCAACACATCAGTATCACCACAGGAAGAGCAGACAATCTACATAGGACATTTTGTCTCCCTCACTTACCAAGATATTGAATAGTGAAACATTAAGAAAGGTAACCTCAAGAGGGAACTCTGGGGTGATGGAAATGTCCTTTACTTTGTTTTGTGTGGTGGTTACATAAATATATACAATTACTAAAAGTAATACAATTAAGCACTTAAGAAGTGTGAGTTTTATTTTATGCTAGTTACACCGTTAAAAAATGGTTCTTTAAAGAAGTGCACCCTACTTTTCTTACTGGAAAATGTGATAATTTAAACATAGCAATATAGAATCTATACTCATTATAAAATTAACTACAGAATGATCTGACCCAACTCAAAACAGTTTGGGCAAGGTATTCTTTTAACTTATCAGTGACAGGTGATGCAAAAGAAATTCTTTGAGATCACAGACTACTAGAATTCCCCATGTTTTATTTTCTGCAGAATCTAGAAATAGACATGCACTGTTTGGCCACATTTCTTTGATCTGTTGGTCAAAACTTTCTGTTTGAGGATTATCAGTGGGAAATTTGCTTATTTGTTTCACTGTTTGTCTTGTGTATGTTTGGAGGAAAGGGCTTGGGAGAAAATAGGACATACATTACAATGTTTACAACTAGAAACCCCAAAATCTAGCTTTAGGACTAAAATGTACAGGGTAACTTTGGACAAGTCATTTAAATATTCTATGACTGTGATAACCTGGTATCACAGGGCTGTCATAGGGATAAAGTGTATTAATTTGTGAAAGCACTTTAAAAACTCAGAACAAGACAGTACTCTAAAGTGGTATTGGTGATATGATAACATAGATATAGTCAAACCCCAAACTTAATCCTGGCAGTTATATGTTCTTAGGGAACACCCATACAAATCTCATTTGAACTAGAATGGAACTCGAAGGGGTGGATACAGGCAGGTTACCCCCTCCCCAAAAAAGGGAGTGAGAGGGTGATATCTCTTCCACTATTGAACTTCCAGAACTCTAGATTTCTAGGATTTGATCTTCCAAAACATTTGGTATAATCTGGTAAAAAAAAAAATTAAAAGAGGAGTGAGGAATAAGGCCTGGATAAGATAAATTCTTCTGTCCCTAGTCTTGTCAACAATCAAGGGAGAGATGAATTGCTCCTGGAGTAGAGAAAGCTCGACTCCTAAAATACCCTGTCAGACAAGCAATCAGCAAACATTTACTGTTTTCCTTCACAAATCTTTAGCACACACCTCAATGCCTCCCCCAAACTGCGTCCATCCCAGGCACGAGTGAGAGCTAGGCCTAGATGTCTCCAGATCATTCATCACAACTAACCCCCACCCCCACCCCTTCCATTCCAGGTCCAGCGGCCTCCGGCCATCTCACCCTTCCCTCACCTCCCCTCCCCAGGGCCGCCAACCTCACCAGCTGTTCCCGGCGGCTGGGGCTCCGATCGGTTGGCGCCCGGCGGCCCCGAACATTAACAACACCCGGGAGCCTGGCCTCGAGGCTCAGGCCCGAGAAAGACTCCAACTACTACAGAACCGGCGACTTCCAAAGAGCAGTTCAGCATTTTGAGACGAGCTTCCGGAAGCACACTGGAGGCGGAAACCGGATGCCCGGAGCAACCATTAGTTCTCCTCCCCTACTGCTTTCCCTTCTTATAATCGCCTCTTTTTACTCACAAAAGAGATAGAGGCAAATAAATGAAACTTTTTGTTACGCAAAATTTCTCAATTCTCTTTTTAGGATTCTTAAAACTTAAGCAAGATGAAAGTAAAGAGGCGTGAAGAAATAGTCGGACCCCTGGGAACGGCCTTTGGCTTAGCCCAGTCGCCATGGAGACCGACAGTAACACCAGTTGTAAACCCCATGACGAGAGGCTATGGCCACATTAGCCCGGCTGCAAGCTCGGTGGTCGGCTGTAGGAAATCAGTACTACCTTAGGAACAGGTAAGTCATGAAGGACTTACGCGACTTTAGCCATTTGTTCCTTAGCAGTAGTTTATTATTAACAAATTCCTTAATTTAGTAAGTAGCACCCAATTCTCCCCTTAATGGGCTGCAAACATAATCAGAAGTTTAAAAGTAGTGTTACCATACAGGGAGATTATAGATAGAGGGGAGCCATAGATACTCGGTTTGAGATGATTTAAGGAAAAGCCCAGCATAGATAAAATTGTAAAGTGAAGTGTTTTTTTCTTGGACATCATCACTCTGAAATTTGACGAAACCTGTCTTCTCCCTGTAGAAGGTTTAATAGCCTGACTGGGGTCACCCAGGCTAGATAACTTAGTAAGCTCATGTCCCCCATCTACCTAGGGAATTGAGCCTTCATTATTTCACATTGAACTCAATTGTTCTATGACTCATTTATCTTCTTAAAGTGAAAGTACCTAAAACATTCTGACAAGGTAATTAGTACCAATAAATTAATTACTAGAAGAGGGCCAAGGAAAACACTTGCAGCCTTCTTCATCACCCTACACTCAAGCTTCTGGCCCAAGAAGAGGTTCATTTTAAAAATGGCCTTCTGGAAGCATTGCCCCAGGAGTTTTTCCAACTTAAGAGAAATTTCAAAACATTGAATTAGACTATGATAGAATATAGTGACTAACATTTGTCTTACCTACTACATTGTTGTTTCACCATGTACCTCTCTTACAGCACTGATCACTATTTAATTTTACATTCTTTTTTGAGATAATGTCTATCTACCCTCTAAACTAGAAGCAGAGACAGTGTCTCTTTTTTGCTCACTATTATTTCAGTCTCCAGTGTCTATCATAGTTACTGGCACATAATAGCCACACAATAATTATTTGTTGAATACTTACATTAACAACTCTTTCAATCAATCATTGGTCCTGGTTTAAGTAAACATACTACAAATAGCTAAAGCTAGAAATTATTTAATATGTATTTAATTAGCATTGATTTAAAGTATGTGGCAGGTGCTGTATTTATTGACAGACATACAGAAATGAAATAAGCTCCATCCCTCATGACGTTCACAGCCTAGTATGACATATAGGCATTTAAAAAATAATTGCAATAGGGTAAGACAATCAGGGAGGGAAACAACTAACGTTTCTTGAGCATTGATTTATAGGAGGCATTACCCTAGAAACTTTTTCATATGATATTTCATTTGGTTTTCACCATTTTACAAGTTAATGTGTTAATCTATATTTTAAGAGCTCTAAAATAGTGTTCTAGAAAAGCCTGGTGAAGTAGCACACAAAGGCAAATGATAAAATTTCTCTTAAGGGATGTCATTGTCAACTTTTGTCCCCATCTCCTGGCTTTTGACAATGGGCACCTTTCCCCCAACTTGGAGATTGCTTAAAGGAATGACTGGTACTATGCTAAGACCATGATGAAAATAAGCTTGTGTGTCTAACCTTTAATTTATTATTATTAATATTTTCAGTGTTAAGGGAAGTCTCTAAAGGTCACGAGGGAATCAAAATCCCAAAGTTTGTCTAGTTATTTTTTTTAAAAAGTCGGGTATTGATAGCTTTAGGGCCAAAAAATCATATAAAATATTAATATATGGGAAAGTAAACAATTTACTTGAGAAATTATTGTCATTTCCCATCTGTTATTGACTAGATCAGTTCTTCTCAACCTTGAATGTGCATTAGAATCATCTGGGGAACTTGCTAGTAACGCAGATTCTGATTCAGTGTGTCTCAGTGCTAGAGAATTTGCATTTCTCACAAGAGTTCATGTGAGGCCCCATTTTGCATAAAAAGGGAGACTTTGTAGTAAAGGAACTGTGTATGGGCCTAACATTTAAATCTTATCCTTATGAATTATATACATATTCCACTTTTACATGAGGCAAGGGAAATGAGATTCAGATAGATTGGGTAATTTGTGTAAGGTCACACAACTACCAAGTATCAAAGCCAAGTAATCTAACTCTAAAACCTGTGCTGTTCACTGCCACTAGACAAGTTTTTCTTCCCACTAAACTAGCCTGGTTAAGTGGCAGCAAGCACCAAGATCCAGAAGTCCAAATGGCTTGAGTATACTGTTCCAAATCCATTAATATGTGGGTAACAGAGTTGAAGGACCTTTTATTTCTCCTTGGTTTCTTCCAATGTCTTCCTACTATGTTGGTAACAAGGTAGTAACAAGAATGTTTCTACGTCTTTTGGCATGAGTACTATTCTAAGTATTGTACAAAAAGTCATGAGGGAAACAACATAGAAAAGTAAACTTATGTGTAGCATTTCAGCTTGGGATAAGTGTAATGGGAAAGAATAAAACAAAGTAAGTGAACTGAGTGAACAAAGATGCCATTTTGTATAGAATGATCTGGGGAGGTTCTTCTAAGGTGATATTTGAACACAGTCCTATAAAAAGTGAATAAATGGTCATAGTAGATAGGTATCTGGGGGAGGAACCTTCAGGAGCTGGAACAGCAAGTGCTATAGTCCTGTTGTCAGAAGCCTGCAAAGATGTGTTGGAGGACAGTGTTACTAAAGCACAGTGAGCAAGACACAGAGTGGCAGAATGTGGGCCAAGTTATCTGGGGCTTTTAAGCACAGTAAGAATATAGGATTCTATTCTGATTGAGATAGGAAGCCATAGGGGGTTTTCAGCAGAGAAGTTACATGATCTGACTTCTGTCTATAAAAATAATAATAAAGTAACCTCTATTTTTAAGTTAGATAAAGCATTTTGCTTTTGTTTTTCTACTTTCCTCCTCCACTCTCATCCTTTTAGTTTAACTCTTTGTGGCTAGATTTTTGCTTCTTATAAAATTTAATTCAAATCTGCTTCTATAAATGAAAAAAATAGATAACAACTGAAAAACTTTTAAACCATATATACTTTTCTAAAGATATGTAAGCAAAAATCAGCCTGGTACACATAAAAATCTTTAATTGACTTAGCTGAATGGAAAAGTATATGTAGGGGAATATTGAGAAAGCAGTTACTGAGGAAGAGGGCTAAATATTCTGTAGGGCTAAAACATTCCGTAGAGACAGAGTGTTCACCTGTCAAATTTCCAGATTTCTTACCATCTAAAAGGGGATATAGTGAGTATATGGGAATAGAGATAAGAGAATAGAAAGAGAAATAAATGTTACTGAATTCCTACTATGTGCTGAGTACTCTGGTAAATGCTTTTACAAACATGTTATTTGAGTATTTACAATAATCTTATGAGGTGATTTTTATTATTCCTAGTTTACAGCTAAAGAAAGTGAGATTTAGACAGTGTGAATTACTTGCCAAAGATAAAAAAGATCAAAGATCTAGTGAAGTTTGATCCATTTCAGTCCAAATTTATATTTAGGATAGGGGACTTTAAATCATTAAGTCTCTGTATGGAAACAAGTACATCAAATATGTAAGGTCTAACTGCCTTTCCAAGGTCAGGTTGAGGAAAAAGGAAATACCCAGTACAGTACTCTCTAGGGCAAGAATGGTGATTTGCCCATACTTCATTACCCTGTACCAACCTAAGGATAATGTTCCTTAAGTTGACCTGATTCTGGAATCTATTATTCCCTTAAATGTAATAAATTTGTTTCTGACTCCAACATGGTAAATTGACTACAGTTCCTGATTATGTTCTTAGTCTAGTAAATTGGTTCAGTGTCCTTGAATTTGGGCAATGGCCTTAGTCCTATTAACCTAAATAAATAGCAGCTTAGTTGAATAAATGAGTCCCTTTCTCTAATTCAAATTAATTAGTGAATTTTCCATTATAGCTATACTCAATTCTGACTAGTAAAACTTAGCAAGGCTTCTTCTACATATACAAGGATGATTTATGCCAAAGTGAAGGAGCAGTTCAGATCCTAACTCTCTATGATTTTAGGCTTAAATGTAAGCACTTAAACTTATATTCTTACCTTACTTAAACTCTTTATGCATTAGTTTTCTCATCTATAACAGAAATAATAATGCCTATTGATATGTTAACTAAGAAAGTTAAATGATCATCTGGCACATTATAAGCACCCAATAAATACATAATTATAATAGGAAATCACAACAGGAGGGCAAAGGATAAAACGTATATGAACAACTCAGTGGATGTCAAAAAGGCAGTTGATAAATTTAATAGATATTCCTAAATATTTTTTCCATTATTAAAAGATTAAAAAAATTATTGATGTATTATATACAATAAATGAAGTGCATAAGCTGTGTATAGCTCAATAATTTTTTTGTAGGTATATACCTGTGTAACCTTTATTCAGATAAAATTCCTCAGTATTTGTTTTAAAAATGTTTATGAAAGAAATAAAAGGAAATATTTTTAATAATAGAGAATATGTTTCTAACACCAACAGGCAACATCAGATGTATTGGTGAAATATACAGTAGAGATGGTTCTGTTTAATTCAAAAACAAAACAAAAATGCACACTAATTCTGCCTAGTCGTCATGCCCTAAAAGAGAGATCCCAGTTTGCCAACATGTTCACTGCTGGCTCATTGAAGGGAAAAAAATTTTTGAAAGTGACTTTCACTGCCTGTCAGTCTATCACCACTCAGGTAACCTAAGCAGACAGCCCTGCATAGACATCAAGTAATTGAATATCTATAAAATAGGAGAGAAACTTCAGAAGACATTTAAGGAAATGTTAGTTTGGAGCAAGGAGATTAAGAAACCAAAACAAGTGGTTACTGTGAAGTTAGAACTAATGCATGAAACAGACAGAAACTTTAATAAAAATATAATGATAACTTTTGCATAGATAAAATTAGAGGAAAAAGTTACTGCAACCAATTTTTAAAAATAATTTTTTAATTTAAAAATGTAATAAATGAATTAATAAATAGAATAGTCACTACTGAAATGTAAATGTTTTAGGAAAGCAAATGAAGGAAATATCCATAAATACATGTGACTAGAAATCATGAGTGGTAAGATTTAAAAAATGGAGGACATATCCAGAGAAATTAGTATGTGAATAATAGTCACTGCAGAATTCAGGGTAGGAGTGGGGAAGAGATAGGCTAATAATAAAGAAATACTAGAAGAAAACTTTCCTAAACTGAAGAAAGTGTATGGCTTTGAATGAAAAGGACTCTGTAAGTCCTAGATAGGATGTTTTTTAAAAGCTATACTTCTTAGATAGTATCTGGTGAAATTCCAAGAATACAGAAGTAAAAAATCTCATAAGCATCTCATCTAGACAGAAAAGAAAAAAGGTATTTGCCAAGGAAAGGAATGCCTTATCTGCTTAACACAGGAACCCAGAAGACAGAAAAACAATTAATTACTAATGATTCAAGACAATATCTAAGAATCCTAGTAAAGATTCATTTTGGGGGGAGGGATGAAAGAAAGACATTTTCAGATATGTAAAGATGCAGACTTACGTCAGCCATGTACCCTATCTGAGGGAAGGTACTCAAGAAAGTATTCTCTGTAATAAAATGAAAATTAAATCAGAACAAAGATACTAAGATGGGGAAGAAGAGCAAAAGAAATAATAGAAGCAGTGATAAGCAATTATACTTGTAGTATTTACAGTTATATTTAAATGAGCATTAGGTTACTGAGATTTATGGGATACTTTATATGTAGTTAGAAGAATCTAATTGACACTTTAAGTGTTCTCCCTAGACATCTCCTTGGACAAGTTCAAAAGTTCATTGTACGTTTTCAATCTTCCAAGTGATTGCAGGCATAGTCTTGCTAGTTGTCCCACTCGTACATAATACAGGTTCTTCTTTTTCCAGCTTCTAAAATCAATTTTCCCACCACTCTTCCAGCCTACATGAATAGTCTCTTCACTGACCTTTACAACTCTTCCAACTTCTCCCTCATTACCCAGTCTCAAAGCCAATGCCACTATGTTTTATGTTTTTGATGTAATGACTTACCATACTACCAGTTTTTTTGGTAAGTTTTTAGAGTCAAATTAGTGAATCCATTCCCCTGGATTTAGGGATTTTAGTGTTTCTTAGAACAGTCTTTCTCAACCCAAGATTATAAGATAATTCTCCATATTTATAATTTTTTAAAGTTTTATTACATTTTTCCTTCATTCTATATGCAGTTGTGTTTATGTGCGTGTATCATATGAGATAGAGACCTTTTCCCATAGAAATACAATTGCCTTAACATTGTTTATTAAATAGTCCATCCCTTCCTTACTGGTTTTAAATGTTGCAAGATAAATAATAGGCATAAAAATTGTAAAAGAAGAAGTAAAATTGTCTTTATTTACTGACAACATTACTGTGTGCATAGAAAACCCTAAACCACATATAAAAAAAGATTTAGAAATAATAAAATAATTTAACAGCGTTGCAGGATACAAGGACAATACACAGTAATCTTTTTATATAATAGCACTGAACAATTGTAATTTGAAAATATAACAATATTATTTTAATATTATCAAAATGCATGTTATTTGACCCAGAAATGTAACCTTTTCTATTAACCTATGGAAATACTCTTATGTGTACACAATTTGTGTACAAGAGTATTTTATGTGCAGGATTATGTACAAGGGCATTCATTAAAGAATTATTTCAAATAGGAAAAATCTGTAAATAATTTCTATTTGTAACTAGTCTGGCTAAATAAATTAAGATGTATACACATGATAGAATATAAATAGGAATTTAAAAGAGTGAAACATTTTATATGTAATGACATGAAAAAAATCTGTGAGGCAAATTAAGGTTTAAAAAGCCAGATCATAGAAAATATATAATAACCATTTAGTGGTTTTTTTAAATGTAAAAATACATAGAGCCACAAAACTATGCATCTGGAATCATACATAACAAGCTGTTAATAGTGATTAGATTATGAAAATTGGAGGAGAGGGAGGTTGAAATAGAATCTTAATTTTTTTCTCTATATTTTTCTGTACTGTTTAAAATTTTGTATTGAGCGTTGAGTAATCATGTATTCTTTGTGAAATAAACAGTTGATAAACAGGAAAAATTTGTCCTAGGACAAAAAATTTGTTTTGATAACGTAAAATTAAACTTGTAAAATAAGTGGCCATGAATAACAGGTACAAAACTTGTCCTCCCACCATGAAAAACTAGAAGACTGAACAAAATATATGAAAAATTATCTTTAGGCATAGATACAATAGGCAATGCAGGATTTGATCTGGGAGAGAAAGGTAAACAAATGAGGTTAACCAGACAATTACCCCAGCTTTCTGCCTGGATGCAATTTCTGAACAAAATCCAAATTTTCAACATTCATGGTGTCCAGCATCTATTCATAAGTCAGTAGTAGGACAAAAATGTAGCAAACTGTGACCCATAACCAGGAGGAAAAAAAATCAGTCAATAGAAACAGATCCAGAAATACAAAGGTGATAGAGTTATCAGACAAGGAATTTTAAATAGCTATTCAAAATATCCTTAAGGACTTAAAAGGAAAATATAAATATAATAAGGAGTTAAATGGAACATAAAAAAGAAGCAAATTAAACTTATAGAGAAAAAAGCATAGTCTCTGAAATTTAAAAATCACTAGACACATACACATACATACACATGCACATATATTTAAAATTATTGAAACAATCTCAAAGTTATAGAAAAATTACAAATACAATACAAAGGTTTTTTTTTGCCGAATCATATGAGATTAACTTGCCACCAAATGGCTTATTGCCCCCCAAATTCTTTACACACAAGGGCATTCTCTATATAACCACCATTCAACCATCAAAATCAAGAAATTAACATTGGCACATTTGTACCATTTAATATTCAGACTCCATTCAAGCTTTGCCAATTGCCCCAATACTGTTCTTTATAGCAAAAGGATCCTGTTTGTCTTGTCTCTTTAGTTATCTTTAATGTGACACATTTTCTGTTTTTCTTTGATTTTCATGACCTTGACACTTTTGAAGATCACAGATCAGTTACTTTGTAGAATTTCCCTCAGTTTAGATTTGTCTGATTTTTCCTCTTGGTTAGATTCAGATTATGCATCTTTGGCAGGAATATCACAGAAATTATGCTGTGATCTTCTCTATGCATCCTACCAGATACTGCATGATTTTGATTTGTCTTTAAATTACTGACAGTATTCATTTGGATAACTTGATTAAGATGATATCTGGTAGGTTTCTCCACTAGAATATTCTTTTTTTTCTTTGTAGTTAGTAAGTATTTTTTAAAACTTTGAAACTCTATATGTATCCTATTCCTCATCAAACATTAAATTTATTTATTTATTTACATAAGTATGGACTCATAGTTTCCTTTTTTATTCAATGGGTTAAAATCTTTACCCTTATTTATTTTCATGCTAACATTGTCCCAGATTTGGCCAGTGAAAGCCACTGTAGGCTTTCTTCTGTGTCCTGATCATTGTAACACTTTCTCGCTTCCTGGCACAAAAAAAGGTTGCATGTTCATCTCGTACTTTACCTGCCCCAGCCTTGGAACCATCTGTTTCTCTGAGGAGCCCTTGTTCCTTTTAGTGGATGCACATTGCTGTTGGGTGTTGGTGCTCTTAGGCCCTCTCAGTGGACAGGGCTAGGGAAAATGTGTATGTATACATTTGTACACATTTTACATCTGTACTTATTTCTATGTATATCTATTGATCAATGTATATATTGAAATTCATGAGTTTACGTTAACAACTCCATTTGAAATTCAGCACCACAAGTTCATTCTAGTTTTTCTCCCTTTTCTGACAGCAAGAAACCTGGCTCCCATTATCTTTAATATATTTACTTATTTGATTAATCTCTCTGTATGTAACCAAACTCCTGTCACCACAACAGTCTCCTCTCTTACATGAATACCCTTCTAACCCAGAGTGGGCTTTACCTCCCCATGCTGAACCATCACCTCCCCACCAACTTGGATACCTTGCTCATCACTCTTGGGCTCTGACTCCCTGTGCTGGCTGCTGTCTCCTGTGGATCCCTTTCTCATGTTTCGTCCACTCCCCAAAGCCAGGCCTTCTCTCCATGGAACACTCACCTTACTAAACTTAGACTGTGACATCCTACTCCAGGTGGCCCCCGCATGTGGATGCTTACCTTAACCCACACAGACTCTGACACCTCATGCTGAGCCACTATGCCCCCCACTCCCTGGACCCCCTCTGGAAGAGACCCTTACTTTCCTTGCCCATTCCCAATGGCTTTAGGACTTAATTGTTCAGGAAATGAAGTGAAGAGAAGTGAGGAGGAGGAAGAAGAAAAGTAGATGTAAAATATTTTTAAATGCAGTAATAGTATAAATCTATATGATAAACTATGGTAACTCCTACTTTATGATCTAATACTAATGTATTTGCAACACTTTATTCATTGAGCTGTGAAATAATAATAATAATGAGGACTATTAATGAAAAACAAAGCATAGCTTCTGGTTCTAAAATATAGTCCTATTTCTCTTCAAGTGCCTGTTATTAGGTACATGGGTGATAGATAATCAGAACACAAAGTATAGATTAAGTGTACTGTAGTTTCTGCCTTTAAGGATCTTGAAATCCTTAAGACCTAATAGTGAAATAATATGCAAAACAATAATCGTTGTACACATCAACATATCTGATAGCACAGGGCAGCTGATATTGGACTTTTATTCCTATTGTCTAAAATGTTAATAGTTATAAATTATATGATAATGAAAAAGAAAGAGTTTGGGTTTTAATCTAGAATTTATTCATAGATGATACATGTAGGTCAGACTAAGCCCAGTCTGTTGATGTGTAAAATGCATATTTTTTGCATATTACTAGGAAGATATTTAACCATACCTTATTTTCTCATTTGCTATTTATTTTCAGTTAATTTCTGGCTACTAATGATAAACATGAATATAGTGTTATCCAGGGTTACAGTACTTATTTCTAGTTGATGATGAAGTGACTAGAAATTTCCAGCTTTTTCTTGATGTTTTATTATATTACTGGTAATACTTTTGGTCTTTTATCATTATTAATTCATTTAGTATTCATTGTGATAATACTGATCATAATAAATTTATTTCAAATTCATGTAGATGTCATATTTTATTCACTGCTATAGGATTTTCACTGTAATTTGGAACTAATTAATATACCATTAAAATAAAGTGTTACTCACATTTTTCATTTTAAACAGAAAATGTCTAGCAGTTCATGACATATTGTATGAATTCAGTATTCAGCATCCCAGTGGTAACCCAAGCATCTGTAAATTTCATTTTTAAGCAGTTTTTAAAAAAGGGCAACAGAAAAATGTGTATGGAAGTCAAATTTTAGCACATAAGTTAAAAGCTTAGCAGTATGTTAAGTATTAGTTATTTTTCAGTGTTCCTTCCTTTTAATAGTGATTTATAATTCTTAATATGTGTTTGTATTTATATACATTATTGTTAATACTCCACAAAGAGATGATTTAATTTTCCATTTGACTGGTGTCAGCAGGAGAAATTAAAAAACATAAACTCAAAACAGTTAATTTGATTGACTCTTTTCTGCATTTCTAATGGCAATTATATATAAGGGGTCAGTTCAAACTAAAACATTAATAACTAATACAGTAACTAATATATTGGTTCAAAGAAGTATTAGGTATATCTGTGTACCTTAATCATATTCTTCTTCCTTTTTTTACAAAGGTAGCCAGTTGTTGATGGTTGATGGGGAAGGAAAAACGTATGTTTTCAGTAATTTAAGTAGATTATCCTAAAAAGATGGAAAACAAATCTAGTATATTTGTGTTAAATATTAATGGTAAAAAGGTTAAATAACCATAATAAACAGCTTTGTCCCATTATCATAAATTTTATTCCACATTAGCCTTATTGAGTGAAATTATTCTAATTTTTTTCACATTCTATCTTCTTTGAGTTGCCTGCTCTACTGGACATTTATGGCAAACATGGAAAGCATAACTTTTCCATGTTTGCCATAAATGACATTTTGTATGTTCCACTATCACATCTTGTTTCAAAAGAAAAATGAAAGATTCCCTCTAACCCTGCAACCCCTTGAACAATGATCCATGACTTCTTCACAGCAGTTGACATTCCTTAATCATGGTCTCCCTTCTTGACACCTTCCATTAACTTCTATGATACTGCACTATATTTGTGTCTTATGATTAGACCTTTTCTTTTTTCTTATTTAACATCTTTCACTATAAATCTTTCTGAAAGAGAGATTGTTACACATTGGGGATATGTGGGTCCATCATAATAATGCTATTCAAGGAATCCAGTATCTCTTAATATTATGCCCAAAACTCTGAAACCAAGGCCTTTTGCCTTGGTTTCAGCTATTGCTTAACCTCCCCCCTGCCCCTTGCTCTCTTCTTGCTCCATCCCTTCCTCTGTCTCTCCCTCCCTCCCTCCCTCCCTCCCTTCTTTCCCTCCTCCCTTCCTTCCTCCCTCCCCTTCCTTCCTTCCTTCCTTCCATAAACATTTGTTTAGTTCTTCCAATGTATCAGATACTTTACTACGTATTGGGAAATAGATATGAATAAAATGTAAGCCCAGCCCTTAAGTAGATAGATTTTATAATTAGTATCTAGGAGAAATTTCAGGGTACTATGAACATAAATCTTTCTGGAAGTTGTAGTTGAAAAAATCATTTCAAGAAGAGGGGGTAACTTTGTGATGGTGTGAGGCAAAGAACACGGTCTATTCACAGAACTATAGGAGTGGAATGGGTCTATCATAGGGTGGAAGTGGTGAAAGAAAACATGCGTAATTAAGTCTGGGCCAGATCTGGAAGGACTTTGGCATTCTAAGTGCTTTAGACTTTGTTCAGAAAGCTTGGGATGTCTTGTGGGGGTTGACGTTAAAAGATTTTAAGAAAAAAGGACATGATTAGATACGTTTTCAAAAAGTCATTCAAGCAATAGATTGGAGGATAGACTAGAGTAGAGGAAGACCACTTGTCCGGTAAACAAGACTTTTGCAAGTAACTAGTTTTAAAAAGATGAAGGCTGAACTAACGTAGAAAACTAATTGCTTCGCACTTTCTGATGTGAATGATTCGGTGGATGATGTTGCTATTCATGATAAAGGGACAGCAGAAAAAAGGCTATTCTAAGAAGAATATGGGTTGAATGTGTGTGTGTAAGAAGGATGAGATGAGTTCTTTTGGATAGATATGTTGAAGCTGAGGTACCTGAGGAATACCCCAGCACAGATGTTAAGTATGTTTTAGATATACAGATCAGGAGAAGCTGCCTATTCTTTGAAAATGTACTCAAATGCTTTCTTTGTTTCCCTTCTTCCCTACTCTTTCCTAAAAACAATATCTTCCACTTCTGAATCCTCCAGATATTTACTTTTCATAAAGTATTTCACTTTTCATGTACTTTTATTTACTGTTGCTATTATTTTTCAGTTGTATTAGTTTGTAAGCTTATGCTTGAGAACACAAAATATGTCATATATATCTCTGATTTAAATAGCATGTTAACTTACACACAGTTTATGTATAATAAATATTTTTGAATTAATGAATAAGATATTGGCACTCTAGTATTTCTTTTTTCCCTATAATCCACAGAGCTGTCCATAATTATGTACTAATGCAATAATAATCATCTTCTTTTGAGCACCTATTATTTACCAATCTTTCTAATAAGTTCTTTATGACATGCCAGCAAACATACCTATGATGTCTTATTGAAATTTTATAGAAAAATAAACTGAATTTTAGATTTTAAATCTTGCTCAAGGTTACCCAGCTAGTAAGTGGCACAGTTAGGATTTGAATTAAGGTCTCTCTGCAAAGCTAATGTGCTTTTTGCTATCCTTGCATTTTAACCAGCCTAGGCCATAGTTCACATTATCTTAAATGGCCAAATTCCTTAGGGTTTTTGCCTAGTCTAACGCTTCCATTAAACATGGAGAAATAGTTTCTAAAATGTTGTTTTATTTTTTTTTTCATTTTTTAATTACAAAAGTATTACATGGCTACTATAAAATAATTTAAAGGATTCAGAAGTTAATAAAGTAAATTTCTCCTTCCAAATTTCAATCCCTAAAAATAACCACTTTTAATAACTTAATCTGTATAAAATATTTACATATATAAAGATAGATGTTATACAGTTTTTTTATAAAGTCAATCCTGAGTCCCCACTCAGCTTAATAAATCTGTTTCTTTCAATACCTTTGAAACTTTTTATGTGTCCCTATCATATTTCATCCCCTCTCTCCCATCCTTCATGTCTCTCCTGAAGTTCATGTTTTATCATTCCCATTATAATTTTACTGCAGGTGTACGAATCAATAATAGCATTCCTAAAGTTTTGTGAGTTTTTCATTTATATAAATGAAATTATTCTGTATGTGCTCGCAGGCCAAATTATTTCCTATCAGCTACATGTAGTCCTTATTGTCACCAACACTTGATATAGTCAGAAATTTTGGAGTTTTGCTATAGATATTGCTGTCATTTCACATTCTTAGTCTCTCAGTTTATTGTTTTAGGGAGATTGGTGCTACCTTATGCCCCAAAGTTTCAATATTATGTTTGGAAAGGGATTACATGCATTCTTCCTTTTGCCTTTTCAT
Organism: Daubentonia madagascariensis; assembly: GCA_023783475.1. Lineage (NCBI taxonomy): Eukaryota > Metazoa > Chordata > Mammalia > Primates > Daubentoniidae > Daubentonia > Daubentonia madagascariensis. The sequence continues at coordinate 9,049,539 of JAKFHU010000445.1, forward strand.
CTCATTTTTCTTCCCTTTGAGTTTCCTTTTATTCTTCTCTTTTCATCCTTTCTTCTTCTCTTCTCCTTTAGCAATGATGGTTAAGAATACAGCCTCTGGAGCCAGACTACCTGGGATCAAATCTCAGCTCTGACACTTACTAAAGATGTGACCTTGGGCGTATTAGTGTACTCTCTCTGCAGTGGTATCTTCCTTTGTCTAATGGGAATAATAATTCTCTACCTCATAGAGATGTGGAAAAGATTATATATGAGTTAATTTACTGGTATATAAAATGCTAGGGACAGTGCCTGGCACATAAAGTAGTACTAAGAGCATGGGGCACTTGGCTCTTCAGTAACTCTGTCATCCTAAAGTAGGGAGGGATTTCAATGTTGCAAGTAGATCTAGTGAGGGAAGCCTGTGAGTGGCATTTCTCACTGGCATGAAATATACCAGTAGGCATGTTGTTCCCCCAGGGGAAGCACCTTTGGTAAGACAAAGGTTGAGTGCTAGGAGTAACAAGTATCTCTTGGGAGGCCACTGGGAATACAGTGTGGGACAAAATAGACAACATTTCTGCCTTTGGGATTTTCAAATTTCGTGGAAGAGACCATCACTAAATAATCCTTAAGTATAATAAGATTGTGTTAAATATCATGAAGAGCTATGAAGGTGTGAAATGGAAGGACCTAATTGTAGTCTGGGAAGTCAGGGGAAGGCTCTCTGGAGGAAAGAACTTTAAGCTGTTCTCCCTCCCACCCACATGGAGTACAATAATGTGATCCAAAAATGCAGTTTATTTAAGTCTATTCTGTCATTTGGTACATGTAGTACAAGCATGCAGCAATAATGAATCTTTCTTTTCTTCCACTGTAATTGTCTCGAGGAGTCTTACACTTAATTATTTCCAAAAAACTCTGTTTCATCGTATAGTAATCTCATCATGGTGCCTTCCACTCATTATCAGGTAATGTAAATAAATTCTCATGTGTGATTTTTACAGTTTATTCTACACTTCAGCTACACCTTATGTAATCTTACTTATTTGTCTGAATTCTCTATGTACTGTATGTATTTCTTATTTCTTTATGAGCCCCATGGCCCCGTTGCTTGCCTCCTTTAACTGAAATGGACTTTCTGAGAATTCTAGCTAGAATAGGCATTCTGTGATGGATTCATTTTACATAGAGGCGACTCATTTAACTGATGAATGAGTGAAATATGCAAGCATTTTAGTCTTGCATTATACATGTATAGTAATATTTAAACAGTAAATTAAAATAATTATGTTTTTAAAATAATGACAAAATAACACATTGCTTTTTTATTCCTTAGTAAAAATTGCTGGCAAATTAATTAGTTGCAAAATTGGTGATTATAAAAATAAAAAAACTAAAGCTGTTGAAAGCACATGGCTTCTCAGAGAAAGGTTAATTTTTAAACATAGCTTGTAAGTCTTAAATGCTTTATTTAGTATTTTAATTTTATTTAAAATGACATTGAATTATAATTATCATTTTAGAAGAAATTAAAGATTAAGTTTAACATGTTGACTTGCTTTAGAATTATACGAGTTACTAAAGAAATGTTTTTTTAACAATTTTTTTAGTGTTGTGGATACATTTAGAAAAAAGGAGAATGATGCAGCAGTTAAAATCCAGAGCTGGTTTCGAGGATGTCAGATTCGGGCATATCTCAGGTATGATGATTTCATCATGGAAACCTCAGATATATTATAAAAATATATTCCTTAGAAAATGTAATTTATTCATATAGTGCTTATTTCAAATAAATTTTTATTTTACTCATAATGAAGTTAATGAATTATATGATGTCCTTTTAAGAAATGCATAGTATTTCTGATCTTTCCTTACCAAAACTAAATTATATTGACTGTATCTCTACTTTAAAAAATTCTCAATATTATAAACATGCTTGATTAGATTCTTTTTCCAAATTCCACAGGATGTGACGAATGACTGGGTTTGTATTTATAGCAATGAATTTATTGAGTGGTAAGAAAGAGGGGGAACAAAAAGGAAGCTATTTCAATTCTTTCCAACATGGTGGTGGACAAAAGCAAATGATGCCTGAATGATGTCATTGTGATTATACAAAGGACTGTAATTTATCCCTATCTTAACTCTTCTCACTTTTTCTTCAGTGCCTAAGCAGTCCCTCAGTCTCCCATCAATTCTGAAAAAAATATTGTTCTGAATAAGGTAGAGGAAAATATGCCTAGTCCATAATAACTCGGATAGCAGGCTGGGGATTATATTATATAATACTTCCTTATACTATCTAGTGGGAGCCAGACATTGCAAATTTAACATATGAAGTTGAGGCTTCTCTTTTGGCCACTATACAAACTAGGAACATGGATGGCACAAAATAGAGTATTTTTTAATTCAGCAGATTAACCTGATATTGGCTTGGATAGGCTGAAGAATATATGAAAAGAATGAAGAGAGTAACTGTTTCTTTACCTCATGAATTATTTCTAAGTACTTATAATTATTTGTATCAATAGTGTCTGGCTTATTTCTCAACATGTCACTATGACCTGCTTTATGGTCTTAATATTAAAAAATATTTTAAAGAGTAAGTATTGAAGAATAATTGAAATTAAGATGTTGTTTAATCATAAGCACAAAAGAAATAATGAATAGTTACCTATGCCCTTTTTTCTATTTCTAGAAATGATCAATTCTATCCCAGAATGATAACTTTCTACTCTTTAAAAGTACACATAAACTTGGATTTAAATTTGAATTCTTGAATTATAGGAGAGTATGTTCCAAGCAAAGATTTAAGAGGCATTCTTGTTTCAACAAAAGCATACTATTAAGCATATTTTTTATCCTAGGCATTTAAACAGAGCAGCAACAATTGTTCAAAAATGGTGGAGAGGTTACTTAGGCAGAAGACAATATCAACTAATTGTGAAGGTAAATATAAAATTTATGTATGTTAGCATTTAAATTATACAATGTCCTGTAACTTATTCACTTCAGTTGTATTTACATGTAGTTTGGAAAGTACTGATGGTAAGTATTTATATAAGGACAAAATTGGGCTTAATTTTTGGTATGAGACCTCTTCTGAAAGCATTTCCTGATTTTTTCATGGAGAACTCATGTTTTTGTACCCAAACTATACCACATATTTTAATTTTCTTAAAAGTACCTTTCACAGTGTATGTCCTTTTACTTATTTGTTGTTGACTGTCTGTACTTTCTAGATGTTGAGCTCTTTGAGAGTAGGCACTGTAGCTTGTTCATATTTGGGTCACCAAACATTTTAGGCTAATGCCTAACAGCACAGTCAATAAACATCCTCATAAGGATGCTAAATTGGTAGAAGCAAGCAATAAGCCTTCCTTTGTAATCTCTGCAGGACTTTCTACTAAATTTTGTTTTATAGGTATAAATAAATTTCAATAAATTAATAAATCATTGTTCCAAAATAGATTTTTATAGAAAGTTATACATATTTATGGCCTTATCACTAATACAGTTGCAATTAATATTATTAGAAAGCAACAAAAGATTATATGGTACCTTTATACCAGCTATTATTTATTTAACACCTGCTATTTATCAGGCATTTTGCATAGATTATTTAATTTATATATCATGACACTTACTAAAAGTAACTATTGTAATACTGATTTGGCAGGTTGGGAAACTGAAGCTCAGGTACTTGTCCATGAACACATAGTGGTATATTTGGTATACATAGCAACCTTACAGTTATTAAAGGAATTTTTACATTGTGTGGCAATTGTTTGATGATTGCCAATGTTCTCTGCTTAATCTCCATAAGATCAGAGACTATGTCTCATTATTATTGCATTCTCATAAGATGGTACCTGGTACATATTAGATATTCAATTAGCACTTATATAAATGAATAGAGGAATGAGAACCAGTCCTATTTCTGCTATACTGTGCTACTCCCCTTATCAGGTAGAAGCCAAAAATTGAACTTGATCAGTCATTGGTCTGAGTATAATGTGTCTTACTTTTTTCCCTTTCATGACTTGATTTTGGTTAAAAGCATCATTTAAAAAAGTAACTCTTTGAACTACTCTGAAATCAAATGCCTCTATTTCTGTTTCTGCTTAACATTTTGGAAAGGCAAAATTGGGAAGAAAAGGTAACTAATGATTACAGAATATCTGCTAGGTGCCAGGCACTGTGGTAAACATTGTATATACAGTGTCTCTGAGTCTTATATCCATCTTTTGACTCTTCATGAGCAGTAGGAAGAGCATAGGCTTTTTTTTTTTTTTCCTGCATTTTACATTTATTCAAAGTGAAAAAAATAGGCCCAAACAATAATAAGTATTCAGTATTATTTTACGTTTATTAAAGCCAGTCATACTTTTAAGGGCCTATTTTTTTCACTTTGAATAAATGTAAAATGCAGGAAAAAATAAATAAATACAAAGTACATGGAGCTCTTGTGTCTAAGATCCTAAATATTATTCAGTATTATTTTACGTTTATTAAAGCCAGTCATACTTTTAAGATATTTAAATAAAATTTCTGTCACTAAAATGTCAGCTATATGATGGCAAAGACCCTGTTAACACAATCCCTGTCACATGGCAGGCACTCATATTTGTTGAATGAACAGAATATGACACTGAGAACTGAGATCATTTGTATATCAATAGTTTTTAAGCTGAAAAGTACCATACTCCTTAGTTATTAGTTATTACAGAAGTAATATACTGTGATCTATTCATTTAATTATTAGTTATGGCACTCTATTAGCTTAGCAAGACATTTAAATTGTGGTGAGGGCTGTCATTTTTTTCCTCCATATATAAAATGGAGATAATGATGTTTTCCAAATTACGTCACAATAGCAATGTCCTTATGAACCAATGAAGTGAGAAAACAGAAAGCAATTTGAGAAATAATCCACTTATTCATCCCATCCCCCAAGTGTGAATAAGGTGCCCTTGCTAAGGGTATGTCCACCACAGAGCATAGGCTTTAGACTTGGAAATGGAGGTTTGGTGAGTGTAGGCAAGTTATTTAACCTGTGTGGACCTTGCCTGTATCCCTTATCTTTAAAATGAGGATGAGAATGTTTTGCAGATTTTTGTTAAAATTAAGTGAAATGCTGTGCATAAAATAACCAGAACTGTGACTGGTGCATAGTAAGTGCTCAAAAATGGTAGCTATTTCATTTGTGATGCTGTTGTTATTATTATTCAAAAACCATTGACACAGTTGTTTGGAGTAATGTGAGTGAAAAATTTTCAAATAAATTCAGCTCCATTTCACATTTCTCTCACTGGTGCATATTCACATGATTTAATTGTGTGTGAGTGTGTGTGTGTGTATGAGTGTATGTATATATATATGTACATATGTGTATAGAATTTTTGTATAATGATCCAGGAAATCCCATCAATTTTGAAGTTTACCTTTCTTAGAATTAGTGGCTGTAGAAATTGGAACGAGAAAAGCAAAGAAATACAAGGATAGATGTCTTTCAAGCTCTTTTATAGTAGTAAAAGAAAACTGAAGAGGGAAAAGACACTTTCAGGATTTAAGCCTAGATATTGAATTCACCATTAACACTATTATTCAACTCACACCCCTAGAATCTAGAACTTGATATTTTAGAATATTAAAGGTAACCATCAGGATAATTTGTGTATCCTTATCATTGGCTATGTCTCCACTGCTTATATATAAAAGATTTTCTTCTGTTATTTTCTGAAGTTGAATGCCCAGGCATTTTGGTATTATCTTTTATCTGAAATGCATACAGACAACCCTTATTTTTTATATAAAGACATATAAAGGCAAGGAATTCCACTGGCTACAGTATGTATTTCATATGCTATCTGAACTTAATTATATTATTTTAATGGAGAATCGTAGTTTGTATTCAAGCCCATTTTGTCCTCCAAGTATGGGAAAAATATAATCAAACGTCTGTGCTTCTTTCGTACACCAAATTCCTACTGATGCCTTGTAAATACTATTTTCTGGACGCAAGTCTTCTTTTTCCACTTTCTTTCTCTCTTCCTTTTCTTCTTTCTTTCCAGTTTTCACTTGCAAGTTTCTTTGTTTTTGTTTTTATTCATTTCAGGCCACTTAGAAGTAACTTCTAAATTTTGAAATAATTTCAAATTTACAGAAAAGTTGAAAAAATAGTGCAAAGAACTCCCGTATATTCTTTACTCCTATTTCTTCACTCAGGTGAACAAATTTGCTTTATTATTTTCTCTCTTCTCTCTATACATATTTTTCTTTTTTTCTCTATATACATATTATTTTAATCATTTGAGACATAGTTGCAGAAAATATGTCTCTTTATCCCTAAATATATCCATGTATTTTTTCTAGATAATCATATTGTAATTATCAAAATCAAGAAATTAACATCTGTACAAAAATATTACCTATAGACTCTATTCATATTTCACTGATTGTCCCAATAATGTCATTTATAGCAAAAACATCATTTCTAGGGTAAAACCTAGGATTTCATATTGCACTTGGTTGTCATGTCTCTAGTCACCTTTAAATCTGGAATAGTTAATTCCTTAGTCTGTCTTTGCCTTTAATGACTCTAATATTTTTGAAGAGTACAGACTAGTTATTTTTCAGATTATTCCTCAATTTTAGTTTGATGATGATGTTTCTTCACTGTTAGATTAAAATTATACATTTTTAGCAGAAATACATCTCAATACATCATATTAGGAGGCACATGATGTCAGTTTATCTAATAATTGCTTATGTTGACTTTGACCATTTAAAGTGGTATCTCTCAGGTTTCTATAACATAAACTTGCTGTTTTTCTCTTATAGGGGATATTTAAAGACTGTGTATATACCTTCTTCCTCATCAAACTTTTGTATACTAGGTTTAGCATCCAGTGATGGTTCTTACCAGAATCAATTATTACTATACTTATCAAACAGTGACTTTCTAGTTCCATAATTGCTCCTACATTTACTTGCTAGCATTTTACTATAAAAGCTTTTCCTTCTGGCCTATTTATATATCCACTTATTTCCATTGGTATGAAATCATGGACTCCTATTTTATTCATTGGGCTATGGTCAATTACTGTCACTAAATAGTTTGGTGCTCAAGTAGTCCTCAATTTTGCCAGCAGGAACCCTTCAAGCCATTTTTTAATAGAATCAGATTACTTAATCAGGATAATCAAGGAATTGAGGTATTTTCTATGGAGTAATGAACACCTCTAGTCCCATTATTTATTAGTGATTAGGGATGTATATCAATGGTATAGACAAAGATAGTAGTGTATACGTATGCATAAGACATTCTGTAAGCATTACTGACAAGTTTCATTGCTGTATTTTCTACTCAAGCTACCCATCAGATGGTTATGAATGATTAATAAGTCCTCTTTTTAATCAAACATATAAGAGTTTATACATTTCAGTGACTAATGTCACAGTAGTCACCTTGGGAATATATATTTATTCTAATGCTGCTAGGGTTGCTGAAAATACATTTTTGAAAGTTCAAGTAATAAGCCACCCAAGAAAGTTTGTTTTGTTACTTTAACATTTCAACTGAATTTGATCAAAAAGGGTATCACCCAGCATGATCACCAATTCTCCATATTTGGATCTAGTTATTTTTTGGTTCCTTTGGAAAAAATCAAAACATGAAGATTTTCCTAAGTTTGGTTCATGATGGTTTTTAAACCTGGTAAGCTCTAAGCTTCTTGAGAATAGGTCTGTTTTATTCATTTATTTTTGCTGTTGTGTAGACAGTGCCTAACATAAGGCATGAAACATAATCACAATGGAATCTCAATAAATAATTATCAAATGAGATTAAGATAGCTCCTATTTTCTGATTGCCTAGTGCAATTGGAATATTGCACTAAGCACTTTACATTCTTAATGCATACACCAACTATTAAAGTCTTACACCAACCCTGTGAATATCATCACTATTTCACCTGAGCGTTAGGCTCAGGTTACTTCCCTGAGGACACACTATTAGTGTTAAGTGGAAACAAGTTCAAACCCAGTTTGATCTGATTTCAAAACCCTTATATATTGAGCTGATAGGCAATTCAATCTCTGTCATTATTAGAGATTTTTCTTCTTTGAGGTATATGGAGGTCCTGTGGGACTTAAGTAGTGCCAACATAGCAAAGATTTCTGCCTTCATAGAGCCCTCGTTCAAAAGATGTCCATCGTCTAAGACTATGTGCTTGGTCCTTCCAAGTTCATCCATTGAGGACTCTTTGGCTGCTGGGCCACAGAAAGGGAATGGGAATTTTTGCCAGACCTGATAATCCCTAGTGTTTAGAAACTGGTCTCCTCCACAGCTGCCACCACCAAGCTTACCCCTAGCTTTTTAAGCCACCGCCCAGGAGCAATAGGAATGCCAAATGCTGTATTTCTTCATTTCAAAAGGCTAAGGCCCAGCTCTTTCCCAGGTGTGTGTAATCTTAGCTCCTCTCTTTCCATTTCTCTGACCGCACTGCTTCTTTTACCTCTCCCCCTCCCTGCAATGTAATGTCTCAGAGCTTAGGTTTTAGGAAAACAAAGCTAGGGATAGACAGTCACATGCAAACCTTCTGAAGCAAGAGCGAATGTAAGGACCTGCTATTTTCTTGCATTGGGGAGTGAGTTGAGGATATTGTTTGAATCTCCACGCTGTCATGTACATAGTACTATAGTAACTATGTTTAAGCCATCATTTTCCAATTGATTCTGCATAACTTTTTTGGTCTAATAGCCATATACAATAATAATAATGCCATATAGTATATGATTAATTTATAAAATGAATGGTGTAGAATACTGATTTGAAAACTTTAATAACAGAACTCCTTCTTTAACAAAAATTTTAGCAAAATTTTTAGCCCCATATTTAGAACAGGGACAAGCAGTGCAGCATTTTTGGAAACTAGAGAAATGCAACTGCTTGAATTCTTTCCCTGTGATTTCTATTGTCACCTGAGCCACTAGGGCATGATTTGAAAGCCACTGATTTAATTTGCTTGTCTCTAAAAGGATCACAAAAAAACTGATGATATTAATTGCCTGCAGGAAGAGATCTGAGTAGTCAAGGAATAGAGGTGGGGAAGAGACTTTTCACTGTCAACTCTTTTGTAGCTTTTGAATTTTAAACAATGTGAATGTATTATCTATTAAATAAATTAATTTACAAGGAAAGTCAATTTAAAAGAGACTTTAAACCCCCCCCCCCCCCGCACACACACATGCAGAGATAATATGTATTCAGGTGGGAAGTTAATGTAGGTTCTGAAGGTCAAGGGAATGACACTTGAACTAACCTTTGCGGGAAACAGCATGAAGTTTTGAAATTGGGAATGAACATAACATATTGAGAAACAATAAGAATGTTGATCTAGATTGTGCAGAGAGTGGGGAATAGCAGAAGGTTGGTAAGGAGTTGAGTGTGGCTTTTATAAAATAATTTCCTATATTTTAAAGAAATTTCTTGTTTAAAAATATTTTTACATTCATTACCTCATACATCCCTAGCAATGTTCTATTGAGAAGAACATGCAAGTGGTATCTTCATTTTATAGAGGAAGAAATGGGGGCTCAGGAGATTAAATGATGTGCCTAAGGTTCTCAGCTCCTGATTCATGTATAGCTATATAGATCTACATGGTAAATACTAAACATATTCTCTGGATATCACTCAGGTAACCCAAATTGTCTCCTCCTCCTATATTCCTTTATTCAGGTAAATACTACCACCATTCAACTAGAAATCCAACCCTGAGAAACAGACATCCTAGACTTCCTACCATGTCTTGCTCCTACCCCCTACCTCCTATTGGTCATCAAATCATTTTCGTTTTCCCTCAGAAACATCTCTTAATTCCCATCTAAACAGCATCATTTTACTGCCATGCCTATAGTCCTTCTCTCATAGCATACAAGGATATAGATATCCTTACTCTTCAACGTGACATGTCGGGTCTTCCATATCCTGATGATTGCTTCTTGTCTAACCTCACTTCCTGCAATGCCTCTAAAAATATGCTTTGGTCATGTTAAGCCATTTGTCATTTTCCAAATGTGCAGTGTCCTTATCACCTAAAGATTTTTTGCAAATTCTATTCATTCTGCCTGGAATGCCCTTCTTCACTCTGACTTGCTTCCCATTGGTCTGAATCCCTTAAGACTTTACTTAAAGATTAACCTTCCCTCATCTCAAGTAGAAAGTAAAATTCAGGAAGACTGCAGATACTAGGTGTGTCTTCCTAATGCTTTGTCATGTAGGCATTTGTCCCACTATGATACTTTTGTTTATTTATATCTCTCTCATTTGATTGGGAGCTCCTGAATAGCAATGATGGTTCTATTTATTATATCTCAAAAATATCACAGTGAATGTCACATAAAAGACCTGCAGAGATTTTTACCGACTGGATGAATGAATGATTCACAGGGATACAAATTGGAAGATGTTTGCTGTGGTCAATATGGATGATGATTAACATAAATACGTGCCAGGATGGATTATATTCTTGTTCAAAATTAGTCATCTTCTCTCCCCTTCATCAAAGGTGACTCATCTCTGTCCCACTGATTTGGGGCTTTGCCATGTGTTGTGAGCAGATGGGACATACGCCACATCCAAACTGCAGCTTTTGGGAGGCTTTCTCACTCTTCCGCTCTGGCGCAAGAATGGAGGATCCAGACTCCTCCTTCAGCCTTAGGGTTGACATGAAGAGACATATAGAACATGCCTACAGGGAACCATAGCTCAGATGTAAAGTGAGTGAGAAATAACCATTTTTGATTTGTAACCTATTGAGATAGTTGCCTTTTTGTCTTAGCAAAGCTGATTAATAGTTATAATGATAATAAAAGCTAGGATGTTTATCAGAAACATTCTGAGTGGGGTACTCAGTGATGCTTACTAAGAGATGTTTTGAACTTTTTGAGTTTGTGATTATGTTAGCACACCTCCATGTGGTGATATCTTGTAAAGTGATGGTGCAAACTCCGCAAAATCTCTGGTACATCATAATTAGAACTCAGCAAATGTTTATTAGGACAGGTGTGGTGGCTCATGCCTGTAATCCTAGCTCTTTGGGAGGCTGAGGCAGAAGGATAGCTTGAGGCCAGGAGTTGGAGACCAGCCTGAGCAACATAGCAAGCCTTCATCTCTATAAAAAATGAAAAAAATTAGCTGGGCATAGTGGCACATGCCTATAGTCCTAGCTACTCAGGAGGCTGAGGCAGAAGGATTACTTGAGCCCTGGAGTTTGAGAGATCTTCTCTCTACAAAAACAAACAAACAAACAAAACCACAAATGTTTATTAAACTGACTGTTGAATGGTATCTTAGATTAAGGGTAAGAGCTGGAGATGAGGGTTTCAGAGCCATTATTGTAAGATGACAGGATATTCTATCTAATAAAGAAGTATCTGAAAAGTATAGAATAGTGGGCCAAGAACTGAGGCTTGTGGAATGCGTTATGTAGGATTTAGGAAGAGGAAAGAGAATTAAAATAGAGAATAAACAGTCAGGAAAACAGAGTGACACAGTATCACGGGAACCATGGAGAACACTTGTAAGAAACTTGGAGTTGCCAACAGTATGGTGAAGATCAGTCAGAAAGAGGGCTGAGAAAAGTCCTAGGATATCTTCAGAGAGGCCCTGTATTTTTAGAGACAGCCTTCCTTAAAATTTTTCTGTACCAGAATGTTTCTACCCAGCTTTTAAATAGTTCTCATAGTGACACTAAATAGCTTATCAAGTCCTGGAGTGTCATGTGTTCACTACAGCATCCTCATTAACCCATAATAATAGAGCCATTCCAGTCTTATTTTGTGATTTGACTCTTTCTTGCTTCCTGTATGACTGTAGTTTTTGTTTTTCTTTTCAACTTCCATTTCAGGTCTTCCTGCTGGCTTTCACGCTACTCTGTCTAGCAAAATAACCCAAATTTTTCTATCTTAGGGATCCAGGACTGTTGGTTTATAACCATGAAAACCCTTTCCTATTATTGAGGATGTGCTCTCATTTTTCTTTTTTATTAACAACAAATTTATAGTCACCTGTTATGTGTGCTCAGTGCATATGCATTTTATGCATGTTGAACTCTTAGTGTAGTTTTACTGTGACCTGCTCATTCCAATGGACACTCAAATAGTCCTACTGTTTTGGGACCCTTCTTTTTTTAGCTGTATAATGTTCTATTTTGCTGCTTTTTACCACTCACTGCTTTATTTCATAAATGGCAAAATATGAAAGTAGTCATTCTTGTAGACAATAGTACCAGAAAAGTGTAGAAATATCCTTTCATCTTTTAGAGCGCTAGCAGTTTGAGTGTTCCCTGAGTGAATTTACCAAAATAAACTATATAGGACAGTTTATGTATATTTTGTTATACTTTTAAATTTGCTTTTTAAAAATATTTTATCATTACATAGTTTAAATTATGTTTAATATCAAATATTTTATAATCACCACATGGTCTGACAGCAGAGAAGTATAAAGGCTATCACAGTACATGATTAATTCGATATGTGTTATGAAATAAATGTGTGTAACTGTAGTCCTAGACAGCTCAATGTTATGCTTCTAAATTGAGATAATCCAGTGAATAGGCAGTTTAATTAAAATTTTTTGTTGAAATGTATTAATAGCCCATGGTAGGAAAACTTAATTTTAAAGATAATTGTGATTTAAAAAGAGATTATTGTTCATATTGTAAAAATAACTTACTATATAGCTGCAATCAAGGCTCACAATATTCATATATGACTGACCATTTTAATACTTCTTAAAAATTTTCATATTTGATTATTTAAAAGAATAACAATGAAAGGAAGTTTTATTAACTTTACATGGGGCAAGGAATGACATCTACTATCAAATTACATTGTATATTATTATGATAAATATCAGCAATTTGCTCTTTTTATGGGTAGTAAAAATACATACATAAAATATCGATCATGGCCAGGTACAGTGGCTCACTCGCATAATTCCTGCACTTTGAGAGGTTATGGTGGGAGGACTGCTTCCCACCATAGCCTTCCTGAGGCCAGGAGTTCAACATCAGCCTAGGCAATATAGCGAGACCCTGTCTCTACAGAAAATAAAAACATTTCCTGTGGTTCCTGCTACTAGGGAGGCTGAGGTGGGAGGATCGCTTGAGCCTGGGAGTTCGAGGCTGCAGTGAACTGATTGTGCCACTGCACTCTAGCCTGGGTGACAGAGGGAGACCCCATATCTAAAAACAAAACAAAAAATCAGTCACTAATTTTAAAACTGATAAGAGATAGACGTGGCTACTTCTATAGACATTTTTATTTCTCTTCATTAGACGTATAAATGTTTCTTCTTTACAGGAGAAAGTGCCCAACTCTGGATATTTTTCTTTATGGAACTTCCAAATCAGTTGTAACATAAAGCAACATTCTTCACCTTTTAGTGTCAAAGCAGAAAACTGACACATGTGTATTATTTTCTTTCAGGGTCTTATATTTTAAATAGACACTAAAGGCAGAACAACTTAAGACTGAGTTAGCAATATAAATTTAAAACTTTATTAATATATTTTCATCATAATTATGAAATGAATTTAGATTTGATTTGCCTACTTTTAGAGATAATAGTTACTGGGAGAAAGAATATAATTGGCTTTTAATTCTTTTTTTATAGAAAAAGAAAAGTTGTTTTAAAAATCAACTCTTGATAATGACCAGATTGTTATCAGTTGCCAGCAAACAAGGCAAAGCATATGCACAAAATACTCACAATTACTTGTAATAAATCATTTTAATGATTATACTCAAAATTATGAAATGTGGACAGCACTGATGTGGAAAATAACAAAGGCTCAGGGCCATCAGATCTGTTATCCATATGTGCGTGGCTTCTAAAGCTTCCATTGTCATCACTCTAACGCATATATTTTCTCTGTATTGTCCAATCTAGCCAGTTGATCTTGTCAAGTTATATAGATACATTACTTAAAATTATTATAAATATGGATTACTTTAAATGTTTTGCTTTTGAAATGGTTCCTCCTTGAAGCTCATCTTTTCTTGATTTCCAACCCAAATGCTTAACAATAAAGAAAAGATTAAATAATTTATTGCATGTCCATATAACAAAATATCATATAGCAATGGTATATTAGTATATGAAAATACGTGAAGAAGGAATTTAAAACTGAGGAAAAAGACAGAGTGGTACTCAATCTGTCTAAATTGGGTGGAAGAGCCTTTTAATAGAAATTAAGCCCCCAGAGCTTTAAGGAGAGGAATTTGCAGTCTGGATTTAAAACAAGAGGCGGAACAGTTACAGTTGACAAGATCTGAAACATGCTATGGGAATATGAGGCTAAATTGAAGTGGAGGTCACCGGGACTGAGAAAGGCAGGTAATTGTGAGATTAGGTAATTGAATGTGCTGTCTGCAGGCATATGAAAAATCGTGGGATAATGGCAAGAGTTCTGATGAAGAGTAAGGCCTTAACCTAGGTGTCAAAATCTTTATACCATGTAGTTGGAACAGGTTGGGGAGGGGCAAGAAGGAAAGAGGGTAGTGTTATCCAGAGGCCTAAGGAAGGATAACACCAAAAAGGGACAGAGAGTAATAAAGTTGGAGAGCTTGAGATTCAAAGTTTTTTTGTTTGTCATTTTCTTTTTTGTTTTTAAAGATGCTCATCCTACTGGTTTGAAATGGCTTGAGAGTACCCTTGGCGCTAGAACGCTAGCTTTTTATTTCAGTTGGTGATACTTGGAGTAGGGGAGAAAAGGTACTTTCTCTTTTAAATAAATGCTTGTAAGAAAAACAAGAGAGGCGGGATTTGGACAGCTAGAAGGAAATGGTAGGATGTTTCAGGCAAGAGGAGTAATATGAATATGAAAGTGGAGAAGAAAAAAATGTGCAATGATTTGATGAGATTGAGGTTTAAGGGAAAAGAGTAGTGAGGGATAATTGGAAAAAAAGATTGGCGCCTGATTGTGGTGAACTTTGCCTATCACTTTTACCTATAGGAGAGTGGTTCTTATTTATCCCCCCTCCCAATATAATTAACTTGATAGAAAAAAAAAAAAGAAACTTAAATGTGGGACATACTCTTATCAGTAGTCATTACCCAACTAGAAAAATAAAAAGGTTAAGTGTTATGTGCCTTAGCTTGTGACTTTATCTCTCTTTCTCCTAGTCATCTGAAATACTCAAGTGTGTTAATTACATCAATCAGCCCAATTAAGATGCCTTGCTTTAAGCAGTTGGAAACTATTGAAGGTCTGTGATTTTTAAAAATCCAAAAAGGACTTGTTAAAAGCAATTCTTTACAAAATTAATCTAGAGGAGGCATTCCAAGTGGATTAGAAATAAGATGAAGAAGGTATGAACATTGTAGGTAGTTCAGACATGGGAAAAAAAGACTTGACAAAGCTCAGGGAATAATTGGAAATGATGGAGAATGAGAGAATCAAAAAATGAGAGAATCAAATCCTCAATATAAAATAGAAAACAAACATAGCCACTGGTGAAACTGACTACTCAGAAGTTTGTCTTAGAAGCATGATGATATTCAATATACTCAGCAGTCTGTACAGCAGGGTCACTCACTTATCACAAGTAGTGACCAACAAATCAGAAAGGACACCAGTTGTAAATAACAAGTATGACCACTCTGGTCTAATTTCCTTGAATAGCAGCCCTGTCTAAAAAGTCCACATGGATATTAACCACTCAGAATATTAATTATGTTTTCAAAAGGAATATATCCCTCCCGTAAAAAATCTTGGAAGCCTTCTAAAAATTGAGCTAGGTAATATGACAAAGGCTATATAGCTAACAAATAGTTGATAATGTTCAAATGCTATTTTTTAATCCAGGAAATCTTCCTCTTCTACCTGTTGTAAATGCAAGATAGCAATTCTCCTTATCCTTCTCTACTTCTTTTCTTTTTCCCCTCCCTCTTTCCTGTCCTTCATTTACTCAACAAACATTTGGTGAACATCTATAATTTAGCACCATGTTTCCACTACAATAAAACAATCTACCCTTTTAATGTTTAATTTTCACCCCAGATCTTTAGTCTTCCCCTTTAAAGTAGAGTTGGTATCTTGATGATAAAGGAATAGGAAATTAACAATTAGTAAGGAAAATAAGAATTTTGTCTGCTCAAAAATTAAAATGGCTTGTCATTCTTGGATATGTTATTAACATTTGGTACCTAGGATATGCTTTGCTCACCCAACTCCAGGGAATGAAAAAAAAAAACCTTTTAGGACAGAATTCTAGAAAATGATATTTTAAGAACAAGGGGTTTTATATGAGTGATATTTTAGCTATTCAAGTAACTGAAAGGACAAACATTAGTATAACAAATAATCATCATTGCTTAGAGTGGAAAAAGAAAGACTTAGATGAAATTTTACAAAATTTCAGTGTCTAGATGTGTCTTTTAGATACCTTATGGAAATGCACAGTTCATATTAACCTATGATTTTTTTAAATTGTGGTAAAATATGTATAACTTAAAGTTTTCCATTTCAACCATTTTTAATTGTACTATCCAGTGGCAGTAAATACATTCACTTTGTTATGCAACCGTTACCACCCTCCATCTCCAAAACTTTCATCATCCCAAACTGAAACTCTGTACGTATTGAATAATAACCCCCCTCTTCCCCCCAGCTTCTGGTAACCTCTATTCTACTTTCTGTCTCTGTGAGTTTGACTATTCTAGTTACCTTATGTAATTGGAATCATACAATATCTGCATCACATATGTTTTTTCAGTACTTTTGAAAGCATCTGGGCAAGAGAATTGAGAATAAATGTATCAGTTAGTGGTTCACTTGAGAATGATACGTGAGGATCAAAGTGCTTTAAGTTACCCCTTAACTACAGAATTCAGAATTCTCAGATTCAAAAGCTGTATCTCTCTTTCCTATTAGTTCATAATAAAATTGAGCCCTTTATACTTTTTGGAATTTTACTTATAATTAAATTACATACTTTTAGCTATAAAATGTGTAACTGTTAGCACTACTGACAATCCTTTCATACTGACTATCAGCTATGAACCCAGCACCTTAAATACTTTATCTCATTTTAGTCTTCACAACAACTCAGTGAAGCATGTAATGCCCTATTTTGTAAGGATGGAAATCAAGACTGAGAGACTTTAAGTAGTTTGTCCAAGGCCACACAGCTTCCAAAAGCAAAGTCAGGAATTGAACTCAGTTTTGTGGCTAAAAACCTCACACGCACCCTCTGCTGTTAACTAAACAATGATATGATTAAGATAAGAAACACCTTTTTCTGAACCAAAAGTTTTTGGAGCATATAATTTTCAATGTATTTCTTTTTATAAAATTTTTAATGGCAACATTTGCTTCAATTTGACATGAAGAAATACAATATTAAAGTAAATATTTTAAATCACTTCAAACACCAAGAATTATGCCTTGCTTGGTATAACGAAGAAAGAGAATTTAAAATGAAGTAACGTCATTGTGTTCATTTGTAAATAACATATTGCAGCCAACTGTTTCTTAATTGCTCAAACTGTTGATAAATAATCCAGCCCTGCTGCTCTCCACAGACAATTTGCTTTGGATCAGACCAGGCAATTCAAACAACACTAATTACAGTAAAACCCTTTTGTATGAATTCCTATTTGTCAGAGGAAAAAAACCCCTTTGTAAAGGGTTAAGGCACTTTTCTCTGATTTTTGCTTGAAACGTAACACCTATTATCTGGCCTCAACTTGTATTACTTGAATGAATTTTGGTTGAATAAAAATGGATAAAGTTGTATATTGTGTTGAAAAAATATGTATTTCATTGTTTTACCCTTTATTTTGCTATCATGAATTATGTTAATTTAATATTTTTAATTAAAAGACAGAACAGATGTGGAAGCTTCATTTAAAGCAATATTTTCATTGAAATAAGCTATGTTGCTAAATGATTTGCTATAAGAGAGATTTGTATGTCTTTACCAGAAAGAAGCCAACACTTTAGGAAGTCTTCACTATATCAAGCGATTTGCTGTAACATGATATTATTGTATTTATGATTTTATGGTGTTAAAATGAATATTAAATGAAACAAAATTCCCAAGGATTACTCTGGAGGCAGCTAAGTACATAACATTTTGCATAGATGGTTGGAAGGCACAATTTTGCTCCATCACTGCATCCATATCCTTGAACGATTTCGACTGAAGACAGCATTTCTTTGAATTTTTCATTAAACCAGACGTCTTGAAATATGAATTCCTTTTATGTTTCTGTGAGTTTTGGCTAAAAGAACCCCAGTGAATAAATCATACAATACTACATGTCACCAGCACTTGTGAATATTTCTGCTTTGTTATTCTATTCTCAGTAGAGCACCATTGATTATCAAACTCAGCGGAGAGCATTTTATGATCATATATCTCCATTAGCTCCTAGTTTGACTACCATAGATTTTTCTGGTTAAGCTTGCATTATGTATTAGGAAGCCTATCTCTTCAATACAAAGTTTGATTTCATTTTTCTAAGCCTAGAATTCTTATTATGTATTATGTATAAAGATTCTTATCTTTTATATGTAAAAATATGTGACACTGTCTTTGTGTAACTGAAATGTGTGCCATCTTTTTTTTTTTGATTCACAGGCAGCATGTTATACTATGAAGATGAATCTCTACAACGCAATGGCTGTCAGGGTAAATATTTCTTTACTTGTTAAACAAATGAAAAGTCAATTGTGCCCTGAATTCACTTTTAATAAAATGAGCAAAGCAGAATAATGCAAATTTGATTGATATGCTAATGGTAGAGAGAGAAAAGAGTATGTAGTTAAAAAGTTAGTTATGCTAAATGATCTTGGCAGTATTGAAAATTAGAGTAAAATGTAAAACATGTAATTATAAATTCTTATGTTTTAGAATGTTAAATATCTCTGAGCCATAACTAGAGAAAGACTTAAATATTAATGAAGCAAGTATTAGTTTCCATATGTCATATAGAATATATTGTGATAAATAGATGAACATGGTTCTGGAATATAAGATTCCTGCCCAATACAAATCAATTAGAAATTATTCATGTGATTTAATAGTAATGAAGTCAGTTTCCAGCTTAGAAGTTTCATTTCTATCATTTCTGTGTTCATTTTTTATGTGTTATTTTCCTAATAGAAAGCTAAATTTAGCAATTATGGGGCTTGAGCTTGGTTTCTGCAAAGATGTTGGGAATGGGCACAATAAAAATATTCTTTCTTTTGTTTCGGACAATAAGCTAATAGCTTAATTGCTAAGCTATTATAAATGGAGACATTTCTTAAATGAATTTCACTCATATCCTTAAACCCTATGTTGCCTTATTCTCTTTCATTGATCTGTTAGTTCTTACCTCTGCAAATAATAGATTTCATTTTGGGTAAGGCACAGTAGCAAAATACTTTCTGAAAGTCCTGTGTTGAACCATGGTAGGTAAATTAACATTATTTTAACTATATATATTGCTTTTGAAAAGGGTGCTTTCTTCTACAGGTGTGAGTATGCTAGTAGTCTAGCCCAGAGACAGTCTCCAGTATCTCTCTGTCTGCCTCTCTGCTCTCCTGGAATTTGAGGGAAAAAACAAGAAGAAGAAATAGGTCTTCTTGCTTCTCCTAAGCTAGAGGCAGATACTCCAGCTGAAATGGTCTATTTACCTTTCTCGGTAATATTCATATAGGAAAACAACTTAATTTTCCCCTTTTAATGGGAATGCTTTAGTCTGGGAATTTAGGAGATCTTGATTCTCTGTACAGCTCTGCCATAGACTTAACCTTTCAGTCTCAAACACCCTTAGATTCTTTTCTGCTTACTTCATGTCAGATGTGTCTCCAAAGTAAAGAGTATTAGAGGACTAAGAACCTAAAGCATTTAATGACCAAACATTTAGATATCTCCACAGATCATCAGTGGAGATCATAGAAGGAGATCTTTCCTGTCTTCTGTGCTATTAGGGAGAAGCATAGAAGACAGGGTTAGAAAAATGCATACTTTTGTTTATTATTTAGCCTCACACCTTTATAGTGAGTTTGATCAGGCTTGAATCACTAAGGTTCCTTTTACCTAGACAAGGCATATCTAAGAAACTCACATCAATATAAGCTCTTTGGAAGGCACGTTTTTTACTTATTCCAACATCATACTAAAAGCTCTATTTCTTAATAGTATCATCCAATGTCAATTTGTCCTTGATTAATATCAATGGACAATGTTGAACTTTACCTGAGTCCTATGATTTTGGAAAACGGCAAAGGTTACAAAAAATCCCCCCACCCTTTTGTGTTTTGGAAACAGCTTACTGTGACAAAGCTACCCTTCCACATATGAATTAGATAAGATACAGAGGGATATCCCACTTGTTTACCTGTGACAAGGCCAGACACATCTCCTCCAAATTCCCATTCTTTACTTCACAAATGATTGGCTAAACTGCCTGTCTCCACTGATCAACTGGAACAAAATGTTTGTTAACCAGACTGTGACTTAGCATCCTCAGTCCTCCAGGTTCCTGAACTTTGGCCAGCATCGACCATCTCTTTAACATCCCCTGCTGAGAACAGACTGGCTTAAGGGTAAAACACTGTCTGATCTACTATTCAATCATGCCACCCTTTCATTCCACTTCTGCACGTGAGATTCTTTCTAGCCTTGTGTACACCTTCCTATAAAAGAAAAACTCTTTCTACCTAACTCTTGACATGCTTGTAAACCTTATGGTCAAAGTGTTTCCCTGTTGCAGTAGTCCTCCTCTGCCTACTGCAATGGTCACTCTTCCCCTTCCCCTGCAATAATCCTTTCAAATAATCTGTCCATACTAAGTCTGGATTCTTGTTTTATTTGTTTCTTTTGACGTAACATTCTGGGAGAAAAGAGTAGGGGTGGGAATGCAGTGGGGATTAAAGTGAGGGGAGGGAAGACTTGAGCTTTACCTAGAGGTTGCAATGATCCATTAAAGACACTCAGGAATTTCGGTGAGCCAATGTAGAGTGCGTAAAGATTACTGTGGGAATTTCATAATAAGAAACGTTTCTCTAACAAAGAAGTTTAAAGACTTCCTTCAGAGGTTTGAGATGAGTTAACTTGGTAATAAGACTAGGTACTTCATGTTCCTAAGTTGAAGAATCAGGAATGAGGCTCACTTGCCTAAAGGCCACAAGTGATTCCCTAACAAAGATTGGTTTTTAGCATTGGTTGATCACAGTGACTGGTGACCAGAACTGAATTTATTTGTAAGTGGATTTTGACAAATTTAATTGCCAGTGGATTTTTGCAAGATGGTGCTCTTAACATTTTGCTCTCTGTAGGAGTGAGTGGCTGAAGAGACCAGTGTGGTCCACATACCTTTGTGTTGTACGCATCTCAAAATTACAACCCTAATTAGATACCAGTAGTTGAAGTTTTATTATATTTCTATTAACTACAACTCTGCTTTTTCAGTTCATAAGCTATCAAGTAATTTTGTTTGAAATAACTACCCTATAAATGATGTAAATATGGGTGGCAAGTGTTCAGGAGGAAGAACCTCTAAGGTTAACAAATAACTACCAAAAATCTATATGGCCAATAATATTTAGATGGATATATATGTACCCAAATCATAAATCAGATCTTCACATACAATATATAAGAAAAAACTTTTGTCTTAATTTGCCTCATGAATGGAGCCAATTGTAAATTGTATATTTGGCTATTGATTGCTACCATGACAACTAAATTATATTCAATTGTCAAAGAGGATAGTAGAGCATTTCTGAAAAGAGAGAAGTTTTACAAATTTATTTATAGCCTATCCATCCCAAAATAGATGTCACTCTTTTGTAATGAAGAACAAATTATATGTATGTGATTTTCTTTTATGTAGTAGATATTAATATCCTGATTTGCTGCATTTATTTTTTAAAGGGTCACCTTTTCTCTAAAGACTTTATGATCCCCCTAGCCCTGTAGAATTCATCACTCTCTCTTTTTATGTCCCTATTTTACCATCGACATACTTCTGTTATAGAACCTGTAACATTTTATTATCTTTACTAATTTACATGCCTGTCTCCACCCCCCACACACTGTAAGTCCCTTGAGGCCTGGATCCTATTTTCTTCATCTTTGTCTTCAATGCTTGGCTTATAGTAAGGGGTTAAATAAATATCCCTGAATAAACCAGTCACCAGCTAACACTGGTCCATTCTTTTCTAAACAAGGAGTAAAAAATGTCCTTTGCTTTAAATACTTTTTCTCTAAGTCCCTAAGTGCCCCTGGTGGAAATTATTTAAGCCTTTGCTGGGGGATCTTTAAGCCTTATTTGATTACCTGACTAGGCTGTGTGGTTTGGATAAACTGGATGTGGTAAGATAAAATTTGGTCAGTGCAGTTCATACATGAATGGAAGACTTCATGAGATTTAGGATTTTGCTGAAATATCATAACAAATACAGGTTTGAAGGAGGTTTTCTATGATATAAGCTGCTGTCAGAACCCACAGTATGCCTTTACAAAACCCCTGCTGCTGATTTGCTGCTAGGCCAGTGACAGTCAATTAATACAGCAATAAATTGCTCAGTAAATTTTTATCTTAGCTCCTGGAGCTCTATTCCTCCTGTTTCTCTGTGTGGCACTTTATTTCCTTTTCAGTCTTCAGTTTGACTTTCCTCCAGATTAGGTTTCTGCTTTTCTTCGAGCACCTTGGCCACTCCATTGTGGATCCTATTTAAATTTGGCCCCCAACTTTTATTTTCAGTTCTCTCTCTTTGAACAGGTTTTAGTATCTTATACAAATGCCAGGAGCTGATTCGGTTGCTCATTTCTCTCCCTGTCCCATCTAGATGTACAATTGTGTGTCTTCTCACAGCCTGGTATAACTGACCCTCCATTTTCTGTGTTAGTGAGAATACAGGTAAGCACTTGGATGTCAGTCACCTCAGGCCCACCAAATGCTGGGGTTAGAGAGTCAGGTTCCTAACAACACTGTAAAGATGAGGGCAAGAATTACTTTATGTGTGGAAAGCTCTCTTAAAAATATCCCCAGGTATCAAAAAAATTCAGTTTAATGGAATTATTTTATCTATCCTAAGGTCTATTACTTGTCCCTTTTTCCTAGCACCTTGATTCATGGTTCTTATTATTTAGTGTTTTCTCTTGCTTATGGCTTTTGCTTACTGGCTGACCCCATCCAGGAAGAAGGGTTTCCTGTGGAATTACACATACCATATACCTAATCCTTACATTTGTAGGGGGAAAAATAACCCAAGACCAAGACTCAATGTATGTAAAAGATTACATACATTTAGCTTCAACCTCCTTGCTGAGGTCCCCATTTCCCCAGTGGAATGACTCCAGATTCTGAAACTTATTACCTAGAATGCATAGATATAGCTGGTAGATAACCTGAATGTACCTTAGTCAAACTGACTGCCATTGAGGAAACAAAGATTTAAAAAAAGATACTCTCCAGATATTGAACTTAGACTGAGAGGAAGCCATGAGGTGCTATCTGGCCAGACTTAAGTGGATTCTGTTTCCTTGGTTCTCCCTTTCCCTGAGGACCTCTTATTTTTTTGTCCCCCTTCTAGATCAATTCTCCTTTGATTGGGATATGTTAAGGTTTGTTGAGAAGGAGGTTGGAGAGTAGATTAGCAAAGTTCCAAAAGCAAAACTACCGTGTGATAGAGTGTGGGGGAAAAGTTGGCCTTATTTTTTCTCTCCGTGGGATACTATACCGTGAACTTCAGTCTTCAAATGAATGCTCTGCAATTTTCCTAAAACATAATTCTTTGTTTCTTTCTTTAACAAAGGTTGAGCTTATGTTAATAAATTAAAAAGAAAATTGCTAGTCTGTCCACTTCAGCTTTGTTTTATGTCAATATCATATTGTTGTCTGTGTTGTAACTCATACTTTTGACAGCATTTCTGATACGTAATGTTGGTTGTCTTATAATATAAAGAGTTCAACTGTAAGTAAACTATTGTGGCTGTCAAATTTTGAAAAAAAAATAGTCTGAGACTAGGCAAGAAAAAGATTGCCATAGCACATATTCCCAAATCTTAGTAAGTCAGAACCACTGGTAATAATAATGAGTTAGTAATTGTATAGCAGTTACTGTTCTCCAGACATCATTCTGAGAATTTTAAATATTTTAACTCTTCTCTGTAATCATCATAACCAATTCTCTGAGGTAGGTATTATTATGATTACAATTTAAAAGATGAGGAGGCCAGATGTGGTGTCTCATGCCTGTGATCCCAGTGCTTTGGGAGGCCGAGGTGAATCGCTTGAGTCCAGGAGTTTGGGACTAGCCTGGGCAACATAGAGAGACCCTATCTCTACAAAAAATTTAAAAATTAGCAGGGCATGGTGGCACGTGCCTGTAGTCCCTGCTACTTGGGAGGCTGAGGCAGAAGGATCACTTGAGCCCAGGAGTTTGAGGCTGCAGTGAGCCATGATCATACCACTGTACTCCAGTCTGGGCAACAGAGCGAGACCCTGTCTCAAAAAAATAAAAAATAATTTAAGATGAGGAAGGGGAATCACAGAAAGGGATTGAAGGTCACACAGCTGGTATGTGACAGTGTTATGAATTGAACCCAGGAGGTCTGGTACCCACATTCCTGTCAATTCTGATCACTTGGAGTCTTGCCTTTGCTTCCAAGCTTCTCCTTTTCTCATAATATGAATAAGAACAGCTCTATGAACCCTAGACTGAGCTCTTAAGGGAATTTTATTACTTATACCCTGTTTTCTTGGAAAACTGACCCCATGGCCCTAAGAATGAATGAGCATCCTTACTGGTAGTACATTTCACCCAGGAATTCTAAATTAAATGATGATTAGTAGAGAAGTAAATTGAGGCATCCCAATTCAGTGTCACATGTTTCCCTTTGTAGGCAGAATTGTATGGTTTGGGATGAAAAACCTCACCTTCTAAAGGAATATTCAGGCTGCAGCCTTATTCCTGTTGCCAGCATCAGGATTTGTCATCCATCATAAGCCTAGATGAAATAGCTTTCTTGCTACAATTTTAAATGGATTTTTGTGTAAGATGTAACAAATGATAACAAAAAGAGATCTGTCATTTCTTTCCTGTTTGAAAGGTGCAGATCACACAGGTTTTTGTCATTCAGAAGTCTGTATTTGGTTGCATTGGCACTTCCCCCGTGCCCATTTTGGTCCCTGAAACATTAATGGAAAAGAAGAGAGGACTCTAACTTTGTTAAAACTTTAGGAACCTCCACAAAATTGTTACAAGGACTGATATCTTCAACTGCTGTTCCCTCCTTTCTAAATTAACTTTTAGAATATACTGGTCTTTAGTAAGCCAAACATAATGGAGATATATAATCTGGCACAGACTCTGGAAGTTAAGAAATGTAAACTCCATAGGCAATTTTGTTGTTTTTTGTAATGCCATTGAAAAGCCTCCATTGTGTCACCTCATACCTCTTGAGTCCTTGTTTGCTTGTCTGTCATAGGACAACTGGAGCAATGTCACATGAATGCAAATTTGAAGAAACACTGGTGTACAACATCTTAGAAATCTCTTATGAAACATGTTCCATCATACGTTTTTATCTCAGTTTCAAAGTGCTATGAGGAGTGAAAAAAATGGTAATAATCAAAAGCTTACAGAGTTTTAAAGATCTACAGATGTAATTGTTTCGAGTAGAATTCCTTTTACCCTGGAATCCTTGTACATGTTATTGATCAATCACATATACTTACTTAGTGAAGTTTTCCTGGAATCTGGAGAGTTTCAACTGATTTTTTAAATTATTGCACTTATTTTAAATGATTTAACTTGATTTTAGTGTCCTAAAACATTTTAGTTCAGACTGAAATGCTCACATTAAGGAAGTTAAAAACTATAGCAACAAGAGGAACACTAGACTAAAGATCACTTAAAACAACAAATTTGGAAAATAACTTTATTGGCTCGGTTTTCCTTAGAGCTCTGGATCTATATAAGAAAAATTTTAATTTAAAAAAACTAATCTAACTTGAAATATCAAGTAACCATCTTCTCTTATGTGCCACTTGTATCTAAAATATAAAAAATATAAGAAAAGATTATATAGTGGCTTTATTTAAAAATGATTAAATATGTGTCAGATATATAAAGATTCATCTCAATCTCCTAAGCTACTTATAATACTATTCATATTTATAATACCATGAAGTAAGTATTTATGTTCAGAGTAAGGACCCCAATATTAGATAAATTAGAGAAAGATAGGTAAATGAATTGAGGAAAAAGATACTGGAAGGTCTCTTATATACTGGACATGGTTTGGGGAATGTATAATGAATAACACACAGTGTTATTCACACACAAAAAAGGTATCCCAAGATGTCAGCCTAAGGAAAAAGAAGAGAAGGGGCCATCTAGACAACCCCAAGCTTTTATCTGATGATGGACAGGTATTTAAATGTTCCATTACCATGCAAAAGAATATTTCTTCTCCCCTCTTGCTACTTCTGGTACCAATATCATTGTGAAGTGATTTAATAGATTTTGTAGAGAAAGAAAGTATAAAATCAGGTAGAGTGGGGAAATGGGATATTAAAGAGAAGAAACTAACATGGAATAAGTATCTAGAATCTTCTGCTAAGAATATCTACTTAAGATTTTAATATATATATACTATATATGAAACTATATCTTCATATATAATATTTCTATAAATTTTCAATATATAAATTTTTATATATAAATATATATAGTTAGACATGACAATGCAGTGATACCTAGAATGAAAACTTGGGTTATATTACTATTTTTTAAACTCTCTCTCTTTGAAAATTTACTAAACCCACCTTTCTGTGCTCTCTGTATAGTCTTTTAGAATATTGCACATTCTAATAAGTAAAAGTATAATTTTGAATAACTGAGTTCTACTTCCATGCTCTCATACACATTTAGAGCATTATTACTAGGTGGATTATAATCAATGAATTTGTTTTCCATGCCTTCATTTTTATTTTAAGAGAGAAGATATTTTTTCTCTCTTTTAGTGGCATTAGGTTACTATGGATTTTTGGGAATAAAAGTAAACTCAATGGGGGGAAAATCTTTTCTATGAGCAGATGGCTTTTGATATATCAAGGTTTTGCCATTTGTTTTAGTGCTTAAAATAAACATTATTTATAAGACCACTTACATTTTGATGTTACTTAATGAGGAATATGCATCATTGATTTGACTAGCTTAAGAGGTCATTTAGAACTTGCCTGTTAACAAGCTGTAATCTGCTGAGCACACAATGACTTTGTTTAAAATTATCTATTCAGAGCTGATCAATGACAATAATTGTTTTATACCAATCACTTGTGGAAGATGCTAATTACTTTGAAGGACATGAATACAAGTCATCTTTCTTCCTTCCTTCTTTCTTTCTTTCCTTCCTTCCTTCCTTCCTTTCTTTCTTTTGGAAGTTGGAACCCATTCACCTTGAAATTAAAAAGAAATGTTATCAAAATTTATCTTGCAGCTTGAAAGTACTTTTTTGTAAAAAAAAATAAGTTTTTTCACTAGTACTGGAATATCAACAGAAAATTTAGGCAAAATTCAAGATTTCATTTGTTCCTATAATAGGAAGTGTAGTAGAATCTCAACTATATATTGTGTCTTATTATATCAGTTAGCTATTGGTTAAACTGGGCTCCCTATAATGTAAGAAAATACTATCTTTTAAATTAAAGATCTCTCTCTCTCTACATTATATGTGTAAGATGTTTTAGTGAAAAGAACGTGGGCTTTAGCGTAAGACAGACCTGAGTTTGTATCCTGACTTTGCCATTTACTCTTTTACTGGTTGTGTGACCTTGAGCAAATTACTTAACCTCAGTTTTTTCATTTTTAACATGGAGATCATGCCCCATTCACATGGATATTGTAAGAATTAAAGCAGTTAGCATAATACCTGGCACATTCATGCAGCACAATAAATTTTAGATACTTCATTTCACTGATGGCAGCTACTTCACCTACTCAAAATGTTCACTTCCTCCCAGCTCTTTTTACCCGCATCTCTCTAACAAAGCCACTTAAAGATTGATTGATTATATTTTAGTGTGGATGAGTTTTAATTTTTTACCTTAACCATCACTTACTTATTATGTCCTTTAATATCCAATTGTGAATAAAAGGATTTGTCTTAGAA
Source organism: Daubentonia madagascariensis (assembly GCA_023783475.1). Classification (NCBI taxonomy): domain Eukaryota; kingdom Metazoa; phylum Chordata; class Mammalia; order Primates; family Daubentoniidae; genus Daubentonia; species Daubentonia madagascariensis. The sequence continues at coordinate 9,077,714 of JAKFHU010000445.1, forward strand.
AGGAATTTTAGCCTGCCATTGGATAAATGTCTAGGGTGTTAGGGTATCAGAATCTTTCCTGAGTGCATACCAATTATAGCCTCTCTGGGTACGGTTGGTGCTGTTTCCAGTAGTTGCTGGGTTTGGAGAGGGAAGAAGCCCATGTTAATAGATTTTTTTTTTTTTTAATTATAGGAATCCCTTCCTATTTTAACATGGATTTTTCAGCCAATTTCAGTTTTTTTTCTTTCAGGCCTCTTTTCTCAGAAATGGGCATACCTACTACTCTGGTATTACCTAATCATAATCAACCATCATTCCTCTTTCCTCTCAGCTCTCCAGCATGCATCGTTTATGTTTCCTGGCACATTTGATCTTATTTCATTTAGAATTTAATAATATTTTCATGTAATAGGTAGCCCCTCCCTTAACACTGTTTGATATCCTAATATTTTCCCATACAACCTGAGTCACTTCTATTGCTGATGATGGATTTCTTGTCAGTATATATATTTACAAGTGTTTTTTCGTTAATAAATTGTTACTGTATGTGCAGTAAAAGTATACTGAAACAACTGAAGCCATCCAACCAGGTATATGACCTTAGGCAATTAGATAACCTCTCTAAACATCAATTTCTTCTTCTATCAAATGTGGGTAATAATAATCCTCACCTCAGAATGATTCTGTAATGATTAAATTAGATAAGCTAGGAAAATGCTTATTTGCATGTGTGATTTATGTGTGTGTACATATTCCAATTGATTCTTCTTTATCACTAGGAAAGTGGTTTGTATCAATTTCTTCTCTTTCTTTGTCAGCCATAATATGGTATTGGTGAAATTAAGGAGAGAGTTTCTAAATTGAGTAGGTAATTTTAGAAAAATTAACTTTTTCTTTATTTATTTAAAGAATGATCTCTAAAATAGATCATTTGAAAGCATTTTGGAAGGCACTTGTATAATCTGGTTACATTAGTTTGCTATACTAGTTTCACTTTATAGAATTATTGTTTCTGATTTAATTGTTCTTACCAGCTGTTTTGCATATTTTTAGTTATTTTGGCCACTCTCATATTGGGAGGTTGACTACAACACTTCCTTAGAATTTTCACATTTAATATCTCAGATTGTAAAATGATTGCAAAATATCTTTTAAATGGCCATGTTTTAAAATAGAGAAAAATAATGGATCAGAATTCAAGTAAAACATTTTCCTGTTTATTCTTTATTGATCCAGCATTCAACTTATAAAAATTTTAAACCAAATATCTTTAATTTAAAAAAGTAGGCTTTGGGGATAAAACCCAACAGACTAGGGCCTATCTCTGTATTATCCTTTGCTATTAAAAAAAAAAATAGGTTTAGAGAAGATGTGTGTTCTCTTAGCCTAGCAAACTGTGCTAAAATTGGAAGGACTTCATATCCAAAAAGAGAATCATTTATGATATGTGAGTCATCCATATAGATATGTAAACTGTTGGAAAATTTTAGGGAATGAAGGTAAACCTTTATGCAAGACTAAGTTAATATCCTCAATATTTGTTATTTCTTCTTCCTCTACTCCTTTAAAGAAGTTCAGGTATTTTTTTCCCACAAATTAATATTGTACATTATTACTTTTGTTTTGAGTTTTTCTAATAGGGATATTAGAAAAGATAGTAAAGATATTATTATATTAGCAAAGATAGGATTAAAGGACATTGATTCTCATGATTGCTGAGGCTTTATAAGATATCTAGAAGCTTACTTAAATATGGTCTCTTAAAGTGAGCACAGTGGCTCATGCCTGTAATCCCAGCTACTTGGGAGGCTGAGGCAGGAGGATTGCTTAAGGCCAGGACTTTGAGACCAGCCTGGACAACATAGCAAGACCTCCATCTCTTAAAAAAATTAGCCAGGAAGGAATCCTTGAGGCCAAGAGTTCAAAGCTGCAGTGAGCTATGATCATACCACTGCACTCCAGTCTGGGCAACACAGCAAGACTCCATCTCTAAAAAACAGAAAGAAAAAAAGTAGACTTCCAACACTCCTCTCATAAAAGAAAAAAAATTTATATGTTCTGATAAATAAAACTGTTTGAGTGTCAGCATTGTAATTGGCGATTCACACCTAACCGGTGCAGTGTGCGCTGTCTGGGGAATGGGCACTCTTGTAGCTCTGACTCAGGCAGTGCAAAGGCAATTTATGCAACCAAAGCCTTTGTACCCCCATAACATTCTGAAATAAAATGAATAAATAAATAAATAAAAATAAACAGCAGATAATGTCAATAAAAATTTCACTGATCGAAAATTGCAGTTCACTTTGTTCCCAGTTCTATATTGCAATGGTTAAGAGAATGGGCTCTCTGAAGCCCTAATTTGATTGTGGATCCATCCTGATGGTATAATTATGGGAAAATTGTATAATTCCTCTTTTTAGCTGTTTTGCCATCTATAAATGAGATAATAAGAGGATTTATCTTATACGAGTGTTCTAAAGATTAAATGCATAAATACAAGAATATTGCCTGGCACATAAGAACTCAATGTTACTTATTATTATTGTTAAAGAAGTATTAAAATGTCATAATAAAAATATAAGACAAGATTTTGTTTAAAGATTTTTATACCACTGAATTTAAAAAGCCCATTTAAAAAATTTATTTCAATGAGACCATGTACAATCTTCAAGTCAGTTGGTTATGAAGAAAAAATCCATTGCCTGGGAAGTAGAAATGGTAGGAATTTGTGAAGCAAATTTTAAATCTTTCAATAGTTAATTTTACAGTTTAGTATTTTGTGAAATAAATATTTTTAAATATTTTAAAGTAAATTATACTAACAAAAATTATGTTTTCTTTGTAACATAATAAATCTGAGTACAACCTACTTTTGCAACCTATATACAGTTATATTAGTGGAGAAGCCTAAGAGTTTATTTGATAGGAGTTATCAGACATAATTACTTCGATTTTGAAGTGCTAAAAATTTTTATTGAATTTTTATTTTATTGAATTTTACTAAAAATATTCAATGGCATATTTTATCTTTTTATTTACCTCTGCAGATTCAGAGACAATGGCGAGGCTATAAAGTTCGGAAATACCTCTTTAATTATTTTTATTTGAAAGAGTACCTGAGAGCTGTTTCAGAGACCAATGATGCAATTAGGTGAGTAGTACAATCATTAGTTTACTAGAGAAAATTTTAGAAAGGTTACTCAATAGATCTTGATCATTACTATACTTAGAAATACTTTCTAAAACTCAGTGATATTTAGGCAGAAATTTATTGATAAGATATATATATATATGATTCTATTACCTTAAATGTTTATTTTTGTGGTACTTAAAAATCTTGTGCTCTTCACTGTAAATTATTAGATTATTTACGTATGTAGCATCCTGGTCCTATGCAAAATAGTTCAGTTTCAGTAAAATTATATCATAATGAGATGTATTTGTTTGTGAAATGATTCTACAGATGAAACATTAAATATGATAAGGCTCAAAAACATTTCTAGAAACATGTTCAATAGCAAGATCTTGAATCTCAAAGAAGAAAATATGAATATATTACAAGGGGCTATTTTAGTATCAGTTTTAATTTTTTTAAACACATAGAAAGATAGGACCTGGATTTACTCTATAGGATGGTATCTTCTGTAGATTTACGCAAAGTAAAAGTATTGAAATAAAATCAGTCAGCTTTTCCAAAGCTCTATATGTTTAGTTTTCATATTACTTCAATAATAGTTTTTCCTGTTGTGATATGCCCCATTCTAATGATATATAAGTGACCATATACCTACAATACATTTTGATAAAAAGGAAATAGTAATTAATAATAGTTGGCATTTATAAAATAGTTTTCCTTTCAAAATGTTTTCCACATACATTATCTTATTTTACTCTTAAAAGTCTTTGAACTAAAGAGAAAAACAATTGGCAATAAGTTATTAAAATGAAGTTTTTGTCTGAGACTCTAAAATAATACATATCATAAGATATACCTGAAAACTAATTAACCAACTATTAATTTTCTCACATATTTTGTGGACATAAAAGGATCTAGTCTGTGGGGATTAAGGATAGAGAATTTGTTAATTGATTTCTTTGGAAAGAGCAGTAAAGGTTTGGTAAGGCTTCAGTAGGATTTAGTCAATGGGAGAAGTTAGAAAATTCAGAAACATGTGAGCCCTGAGGGACTATTTAATTTCTTCTTGAAAAATCTAAAGTTCTAGAGATTAGCTGACTATCTACAAATGGCTGACTTGAGCTTATCAGGAGGAAGAGCTAGTAGAGTATGCAAGACAGAAGGAAAATGAGCAGGGCTGAGACAAGGGTGAGGCAAGTGGGGCTTTTAAGGTACAAAATTGAACAAGGTGCTCACTGTCAGGGTCATACAAGTGCCAACCCTGTGCTTTCAAGACCCTGAAAGTGAGTGTGTCTTTCAGTTTTGCGTTTTAGGGGCCTTACCTGCTTCATCCGAGTCCAAGCCCTGCGTAGGAGAAAGTCCTCAAGGAAGTGAACAGATGGAAATGGCTTATATCTTCTATTCAAAAGATATTTCCATTAATTCTTGTTTTCATCCTATTTTTGGTGGGAATAGCTCTAGTCACTAGAGAGTCTGGTGTATCATTGGTGACAATTTGTTTTAGAGTGGTATTCTTTATCAAATTATAGAGCTATTTTTTTATTTCTACCTCTCTTAGAGTTTTTAAAACCAGGAATAGAAGTTGAATTTAGCAAATGCTTTTCCATTATCTATTGAAATAATTATATATGATGCTTTTCCTTTTTTACCTATTGACATGCATAGAAGTATATTTTATTAACAGTTGTACTACTAATATTAAACCTTCAGTGTAGTGATTTTTCACTCAACTATATTAGTATTTTATATAGGATACTTACATCCTCTTTTGTAAGCATGATTAGTTATACAGTAGTCCACCCACCTTATCTACAGTTTTGCTTTCCATGGTTTCAGTTATTCATGGTACTGTACAGTAACATATTTTAAGAGAGAGAGGGGGCACGCATGTCAGCACACATTTACATAATTTTATTACAGTATATTGTTATTTTTGTTCTATTTTATCTTTAGTTATTGTGGTTAATCTCTTGCTGTGCCTAATTTATAAATTAAACTTTATCATAGGTATGTATATAAAGGAAAAAACATAATATATATACATATATAAGGTTCAGTACTATCCACAGTTTTAGGCATCCACTAGGGGTCTTGGAATGTATTCTGCATGGATGGAGGGGGTAGTGTAATTTTATTTCTTGTATTGCAATTGTCAGGTCTTAATATCAGATTTTTGCTATATTTATTAGATGAATTGGGCAGATTATATGACATAGGGATCACTGTTCTTTAGAAGTTTAAAAGAAATAGTACATAAAACTCTCTGGGCCTAGAGCCTTTTGGGGAAAATAAATCTTTAACATTTCCAAAACTTTATTCAGGTTTTTATAAATCTATTAGAGTCAATTTAATTTATTTCTAGATTATTATTTAGTTCATCAACATTGAAAAATATATCATAATGTTATTTATAATATTTTAATTAAAATATGTATTTTGTTATTTTATTTCATTTCTCATTTTTTATGTTGCTTATTTAAATTTTTGTCTCTTTTGTTCTCAAAATTGTTAGACTTATCTATTTTGTTGTTTTTTAAAAGAAATACCTCTCAGATGTTTTTACTTATTTTTGTTTTTTAATTAAATATTTTGCTTTCATCTTTAAAAAACTCTTTATTTATATCACAAATAATACATGTCCATTTTAGAAAAACTGAAAATACATATAGTTGAAACAGAATAAACAAAAAGTCATCTATGATCCTATCACTCAGAAATAAACACTATTAACATTTTAATATACATTCTTTTAGGCCTGTGCCATTTAATAGCTGTGTGACCTTGGGAAAATTCTTTAATTTCCCTTACCTTAAATCTTCTTACCCATGAAGTGGGTAAAATAATAAAGTGACTACATAGATTTATTATGAGTATAAATGAGTCAATATATGTGTAATGCTTAAACAGTGCCCATATATCATATGCACTTAAATGTTAGCTTATTATTTTATTTCTATACTTACACATATATCCTTTATAAAATGGCTTAATACAATATGCTATTGTTAACCTATTGTCCCTCAACTTACAAAATAATATGAACATTTTCATGTCAGTATATACAGCAATATCATTGTTCATAATAGCTTTTTTAAAAAATAAATTATTGTTGGAGATGTAGGTGTTCTAAATTTTTGCTATTTTAAACAACATTGTGCTATTTCTTACTACTAGTGAATATGGAGTTTCTTATAGTTCTTGCATTTATGTGTTTATTGCTTTTTAGTAATTAAAGGATTTAGGCTATTGTGGTTTCTACATGTAATATTGTCCACATTCCATATATTTTGATATATAATGTGTTCATTTTCTATATGTATTTTTATTGCTTCTTTAAAATGTATTTTTAAATATCTAGTGGTTGGGCTTTTTCTTGTAGTGTAAACATTAAACAAATTTATTTCTATATTTTTTGTGGTACAGTCAAGAAAATATATTTGGTACAATTATTACTTTAGGGAATTTACTGAGTTTTCCACCTTGTATATATAGTAATGTGCCACATAACGACATTTTGGTCAATGAGAGACTACATACATGACAGTGGTCTCATAAGATCATAATTCTGTATTATTACTGTACCTTCTCTATGTTCAGATATGTTTAGATACATAAATACTAAACATGGTATTATAGTTGCCTGAAGTACTCTATAGAGTAATATGCTGTACAGGTTTGTAGCCCAGGAGCAAAAGGTAATAACATAGAGCCTTTGTGTAAGTATACTCTATGATCACACAAGGAGGAAATCGCCTAATCACACATTTCTTAGAACACATCCCTGTAGTAAAGTGATGCATGACTGTATTGTTTTGTTCAGGTGTTCTTTTAAAAGCAGATAAGTAGACTTTGTTTTTCTATCCCAGCTAAGTTTTTTCATTTATTTATTTATTTATTTATTTATTTTAGTTTTTGCATTTAAATTGAGCAATAAAATGTTTACTTTTGTCATCTTAACTGTTATACTCTTTCCAACTTCTCTCGTCTTGCTTTATGTTTCTGCTTTTTCTGTTTCCTTTCATACATAAACTATGATTCGTTTAGGTGAACTTTTTTTAACTTCATAGTATTTGACTCATGACCCCTCTCTGCTCCTGACCTTCAGGTTCACTAGGAATTGAACTTATCTGCTAACTTTTTTAACTGAATCTCCTTCCCCTCCCCACTATTTATCACAAAAATTGCTGAGCTTTCTACCAAATCACTGCTCTTTGAATATAGGCTTCTATCATCTCTTGCCTGGACTTTTGAGAGAGAACATATTAACATTACTTTTTTCTTTTGGCTTTGCCGTTCATCAAAACAGTGTGAAGAGAGATCTCTCTCAAGTCGTTTTTCACTGCTTCAAATCCATTAGTCTCCCCATTGCCTTTAGAAAAAGATTCACATTTCTTAGTCATATGGGTCTCCCAGTCTCATCTTCCTACGCTCATCCATTCTGAATGTCTTATAAATTTTTAAAAGTATCATGTTCTGGCCAGGTGTGGTGTCTCACGCCTGTCATCCTAGCATTTTGGAAGGCTGAGGTGGGAGGATTGCTTGAGGCCAGGAGTTGGAGACCAGCCTGAGCAACAGCAAGACCTCATTTCTAAAATAATAGGAAAATTAGCCAGATGTAGTGGCACTGGGCCTGTAGTCCCAGCTACTTGGGAGACTGAGGCAGGAGGATAGCTTGAGCCCAGGAGTTTGAGGTTGCAGTGAGCTATGATGATGCCACTGCACTCTACCCCAGGGCAACAGAGTGAGACTCTGTCTCAAAAAACAAAAAACCAAAAAAACCAAATTTTATACTTCAAATGCAATCTAACCCTATTCTGTTTTTCTCCTTTGCAGTAAATTTCAAGTATTCAAAAAGAAAAAAATGTGTCATGTTCTTTAGCCCTTCAAGCCTTTGCACATGCCATTCTCTTGACCCCTCATCTGCCATGTAAACCCCTCATCATTCTTTATATTGTTGCTTTAATGCTGTTGACAGAGTTAAGGCAAACCTCATCTGAATGCCCAAAGACTCATGCAAAGCTCCCTTATACCATCTACCCTGTGGTATTATAATCACTTATGTGTTTGTCTTTGCCTTTATATTGTGAAATCAATGGGGGAGACACTCTGTCTTAATTATATTTGAAACCTCAATGCCTAGCACAGTTACTGACATATAGTAAGTCCTAGGTGTCTTTTTTTTTTTTTTTTTTGAGACAGGGTCTCGCTCTGTTATCTGGGCTAGAGTGCAGTGGTGTCATCATAGCTCATAGCTCACTGCAGCCTTAAACTCCTGGGCCCAAGCAATCACCCCTGCCTCAGCCTCCCGAGTAGCTGGGACTTACAGGCACATATCACCATGCCTGGCTAAGTCTTCTATTTTTTGTAGAGATGAGGTCTCACTGCGTTGCTCAAGTTAGTCTTGAACTCCTGGCCTCAAGTAGCCTCCTGCCTCAGCCTCCTGGAGTGCTAGGGTTATAGGCATGAGCCACCAGGCCCCGCTATAAGTCCAAGGTAGTATTTGCTGACTAAATGCTCATTGAATGAAAGAAAGAATGACGGATGTAGTTGAAACTCCATTGTATTTTTAATTTTGTTAGGCAGCTGCAATTTTGAGAATATTGGGTTTTTACTCTGTCTTAATAATTAGTGATTTTATATTTATTTAACAACTACTCTATGGGCTAGGCACTAGGTTAGATGTCAGGGATACAATGATTAACATGATAGAGGCGTGCTAGTCTTCATGGAGCTTATAGCTTAGTAGGGAGAAATTATAAAAATAATAACAAAAGGAGATAATATTTGTAATATGTTTTTTATGTGCCAGAAAGTGTGCTAAATTCTTAGAACTATTACAGGCAAGTGTAATACAATGTCCTCAAAATCTCTGGCTTTCTGAGATCACTCTATCCTCTAATATTCAAAATAAATAGAGCTTAATCTTTCAAACCGAAATGCAGTGCACCTCCCCTTTCAATATTTTCTGGTTCTTATGTGGCTTTTCTCTCATTTCTTTTTCTGATGGCATGTTTCAATTGAATTCTTAATTTTACTCTGTATTTCACTAACTCTTTGCACTAACCTTCTGTTTTTTTTACTGCGTTTTCCTCCCCAATTCTGATGCTGGTCAACCCTTGTACCATTAATAGAAGGCTGTTGTGAGCTAACAGTAATTTTCACTAAAAGTTGGAGGTAATGGGAAGGTGGAGTGGCGAGTTGGTGGTGGCAGTTTAAAGCATAATGTAATGTAGACAAGTCCTAACAATTTGATATTTTCTCCACAATGAATAATTTTCTTACTGTTTTGTTTGCTCCATAAGACCCTGTTTGTTACTATTTTCACAATTTCTTTCTTTTTTTCTCTTTCACCCTTTCCCTTGAACCTCCCTCTTTTTGTCTCTTACATTCTTTTCCCAGTTTCAGGGCCTCACCCCACCTGCAGCACCCCAGTACTCTCAAACTGCTCTGAATAATTTTAAAGTTGTCTATTATGTTCTTACGTCAAGTAATTTATCCTTATTTTTCTTTTTACCTTCTTTGTGCCTTACTGGTTTCGTTTTTCTTAACTGAAAGTATTCTTAAAGTGTTTTCCTAAGCCAAAGAATACTACATTCCAGTGATGCATAATGCCAGTGCCCTAGAACTGCAGTCCCAACCCCCATGTTGAGGTCCGGTACTAGGGTACCAGTCCACAGCCTGTTAGGAACCTGGCTGCGTATCACGGCCTGAGCTCCGCCTCCCCCCCCAACCGCCCCACCCCCCTCTGTGGAAAAATTGCCAGGGTTAATATGCCAGGGGCTTTGGATGCAGGGAGGGAACTGAGAATAGGGCCGCATAGCAGGAGGTGAGCAGGGAAGGGGAGCCTCATCTGTATTTACAGCCTCTCCCCATCGCTGGCATCCCTGCCTGAGCTCCGCGCCCTGCCCTTGTCCTTGGAAAAATTGTCTAAATTGTCTTCCAGGAAACTGGTCTCTGGTGCCATAAAGGTTGGGGACTGCTGCCCTAGAATTTAGAAGCAACTGTAGGATGTTTGAACACAAACACATACTCTCTCTCTCAATGCTCAATACACACAAAAATAAGTTTTCGTCCTCTACTATCTTCTAGCCCTCTAGTTTCCCTCTCCTAAAGCAAATATTCTTGCCAATTTAATATATATTATTCTAGAGATATTCTATTTATATATGAGCATGTACATATGTCCCTCAATTTTAGAAAATAAAATTATACCATACACACTGGTATCAAGTTCTCTAACTCGATTTTCTCACTTATATTAATAAATAATAGCTTGAATATTGTTCCATACTTAAGGAGCGTCCTTCTACTTTGTAACAGCTGCCAAGTATTCTGTTATATGAATGAACCATAATTTATTGTCAGTCATATGCATGGATAATTAAATTATTTCTTATCTTTTGCTATCACAAAGATAGAACTACAGTAAATATCCTTGTACACAGCCTGAATTTCCTTAAGCCTTTGTTTTCTTATATACAAATTATAGTATCAGCTTGTCAAGTTCTTTAAAAATTTCCTTAAGGAATTTGATTGAAATTTCAATAAATATGTAGATCAATTTTGGAGAAAATGACATCTGTACCATATTGAGTTTGTTAAATATATCTCTCATTTATTCAGACCTTGTTTCATTTAAGGTCTTTAATGTCTTTGAGTAAAGTCTTACTCGTTTGTTAAATTTATTTTTAGGAATCTTATTTTTTAATTTCTTTATAAATAATATCCTTTTCAAATTGCATTTTTAACCATAACTACTGTATAGATATGTAATTAGTTCTTTTATATTAATATTATATTTAACCACCCTGCTAAAATCTTATTGATTTTAATAGTCTGTTGATTTGGGGAGTTTCTATATAAATTATCATACCATTTATAAAATGATTATAGTTCTGTTTGTTTCATTTAAACCTTATTCCTTTTTTTCATCTTACTGCATTGATTAGGATCTAGAAATGGTGATAGTGTAATGGTCCTGATTTTAAACGGAAAGCTATTAATATTTTACCAAAAAGAATAATAATTCCTGAAGATTTTTAGTAAATAGTTCCTCAGATTAAGAAAGTTTTTCCTTCTATACCTAAGTTACTAAATATTTTTTAAATATTTGAATGAACTTTGAATATTTTCATTGCTTTTCTGCATTTATTGTGATTGTATTATTTTTCTCCTCTAATCTGCTAAATTTTGAATTACATTGACAACTTAAGTTTATTAAATATGTTGCTAATCTTATATAATAATTGAGAGAGAGATGTGGAAATCTCTCACTATATTGGTCAGAACTGTGAATTTGTCCCTTTAGTTCTACCAATATTTGCTTTGAATATTTTGTTACTTTTGTTTTTGTGAGGTTCCCACAGTATTAGAGTTTTTTGTTTAATCTTCATGAATAATCAAACCTTTTGTATCTATTTTCTCTAATCACACTCTGTTTTGTTTATTTAATCTGATAGTCATACCAACTCTTTTCTTAACTCTTCTCCTGATATATAATTCTACATGCTTTTATTTTATATTTTCCATGCTCATTTTTTATGTATATCTCATGTATAAAGCATATAATGGATGTTTATATTTCAGTTTTATGATCTCTGTCTTTTCATGAGTAAGTTTAATTCATTTATGTTATATTATAGTAACTGAAAATAGATAACTATCCGTTGTTGGTAATCAGCTTTCATGGTAAATTTTTTTTTTTTTGCATTGTACTGTGAACCCATGGCTAAACTTAATTTGTGACAATCCTAAATGCACTTATTTAGGTACTTTTTCCCTACCATCTTTCTTTATTATTTTTATTTGTTGCTCTTTTATATTCTTCTCTTTCTATAGTTTTTTCTCCTTTTTTGCCATCTATCGTATTGACTTCTTTTTACTCAATTTCTTCCCACTCTATCGATTTGGGAAATAAGCCTTCTACTTCTATTTCTTTTGTGAAGAAATTTGAAATTTCCTTGAAATTTTATCCTTAACAAACTCTAAAGTTAATCAATACCCCTTTCTCAAATAATACAAACTTTATTGAAAGGGACGGGAAAATGTTTTAATTTTTATGCTCTTATAGTTCAATATTTTAGTCCTGTCTTATTCTATAACTCTGCAAATTAACCATTGTTATTCTTATTTTATATGAAAAATGTTTCTTTAGATTTGTCTATTTGTTTTCTAATTTTTTTGTTCCAATTTCTTCTTACATCTCAGCCCTCCTTTCTGTGACTATTTTCTTTCTTCATAAAAATATCTTTTAGAAATCCATTAGTAAAGATAAGAGAGGATATATTTTAGTTTTAATTTTTTATGGAAATATTATTTTATTCTCATTCTTGAAAAATATTTTCAGCACATACATTTCTAACATGACAGTTGGTCTCTCTCAGCACTTAGAAGATACGATTCCCTGTTTTCTGTGTCAGTTGAATTGTTCTTCCTTTGTAGCTTATCTGTCTTCTCTCTGGCTGTTGTTAAATTGTGTATGAGTGTGTGTGTGTGTGTTGCGCAATTTTACTATGACATGTCTCAGTATGGATATCTTTTCATTTATCCTGCTTATTATATGTTAACATATATTATTGTACTTCCAGTGTCTATGGATTCATACATATTATTCATCGGCTTTCAAAAATTATGAACAATTATCTCTCTGTGTATTAATTCTCTTCCATTTTCTTTTTACTCTCCTTTTTCAGAACTCTGATTTCACATATATTAGGCACTCTCCTTCTACCCTCCATACCTGGCTTACATTTTTAAAAATAGTTTTTCATCAGTTTGTCTCTTTATACTTTGTTTTGGATAATCTTTTCAGATATATCTTCTATTTTAATAACTCTCTTTATTTAGTCAATCCATAGAGTTAATTTTGATGACTGTATTTTTCATTTCTAAGGTGCTATTTGTCCTTGTTCAAATTTGCCTATTCATTTTTTGCATAATTTTACGTTTGCTCTTTTTTGTTTTAAAATATTTAAATAACCATATATTTATATTTCTGCATCTGATCATTGTAATATTGTTCCTATTGTTTGTATCAAATTTCATGGTGTTTCTTTTCTCTATATATTTACCATTAGAAAAATTGTGAGTTCATAGTGAGCTGAACTTAATCCATAACAATCCTAAAGGCATTAATTGGCACAGTTTTCCTCTGAAGAGTAGTTATGCTTTTGTATACCTCGAGCTGTAAGGAGCTACTGATCTAGAACCACTCTAACACCCTATAGAGTATTGCCTTAATGTGGGAGTCTCAAGTTTCTCTCCCACCCCTATGTCAGCACATCTTCTGGTCCTATCATATGGAAGTATCTGCCCCCAGGTAATCTGACTTTCAGATTTGCTTACAGATGACTACGCATTGTTTTGTTTTGTTTTCATTGGCCTTTGTAGATTTTCATTACTTTTTTTGCAATCCAGAAATGCATTACAATTTATATTTTGATCTTTTCCAGGATCTAGTTGTATACTATAGCAAGAAGGTTCTTGGGAACAGCTAATCTGAAATCCTGGAAGTAGAAGTGTCTTATTTCCTCTATTATCTCAATAAAATTTCCAAATTTATTACATTATGATCACAGAATGCCATCTGTACTACTTTTGCTTTTTTAACTTTATTGAGAATTTCTTTGTGACCTGACATATGGTGAATTTTAAAAAACGTACAAGACTATTAAAAGAAAGTACATTCTCTTTTTAGGAGTATAGAGCTAAATACTTATCAGTTTGATCTTCTTTACTAGTTGAGATTTTTAGATCTTATGTGTATATATACTTAAAAAACTTTATTTCTCAAGGGCTAAGAGAGGCAAATTTAAACAAAAAATTCTTAGAAATGTGTTTCATTATGTTTTTATTTGTATTTCCTACCATGGGATATTGCTTTATGAAGTTTGATGCTAAGGTAGTGGTTAATAGATATATTCATGACTTAAATCTTCTCGTCTATGCTATTCTTTCTCTTATTTATTTCATTTGCCCTTCATTCAACCTTTTGTAAAATTAGGATTCATGCCTTCCTAAGTTTTATATTCATTTTTATGATGATTCTTTGCCTTTTTTTTTTTTAACTTTCAAGTTATCAGATTTGATTTAGAGTGTCAGAATATAGGTTGGGGTTTCTCTGTCATCCAAATCAGAGAGCCATTTCCTTTCCTTTTTTTAAAAAAAATTAAACCTTTTACTTTGAGATAATTGTAGATTCACATGCAGTTGTAAAAAATAATACAGAAAAATCCTGTGTTTCCCTCAGTAGTAACATCCTGCAAAACTATAGTACAATATCACAGCTATCATATTGACCTTGACACAATCCATCAATTGTATTCAGATTTCTCCAAACTTACATTTACTATTTATGTGTATATGTGTATGTATGCAAACATGTATGTGTATGTGTGTTTGTGTGTAGTTAGATCCATGCAATTTTAGGTCCATGACATGTGCAGTTTTGTATATCCATTGCCACAGTCAATATACAGAACAGTTCCACTATACAAATATCCTTTGTATTACCCTTTTATAATCATAGCCACTTCCGTCCTACCACCCACCCCTTCTGCTCACTAACTTCTGGCAATCACTAATCTGTTCTCCATTTCTATAATTTTGTAATTTCCAGAATATTATATAAATGGAATTGTACTGTTATGTAACCTTTTGTGAATGACCTTTTTTTTAATCCAGCATAATTCCCTGGAGATTTGCTCAAGTTGTTGGATGTATCGATTGCTGAGTATTATTTCCACATGATGGATGTTTGGTTAATCATTTACCCATTGAAGGACATCTGGGTTGTTTCCATTTTAAAGCTATTATGAATAAAGCTGCTATAAACATTTGTGTACAGATTTTGTGTATACACAAATTTCCATTTTTCTGGAATAAGTACTCAAGAGTGCAATTGCTGGGTCATATGGCAATTGCATATTTGGTTTTATAAGTAACTGCCAAAATGTTTTCCAGAGTGGCTGCACCATTTTACAATACCACCAGCAATGTGTGTGTGATCCACTTTCTCTGCATCTTCACCAGTATTTGTTACTGTTATTTCAAAAGCTTATTGACATTCTAATAGATATATACTGATATATCCTTATGGTTTTAACTTGCATTTCCCTAATGGCTAATGAAGTTGAATATCTTTTCATGTGTTTATTTGCCGTTTGTATATTCTCTTTTGTGAAGTACCTGTTCTTGTATTTTGCCCATTTTCTAATTGGATTATTTATATTTTTACTGTTGAGTTTTTTGTGTATTCTGGATATGAATCCTTTGTCAGATATGTTGTTTGAAAATACATTCTCCCAATGTATAGCTTGCCTTTCCATTCTCTTAATATGGTCTTTTCACAGAAGTTTTTAATTTTAATACCATCCTATTTATGAATTTTTCCTTCTATGGATCAAGCTTTTGGAATCAAGTCCAAGATCTTTTTTCCCATCCCTAGATTCCAAAGATTTTCTTTTTTTTTCCCAAAAGTTTTTGTGTTCCATTTTGTATTTGTTTGTGATCCATTTTTGAGCTCATTTTTGACTATGGATGTCCAAGTGTTCCAGCACCATTTTTTGAAAAGGCTGTCATTCCTTTATTGAATTTCTTTTGCTCCTTTGTCAAAAAAACCAGTTAGGCATATTTATATGGGTCTATTTCTGGGATTTCTGTTCTACTTTTTTTATCTATGTGTCTATTCTACTGCCAGTACCACACCATCTTATACTATAGTGTATAATAAACCTTAATATTGGGCAGGGAGACTCCGTCCACTGTATTCTTCTTTTTCTAGGTTGTTTTAGCTATTCCTGGGCTTTTGCCTTTCCATATAAATTTTAGAATAAGCTGTGTATGTCTACAAAACACTTGACTGGAATTTTGATAGGAATTTAATTAAATCTATGGATCAGTTTGGGGAGAACTGATTTACATTCTTTTAAGAATAAGTTATGTTCACTTATACTTATTGATATCTTACATTTGTGTTGTCTTAGTTCTGTTGCATTTAAGCTGTAGATTTTCATGTTCAGGCTTTTAGTACATGGCCTATATATATGCTTTAAATCTAATAATTTGGAAGGTTTAAGTGTATTTTTAGTTGTGACAGATATTAATATTCTTAATATTCATGGTTAGACAAAATCTATTAACTTTTCATCTGAGTGTTATAAATTGGTAAGTTTATATTTAATATCTTTTGTACTACATAATTTTAATTGATTATTATTATTTTCTTCTAGTAAATAGTGCTATACATTTAAATATATTTATAACTGCATTATATGACTTATTTGCTTTGAACAACTCTTTCAGTAAACTTGTTATAGAAGAAGCCATCAATGTATGTAAACCACTTTGCACCTCTCTGCAACTCCTTCTGTTGCCTAACTTGTTCCCACAACCATAATTTCCACAGTTGTTTAGATTTTAATCATATTTAAATGCATTCATTTCTCAGAAACATTATTTTTGGTATCTTTTCTCCGTTCATTTCTGGTTTGGCTTAAGTTTCCCCCCTAATAAATTTTTAAATTTTTTTGATTTTTAACTATTATGGCTACATAATAGTTGTATATCTTTACAGGGTACATGTGATGTTTTGATACAGGCATACAATGTGAATTAATCAAATCAGGGTAATTGTGTTAAAAGTTTTTAACAAGAGCACACGGGAATTGTTTCCCAAATTCTTGTATTAAAAAACATTTATAAGACAGTTTCCTAATAATTTTGTAAGCCTGATTCTGATGTTTTTTAGTACTTAATGTTGCAGTGAAGAAGTCTGAGCCCAGTGAGACTTAAAAAAAATTTTTTTTCTTTTAGTGATGACATGGCATGGTCATTTTGCCTAGATTCCAAACAAGTTTTCATCTTTGAAATCTAGTATCTTTTGTAAGGTATCTTTACAGTTTCTTTACTATGATCTTGAGATTATATATATATATACCTATATATGTGTGTATATATGTGTGTGTGTATATATATATAAACCCTTGGACATAATGTGACCAGTCAATCTGTACATTCATATTTTATATAATGTCAGAAAATTTTCCTTGAGTTATATATTTGAGTTTTTGGGATTATTTTTATTTATTTATTTGTTTCATGGTTATTCCTTAGGTTTACCTGTTGTTATGGCTTTTATTGGCTCTTTCAATGTCTGTTTTCCCACATCTATTATTTTCGTTTTTTCTCTTTTCTTTCCTTTTCATTTTGGTCACTTTTTAAAAACCTGCTCTCAATACACTTTTTTGTACTTTCAGCAATATTTGTTCTCCTTTTTGCTATTTCCAATCTGACCTTCATTTCTGTGATGACTTTCTTTTTAATTGTTCCTTTAGTTGTATCTACCCATCCTGTTTTTTTCTTTTTGGAAATTATAAATAATACAGAAATATACAGAAATTAATATTTAAATACTTAGAGACAATCACTATCTAAAGTTTGGTATTGCATATTCAGCTAATATTTTTCTGTTTTAACTACTATGTATATAAAAATAATATGTAATTTTTATTTACCCTGAATTTTACATAAATGCCATCTTACTGTGTATAAATGTTCTACAATTAAACCTTTTAAAACTTAACATTAAGTTTTAAAATTCTACTTGTATACATAGATCTTGTTTATTTAGCTGCTATATTTAATTCATTATTTGAACTTAACACATAATTGATATATGGTTCACCACTGATTTTTGTTTTTTAGTGTTTTTACCCTATTACAAATAGGGCTGATCGTTTAACTTGTTTCTTATAAGCAGCATGTAGCTGGATACTTCAATCTGGTAATCCCTGTCTCTTATAGATTATTTTAATTTCTTTATATTTCCTTTGATTACTTATATATTTGGTCTGATTTTTTATTCTAATTAAAAAAATTTCCATGCTTTTTCTCGAATCATCTTTTTCCTTTTTATTAGTAGGTAAGCTTTCTATTTTTTTCGTTCTACTCATTTGGAAAGTGTATAATTCAAATTCTTTCTATTACTGATAATTCCCAAATTTTAACATGCCGAATAGCATATGTATTAATATCTCCTTCCTCCTTTCAAACAATAAAAGAAACTTAGAGTATGTTAAATCCAATTCTCTACATATCTTTCATTTTTATGGAAGTCAATTACTTTGGCTTTCATTTTGTTTTTAAATCTGTTCCAGAATGACATTTTTAGAATTTTTAATGGTAGATACAAATTTGGATTTGTCAAAATATTTTTCTAATTTAATTACTCACTGTTACTTTTTAAATCTCACTATTTCCTTAGAGGTTCAATTTTCTACTTGCTAAAGGTCATCCTTTGGCATTTTTTTAACTAGGTCCCTGAGTAGTAACTTTTATATATCTTAAATTAGGTTTTTGTATATGCTACAGTGAATGACAGTTACATGGTCATATAAAATTCTGAGGTGACAAGTATTTTCCTTCAGGTCTTTGAAGATATTATTCATTAGTTTCCACCCTAAATTATCACTGGTGAGTTAAGTATGATGTTGGTCAAGCTATCTTTTGAAGACAAGCTGTCTAGTACCTTTAACTTTTTTTCTTTACTTCTCTAATGTTCTGTTATTTTACCACAGTGTATCTAAGAATTTTTAAAATATGGACTTCTTCGTATCTGCTATGCTTCCTTAATTTTATGACTCATGTTTTCTTTCAGTTTAGAAAAATTGTCAGCCATTACTCCTATTAGCTTGTCTCTAATCTCTATTTTTTTTCAATAGCTCTTTTTAGATGCTTATTTTAACTTTTCATTCTATTCTCTTTGTCTTATAATTTTTTAATATTTTTATTTATATTTGTGCTATGAGTAATTTATTTATATCTATTTTCCAATTCATGAATTGTCGCTTTTTTACTGTCTGCCATTGAATTCATTCATTGTGTTTTTATTTTCAACGATTATATGTTTAGAATTTTTCTTGGGCTCTTTTAAAAAAAACCCTCTCCGCCTCCTTATTTCATGTGTTCTTATAGTTTCTACTCTGTAGTTTCTCTTTAAACATCTTAAACATACTAGATTTAAAGTGTCTTTCAGATGATCTTAATTTGTAGTTCTTAGGCTGGAAATTCTCTCTCTTTTTTGGGCGGTGGCTCTCCTCTCACTCTCTCTCATGACAGTTGAATTCCTTTTATGATTTGTAAATTTTGGTTGTGAGCTCAGGCATCTCTGCTGGAGTCCCACGTATCCGGAATTATGGAAATGTTGTTCAAAGCAGTTTCCTCTGCCAATCACCATGAGTTTCACAATTTAAAGAATTTTTAATTGTAGTGGTTGCAAATTTTGGGACCTTGATATCCCAGACTATGTGAATAGTGGGATTTCAGACCATATATTTCATCTGTCCTGGATCTCCGATTTCTCATAAGAAATTTTTTAATGAGCCACGCATAGTGACACACACCTGTAGTCCTAGCTGTTCCAAAGGCTGAAGCAGGAGGATCGCTTGGCCAGGAGTTCAAGTCCAGCCTGGGCAACATAGCAAGACCCCATCTCTTAAAAAGAAAAATGAAAAATCTTTTTACTCACATAGTGCAAGCAGCTGGCATTCTGCCTAGCTGGAAGGTTGTTCCCTTTAGGAGTCCTGATTTACGTGTGTAGCACAGTGTTGCCTCATGCAGGGGTGGGGAACCTGCAGCCTTGGGGCCATATGTAGCGTTCTGGATCCTTGAGTGCAGTTTTTTGACTGAATCCAAATTTCACAGAACAAATCCTTTTAATAAGCTGATGATAGAATTTCCTTTTGTTCTGTGAAATTTGGATTTGGTCGAGGGGCCACACTTGGGGATCTGGAGGGCCACATGTGCCCTTGAAGCTGTAGGTTGGTAGGCAGTGAAGCTCAGGGACTAGACAGAACAGCCTCAGTTTGTTTCTAATAAACTTGTAGGCTGGTCCAGCTTTACCTTTTACCTCTCTAATTTTAAGTTTCCACATCTGTTGTGTAAGTTCCTGGGTTTGAGTTTGGCTAAATATCCAAATGTGTCCAAAATTATTTTCTAACATGTGTTCCATGTATTTGAAGTTAGAGAGAGAGACTGCAGATGCTCTGTATAGTTAAATCCATCCGCTGAAAATGTATTCACTTGTTTTCATTTCTTTCTGTTGTCATCTTTTCTTTTATAAGCTCTTGTATCATCTCTACAACTTTAAGGAGGTATTTGATTATTGTCACATTTTTTCAGGTGTATATTCACCATCAGTGATTAATTTTCCTAATCCTTTGTACAAATTATACTCAAAGCAGTTTAAAACAAATAAATTTCTTATCTCATAGTTTGCTCAGTCAGGAATCTGTGAGGGGCTTTGCTGTGTGTTGTCTCCTTTTTATTCTTGTGGCAATTATTAAGAGATTATATGTAGTTTCTTTATTTTTATTTTTGTCATTGTTTTCATCTTAGAATGGGATATTGTAAAAAGACAGTGTTGGGGAAGGGCCAGGGCAGTGCTCTGGGGGTGGTTGGAGGTCTCCTTGGCTAAGAGTATAGCTCTGCATGATAATGTGTCTGTCTCTGTGTATGTGAACTGGTATATTTGTTTTTAAGTTGACAATGATTGGCAGTTACTAGACTGCTTGTCACTTATAGACTATCTTCCTTCTTAGGGATCTGTGGCAAAGATGGCATCCCTGTGCATTTCCTCATTTAGTTCTACATCTTCTGCCCCTCCACAGTGTAGTTCAGGGAATATGCCACAGTTAAGCTTTGCTGTACAATCTCATTCTTCTGAACAAGGAAGGCATTGCTGTTTTCTCTTTTTCTCCTCAGGGTATGCCACCTATTTTTTAGGAATTCTGCACCTGGCATTCTCTGAAATCTATATCTTTAAGTATCTTGTATCTATAACTTCTCTAATCATGGTTGAATAATCACTACTTTTGGTAGCCCTTCTTTATATATATATATTGCTTCTTAATTTTACTGATGATAGAGTTTCCTTTTATATTTCGTATTGCCTTTGTTATTTTATGAAAGTTTAAAGGAGGAAAAAAAGATAATTTTACTCTACTATGTCAAAATTGGAAATACATAGTTAACCTTTTAATGTAAATCAGTTTATTTTCCTGTTACATAAGCAGTTTCATAAATGCAATGATGATATTGTACCATAGAGGAGGCACAGAAGAGGAATACCTAAGGCAAAACTGACTGGTGTGGGTCAGGGCAGGAGTGGGAGCCTAGGGCTTAGGGACATTTCTCAGAAGCAGTGAAGCTGAACCCTGAGAGTTGTGAAGAAATTGTGACATTAACATATAAAATTTCACTGGGATTGGTGCATAGAATGTGATTGGCTAAGGATAATTTAGACAATGTAGCATGGGCCATACCTAAATGCCATACCAGGGCATTTAGGCCATAGTAATGTCTCTAAATGCTATTCCAAGAACATTTAAATGCACTTCCCTTTTAAAGAGGGTATTGGTATGATCACATTTGTGTTTGGGCACACATGTTCAATTGTGTTTTTCAGAATAGTTACATTTAATTAGTCTGATAAGTTTTAGACACATCTTTTGGGGTTATTTATTTTGCTGAGAAACAGTGTTTTTCCTTCTCATAGCACAAACAACATGTGTTTAGATTGTTTTTTCACATTTCTTTATTCTATTTTTTAGCACAGATCTTTGGAATCAGGACTCTAATTAGCTTTTGGTGCATAAAAAATTATACTCAAAGCAGTTTAAAACAAATACGTTTATTATCTCACAGTTTTCTCAGTCAGGAATCTGTGAGGGGCTTTTCTGTGTGCCTAGGCTCAAGGTCTCTCATGAGGTTGCAGTCGGAATGTCAGCCAGGGCTGCTGTCTCATGCAAGGGCTTACCTGGGGGAGAAGATCCACTTCCAAGCTCACTCGCATGGGCCTTAATTCCTCTGGCTGTTAGGTAATGGTGTCCCTAAGATTCTTGCCACATGGGCCTTTCCATCTGGCAGCTTGTAACAAGGAAATTGGCTTCCCTCAGAGCAAGTGAGTGAGAGAATATGAGAGAGCACCCAAGATGGATGCCCCATTCTTTCTTAACCAAGTGTCAGAAGGGACATCCCATTGCTTTTACTATATTCATTTAAAGCAAGAAACGAGTGTCCATCCCACGCTCAAAGGGAGAGAATTATGCAAAGTGATGGATATAACAGTGGTGGGGATCATCAGAGGCCATTTTAGAGGCTGTCTTCCACACTCGGTGACTCACATGTAGTATTTCAATAAAGCATGTTGATTTTCAGCATTTTGCCTAGGATCAAAGTGACTTTACATTGACTTAGGGCAATATTTTTATGCCATGTCTTTTCAAGAACATATAGATATGTTTCAAACCTTAATGTTGTCTCAAAACAATTATGATTTATTCTAATTACTTATACCAACAACCATTAAAATTTATACTGTCTGGATTTCAAAGACAATATGAAAGATTTAGCCCAGTCCTCTGTCTTTGGGTAGGGTTAAATCATTTAGAGAAAAAAAGTAACAAAATATTTTACATCAGAATGTTTTACAATTGAATTGTGTGGTATACCAGACAACATTGGCCTTAACTTTAGTTTATCTGCTCTTCTTTATAGAAATAGTTTATCTATTCTATAGTTAATAGTAACAAAAATTATGTAGTAAGTATATATGAAAAAATATATTTTCTTAACCAAGAGTGGACCTATTACAAAGATAAATGGGATTGATTAATTTAAGGCTGAGTTTGCACTTGGTAGACATGTTCTTTTGTAACCTCTAGCCTGATATGCAAAAACTGCCCCAGGTTATGAATAAGAAAATTATATAATGGAATTAAAAATTAGCTACAGAGTTACAGATTGGTAGCATTAATAAAACATTATTAGCTTGGAGTGCAGAAAACTGCCTTTTTTTTTTAAACTTTTGACAGAAATTTAAGATAAAAGTAATGTATTCCTCCAAGTTTAATATTTGAGTGTAGTTGTTGATTGTTAATATCTCATAAAAGTAGCCCTGTTTTGAATGTAAATTTGTCATTCATCAAAATAAATTAGTCTCTCAGCATGTTGATTTTGTCTAGTATGGTTTGGCTAGAAAGATTTTTATAGATATTATTTTTTATCTGTCTTTTCATGTATCATGAAAGTTTTTTAAAGGATATATTTGTGTGTTTGCTTTGTTTTCATTGTAACAGCCTTATTGAGATAAAGTTCACATACCATACAATACACCCACTTTAAGTATACTATTCTATGCATTTTAATATATTCACAGAGTTATGCAATTATTCCCATAATCAGCCTAAAACATTTTCATTTACTGAAAAGAAACTCTATACCCTTTAGTTGCCCAGTCTGGACATTTCATATAAATTGACTCTTACAACATGTGGTCTTTTGTGACTTACTTCTTTCATTTAGCATGATGTTTTCAAGGTTCACTCATGTTGTAGTACATGTATATCAGTACTTAATTTCTTTTTATTGTCAAATAATATTCTATTGATGAATTAACCATATTTTTTTAATCCATTAATCAGTTGATGGACATTTGAGTTGTTTCTACTTTTTGGCTATTATGAATAATGCTGCTGTGAACATTCTTGTACAAGTTTTTATGTGGAAATATTTCCATTTCTCTTGGGTACATCATGAAAACTTTAAGCTAACAAATTTAAGACATGAGGAATTAGAAACATTGACTTTGGAATCAGATAGATGTGGATTACAGTCATGATTCTGCCACTTTCTAGCTATGTGAACTTGAACTACTTACTTAATCTTACAGAAATTAGATTTCTTTATCTGTACATTGGAGCAGCAATATTTACTTTGCAGAATTTTTGTGAAGCATGCAGTACATGAAACACTGAGCATGTAATTGACACTCAACAATTATCAAGAACAAGACAGAGAAAATAAAGAGCTAATACTTGTAAGCAAGAGAAGGTAAAGAAAACCTTTAGTCTACAATGCAAATCTGACATCTATATAAAGAAAGTGGGGAGAAAGGAAGATTGGGAAGAGACAAGGACTATAGTACATTTCCAAGAAAGGTTCAGCCAGGCTGATGGGCTGTCCTGAAGCCAAAGTTACCCTGTGGGGGAGTCTGCTGCCTTGCCAGAATGGTCATGCCTTAGTACCTCACTATTCTCAATCACTGTCTGAAAGTGACCTGAAGGAAGTGTGACCTTGGCATGAACATGCTGGTGGGTCCAGCAGTACATTTTTATGGTATCTACAGGATTTTTTTAGAATTTCTTTTTTCCTGAAGTTTTTGAAATTTCTCAATTATTACTTATATGGATATTTTGCATTCAGTATACTGAGCAATCAATGGACCCTTAACTTCTGCAATATTTTCTTATATTATTTCTGTGATAATTTCCTCACTTCTGTTTTCTTCTGTTCTTTCTTCCTGTGGTTCTCATTGGTTGGATATTGGACCTCCAGAAGTAATGCGCTAAGTCTTCTAAACTTTTCTGCCCCCTCCTCCACCCTGGACCTTTTCATTCCATTCTGTATTTATGAGAGAATTCCTTCCTACCCTTCTACTGACATTTTTATTTTTAACAATTTTTAACTTCCAGGAAATATTGCTAGTATTCTGATCACCCCTTTTTTCACAGCATTCTGTAATTTTATTATTAAAATATCTCATATTTCTCCAAAAGTACTGGAGCAATTAGGATCTTTGCAGAAAGCAGAATCCACCTCAGTAGCTCAAATAGAGTTAAATGAAAGGATGATTTACAGACATGTGGGCCCAGTTAAGGTCTCAGCAAGAGGTGTTTTGGAATCCAGAGACCAATAACAATGGGAATTTATTACTACTTCCAGAGTTGAATTGTT
Source organism: Daubentonia madagascariensis (assembly GCA_023783475.1). Classification (NCBI taxonomy): domain Eukaryota; kingdom Metazoa; phylum Chordata; class Mammalia; order Primates; family Daubentoniidae; genus Daubentonia; species Daubentonia madagascariensis. The sequence continues at coordinate 9,102,624 of JAKFHU010000445.1, forward strand.
AAGGGGAAGAAATAACATCAATGGAATACAGTGAGAGCCAAAAAGGAGTTCACTCCCCACCCCTGGCCAGAGAGCTATACTGTAGAGGAATGCAGCTATTGCCAGAGCAGTTTGGCACCAAAGGAGAGAGAAATGAAGAAGAAATACCTCCAATCTCTTCTTCCTCCTGCACTCTGGGCCTCTTTAAGACTAAACCCAACTGGAAACCAGCCAAGCTGATGCAATCTGTAGGGGTCAGCTTTCTTGGTCACAGTATAGGGCAGAGGAGTAAGTAGAATGGAGCTAGGGTGTGGCAAATAGAAAATAATCAGTGTAGATAATTCAAGTTCAGAGGTTAAGTTTTATTTCAGTGTCTATTAATTTCCTTCAGGGTGATTTTTAAAATTTTTTCAATTGATTATTTTCATTTTTCCTTTTGTGTTGGAGTCTTTCCTCACACAACTGGTGATCTTTGGCTGTTTTTTTATACATGAACATTAGAAATTGAAATGATGATTTGAATGTGTACATTCATAAACAGATTTTGTTGACTGGTAGGCTTTGTTTGCTTTTAAAGTGAAAGAACAGAGAGCTGGCCCTTTCACTAGGGGATACCCAAATGCCAGTTTGTGGAGGTCTTTCCTTCATATGATCTATTGAGCTTTTCCAAAAAAGAAATTTCTGATGCTTTATGGAGGGAAGAGATGCTCTAGCTGCATTTGAATGAAGGGTAAAAGAAGGGCCTGTGCTTCACACCAAGTTACTGTACTCTGAGCCTATGCCTTTTCTCTCAGTTTTTTTGGAGAGCACACCTCCTTTGATCTCTTACCTAAGAAATTGAAGCTTGGATGCTAGCATTCTCTGTGTGTATGTGTTAAAGAAACAAAAGTATGCTGCAGGCATTGTATGTGTGTAGCCCAAGGTTAAATTGTTAAATTATAGCAAAACTGAGATGGGATTCTAGATCTTATGACCTCAAGAATAGTGCTCTTTCCAGTATGTTACACTACTTTCACGTACACAAAATAAATGAAATGATAGAAAGATCTTAGAAAATAAAAGTTCCTCAGTTGGACTGCATTTGGCGCATAGTATTAAATTCTTGGTGTCACTATCTATGATGAACATTGGCAAAAAACATCTGCATCCAGCAGAAAACATCAAGAATTATAAGGGGTTTACAAATCATGGAGATGTGGCCCCAGTGGGAAAGTAGAAGCCTAGAGAAAGGAATAAGGTCTGTCTTTAAATTTTTTAAGAACCATCATGTACTACATTTCTGAAAAGGAAAAAATTAGGACAAATGGGTAAATTTGAGTTCAGCATGAAAACCATGTATCTAGTGCCATTCAATAATGGGCTGACTTATGAGGTACGAAATATTCTGACAGAAGAATTGATCCAAAATTTCAGGATTTGCATATAAAGGATTTCTGCATTTGATGAGAAACTAGATTTCCAATATCACTTTAAGTCTGAGATAGTTTGCCTAATATGGTAATAAGTATATTGTTAAAATACAAAAATCTATATATTTATTGATCAGAAAACTCAAAACACTTTGAATTCCTAGAAGATGCAAGAAAAATTTAAATGAGACTAATCTACAGCATAAGGGATTCATAGTAAAGTATATGGTATAAAATTATCATTTACCGTGACTAAGAGGGACATGATAATACATGTAAATCACACATTGTATTAAAATTATGTGTTTAAAACCCTTAATTAATCTAACGTTAAAAATGTTCTAGGTTAACTGTCGTGAAATTTTAAAAAATCTTCATAATTTTAAAAGATATTATTGAAATGTCTTTTTTACTCCTGAAATGTAAAGATTGTTTTGCATTCCCAAAGATAGGAAAAGTTATCTCAGAGGTGGAAACACCTTCATAAATCACTAAATTGGTCTTTCAGAGTTTTGGAGAAGAATGAATAATGGACTTATCATTAATATGAAAATTATTCCAATTTTCATGTTGTATTAAAGAGTTAAAGTCATTGACATGCTTGCCAAAATGCTAATAGACAGGGTCTATTAAAGTGCGTTATCAGCTTTTCCATGATATGTGTAGTACTAATGAAATATCACATTTATGAGGTCAACCTCCAGTGTTTTCAAGATCCCTAGGCAGCTCTGTCACATTGGCATCAACTGGGCTATGTGCTTGGTTTCCTTGATTATTCTGAAATCCATATATCCATATGCTTAGCTTGGCATATAAAAAAACTGACATACTGTTTTATGCCTATTGCTGTTTTTTGTGTGAATAACTTCTAATTGTACTATGAGAAATTCTTTTAGATCTTAAAATTCAGTTTCTCCATCTATGTTGTATTTCCTCTGTTGCATTGTCAGTGTTTGTTCCCTGTGATGATAATCACAATCCAGAACTAACAGCTAACTAACAGCTTGCTGTTTCAAAATATTTATATCAATATTTGTGTTAAATGCTGTCTTTGTAATGTGCTAATTTGCATTTGTTTTCAAGGATAAAGCAAAAAAAAAACCTTTAAAAATGATGTTTATGAATATTTGTCTAGTTTCTAGAAAACTCAATTTGGAAGATTTGAATATAATCTCTTGTCCTTATAATGGTTATCTTGGAGCCTCGATATGCTCACCATCATAGTCTTTAAGTAGTCTTTCTCTGGAAGCAGGTTATATAGAACCAACAAATGCAATAGGCTAAGGACAAACCCAAAGAAAATCAAGATCACTTCTGCATCAGGGATAAACAATACTTAAGATTTTTAGCTCTCTGGAGTTGAAGTCTTTTAACACATTAAGCTCGGCAGCACATTTCCAATTGTGTTTAACAAAGAAATAGAAACATGAAGGAAATAGTATGCCCTTTCACACTGGTAACATGTGCAGCCCCTAAAACTCAAAGCAGCAACCTAGTGTAAAAATCTACAAGGTAGAGTTTCTATTCTCCCTCCTTTTACTGTCACATAGGAATTCTTCAGACTTTCACTAACTTCATTTTAAAGTCACAGTTAATATGAAGTGGAAAAATAGAAATGTAAACAATAAGAATCTGGAATATATTAATATCTAGTCTATTGGCATTGAATAGATGCTCAATAATACTTTATTCCTCTTTAGACATATGCATAGTGTAGACAAATAGCATTATAACTGAGTAGTTGCTGAAATGGTGCAAACATAAACAAAAGAAATACTTTAATTACAGACTAATTGAAAATTTCTAGCAAACCAATCCCAAACCCAGCAAAAGAATAGAAGAAAAGAAATAACCAAGATCTGAGCAGAACTAAATGAAATTGATAACAAAAAACTATACAGAAGATAATGAAACAAAAAGTTGGTTCTTTGAAAAGATAAACAAAATTGACAGGCCTCTTGCTAGATTAACCAGAAGCAGAAAAGAAATGACTCTAATAAGCTCAATCAGTACTAAAAATGGAGAAATTACAACTGATACCACAGAAATACAAAATATCATCTCTGAGTACTATAAAAATTTCTATGCACATAACTTGAAAACATGGAGGAAATGGACAAATGCTTAGAAATACACAGTCTCCTTAGGCTCAATCAGGAAGAAATAGAATTCCTGAACATACCAATATCAAGTCCTGAAATTGAAGCAGCCATAAAAATCTTCCGGAAAAAAAGAAGTCCCAGACCAGATGGTTTCACACCAAAATTTTACCAGACCTTCAAAGAAGAACTGATACCTATCCTGCAGAAATTATTCCATGACATCGAGAAGGAAAGAATCCCCCCCAACACATTTTATGAAGCCAATATCACCTTGATACCAAAGCCAGGAAAGGACTCAACAAAAATATCAGCAGACCAATATCCCTTATGAATATAGTTGCAAAAGTTCTCAGTAAAATCCTAGCAAACTGAATTCAGCTGCTCATCAAAAAAATAATCCATCACAACCAAGTGGGCTTCATCCCAGAGATGCAGGGATGGTTCAACATACACAAATCTACAAACGTGGTTCACCACATAAATAGAAGTAAAAACAAAGACCATATGATCCTCTCAGTAGACACAGAAAAAGCATTTGACAAAATGAAGCACCCTTTTCTGATAAGAACACTTAACAAAATAGGCATAGATGGGATGTACCTCAAAATGATAAAAGCCATATACAACAAACCTACACCCAACATCATACTAAATGGGGAAAAATTGAAAGCATTCCTGCTTAGAACTGGAACCAGACAAGGTTGCCCCCTATCACCACTTCTGTTCAACATAGTGCTGGAAGTCCTAGCCAGAGCAATCAGACAAGAGAAGGCAATCAAGGGAATCCAGATGGGGGCAGAAGAGGTCAAACTCTCACTCTTTGCTGATGATATGATCTTATATATCTAGAAAACCCCAAAGAATCTTCCAAGAGACTACTGGAGCTGATAAATAAATCCAACAATGTCTCAGGTTCCAAAATCAACGTACACAAATCAGCATTCATATATGCCAACAACAGTCAAGCTGAGAACCAACTCAAAGACTCAATACCTTTCACAATTGCAACAAAGAAAATGAAATACCTGGGAATATGTTTAACTAAGGTGGTGAAAGACCTCTACAGGGAGAACTATGAAACAATGAGGAAGGAAATAGCAGAGGATGTAAACAGATGGAAAAACATACCATGCTCATGGATTGGCAGAATCAACATTGTTAAAATGTCTATACTATCCAAAGTGATCTATAGATTCAGTGCAATCCCATTAAAATACCAACATCATTTTTCACAGATCTAGAAAAAAATAAATCTATGCTTCATATGGAACCAGAGAAGATCCCATGTAGCCAAAGCAACCTTAAGCAAAAAGAACAAATTAGGAGGCATCAATTTTCCAGACTTCAAGCTATATTACAAGGCTATAGTCACTAAGATAGCATGGTACTGGCACAAGAACAGAGACATAGACCAAAGGAACAGAACAGAGAACCCAGATATAAAACCGTCCTTATATAGCCATCTGTGACAAAGATGACAAAAACATACACTAGGGAAAAGAACCTCTATTCAATAAATGGTGCTGGGAAAATTGGATAGCCACACGTAGAAGACTGAAACAAGATCGGCACCCCTCACCTCTCACAAAAGTCAACTCACGATGGATAACAGACTTAAACCTAAGGCATGAAACCATAAGAATTCTAGAAGACAATGTTGGAAAAAACTCTTATAGACATCAGCCTAGGCAAAGAATTTATGAAGAAGACCCCCAAAACAATCAGAGCAACAACAAAAATAAATAAATGAGACCTGATCAAATTAAAAAGCTTCTGCACAGCCAAGGAAACAATCATTAGAGTGAATCAACAACCTACAGAATGGGAGAAAATATTTGCATGCTATACATTTGATAAAGGGCTGACAACTAGAGTCTATAAAGAACTCAGGCAAATCAGCAAGAAAAAAATCTAACAACCCCATTAAAAAGTGGACAAAGGACATGAACACACACTTTTCAAAAGAAGACCAATGGCCAAAAAACATGAAAAATGCTCAATATCTCTAATCATAAGGGAAGTGCACATCAAAACTACAATGAGATCTCACTTAACTCCAGTGAGAATGGCTTTTATCAAAAAGTCCCAAAACAACAAATATTGGTGTGGATGTGGAGAGATAGGAACACTCATACACTGCTGGTGGGACTGCAAATTAACAACCTCTATGGAAAGTAATATGGAGATACCTCAAAGAACTAAAAGTAGAACTACCATTTGATCCAGCAATCCCACCACTGGGTGTTTACCCAAAGGAAAAAAAGACATTCTATAATAAAGACATCTGCACTCAAATGTTTATAGCAGCACAATTCACAATTGCAAAGATGTGGAAACAACTCAAGTGCCCATCAATATATGAGTGGATTAATAAAATGTGGTATATGTATAGCATGGAGTACTACTCAGCCATAAAAAAGTGGGGAACTAATACCTCTTGTATTAACCTGGATGGAACTGGAACCCATTCTTCTAAGTAAAGTATTACAAGAGTGGAAAAACAAACACCACATCTACTCACCATTAAATTGGCAGTAATCGATCAACACTAACGTGCACATATGGAAGTAACATTCATTGGGGGTTGGGCAGGTGGGAGCAGGAAGGAACGGATGGGTAAATTCACACCTAAGAGGTGCAGTGCGTGCTGTCTGGAGGATGGGCACGCTTGTAGCTTTGACTCAGGTGGTGCAAAGGCAATTCATGTGACCAAAGAGCATTTGTACCCACATAATATTCTGAAATTTAAAAAAAAAAAGAAACCTAAAAAAAAGAAAATTTCTGGCTCTATGTACAGCATACCTATGTGTTCTTGGTAAATAACAATAAGAGAAAGATAAATCTGGCGTGTCATAATCAGAAATGTCATAATTAATTATCAAGCCAAACATTTAGGTGGATAAATTTAGATATTACGAACAATGACCAGTTCAGTAAATAGAGGGCAGTCACAGTAAATCATGTTTATTTAACATTTATTGTGCATGGTGTTTTATATGTTATCTATCCACACAAATCCCCTTTTGGGATGTGTATTCTTACATATGAAAGATGAAAAATAAAACTCAGCATTTAAGTAAAGGGTGAGGTCACATACCTAAATATAAGTGGATCTAGAGGTTGGAACTCAGCCTTTTTATTTAAGCAAAAATGTACTGCCTCTTTATACTTTGAATTATTACAAGTTCTATTGGTTGTATTTCAATTGAGGCATATACTATAAATAACTAGGTTCACTTAAGACCCATTCCAACCTCTTTATAAATTGCCTTCTCTGCTATTGAGGTTAGAAAACTAAAAACTCACTTTCATAGACTTCCTTGTAGTTAGTAGGAGCCATGTGACTTGGTCATGGCCAATGAGACATAAGTAGGGTATTAAAAGTAACAGAACTTAAAATGGGAATTTTGCTATTGGAGGTAGTCTGGTGCTAGATTGGAAACCATTATCATGTGATGTAAAATTTTTTTCCATATTCCATCTTCTATACGATGTGATGCAGATTAATACCAATTGAGGCTTTGACATTAATTGAAACATTAGGTACTTTGCAGTATATTAGTGTGTGCTGCCTCCTCCTTGACTCTTTTCAGCAAATTTCTGTGAGAGATAGATGAACTTGGACTAGAATGTGCCAATCTGCAAGCAGACATGGAAGGTTCTAACTGCTTTGCTAAGGGAGGTGCTCAACATGTATAGTTTGTGTTTGTTTAATGCAAGTCCTATAATTTGGCACCTTGAAGTTTTGAAAAACCCAGAAATTTCTATACCCTAAACTGATGTGGTCATAAGCAATGAATGAAGTTTAAGGCTTTAGCTGGAGATAAAGCCCAGGCCTTCATGAGTATGTGAACCCAAGACAAAGATCAGATTAGGAATGTTGTCATGTATAATAATGGCTAAGTAATTCAGAACAACCCTCCTCCTGATGACATCTAAACATCAAAGAGCTATCAACATAGTAAATAATTTACTGGCCAAAACATAGGAGAAGATGAGAACTTAGATATAAGTTTACACTCAAAGCTGCTTTTGCCCTGAGGTCATCTGCCTATCTGAAAGAATATCTGACTAACTGAAAAAAAAAGAGCTGTGCTTTTGCAGCCTTGCAGGGTTAGGAGGAAAAAAATTCCAAGTCAGGGCAACCAAAAGTAGGAACTCTAATAAACCTCTCCCTCTTCTTTCAGCCAGGATCCCCCAAAGCCATAACCTTATAGTAAGTGATAATGGAAGTAAAGTAGCTTAATGTGGGATTTGCAGTCAAACTGCCAGATACCCAGGTAGTTCAGGTAATTTAAAGGCTTGAACTTGAATTTAGGAGGTTTCCAGACTGAAAGTGACCCAGGAACCTGAGAGAAACGTAAAAAGCCTCTCTCAGGGAAGATGCCATAATTCTAGGCCTAAAATTATTCCTGCACATACTTTTTCAAATGCAATGGCCTGCACAGCAAAGGTACCAAGGACTTAGGAAAACAAGACACCATGAGGGAGAAGTAGTAAAGTGAAGGAGGAGGAGGAGGCGGAAGAGGAGGAGAGAGGAGAAGGAAGGAGGAGGAAGGAGGAGGAGGAGAAGGAGGAATGAAGAGGGAGGAGGAAGAGGAAGGAGGAAGGAAATAGACTATGAATCAGTCAGTCTTATATGTTTAAAGAATAAAATCCAACCTGGAAATATTTGACAGACTAGTGAATTGCCGTCCTGCCACCCAAATCCATTGTTTTGGATGAATGTTAGTACTGGCTGCAAAACATATTGAATAAGCAGCAGAACTTAGAAGCTAGCATCTAAGACCACAAATTCCAGCCTTGAAAACTATGTCTACACCAGCTCCTTGGTTATGGTTGTTTGCTCATGGAACTGACCACAAACAAAAACAGAAGCCTGCTATCAAGGGCACTTGGTGCCAAATCCCAACCTGGCCAGCTGCAGTGTGCTCTCAGGCAGTCACAAGACTACTGAACTTGGCCAGTGGGCTCCTAGTGGGCTATTAGAGCAGTGCAGTTTCCAGGTATAGTGTCCTCTTCAATGGCCACCTCGTATGTAGCCATGGAAGATAACAGACAGGGAATATTCTATTTCTCTATCCAAGAAAATACCTCTAGAACAGGGACTCTTCACCATCCTGCTATAGTAGACTTTGATGTTTGCTGTGGAGCAGTAACTGCTATTTCTTTCCCATTTTCCATTTTTCCTAATGAGGAGTATTTATTGTGGTTATTCCATTTCTCCTCCACCATCCAGTGCTAGCTGTGTTGTAGACAGATAATTTGGATTTTACTTTAGTTGACAGGTCATTAAAGTCACACCAAGGCGTGATGGACAGGACTGTAACCTGACTTGAAGTTGAATATGGTCACAGATGTAACATTGACACCATCTTGTTTGAGACAGGGATGTATGCACTCCATATAAAGTTTATGTAAGGAAAGAAGGTTGTTTGGATATTGCATCCGTCAAGGTCTAATCAGGAGACAAAAATGACACTAGTAATTTGAACTGGGAAAAAATTAATAAGAAAGCTTATTAACTAATAAAAGATGAGTAACTCTTAAAAGGGATAAAACAGAAATCTAGAGAGTACAGAAATAGTAAATATTGCAAGAAGTTGCCATCTGTAGGCCCACAGGAGGGAACCTAAGGAAGGAAAAAATTTAGAAGAACTTCTCCCCACCCATCAGTGATGAGATTCAGACTTCACTGGAGAAGATATGGCTGTAGGCTGCTGGATTATGGCATTCTCTGAGTTGTCACAGGCCAGAGCTGTTCTGCAGCCGGTGGTCTAGCCCTGGTGAACAAGAAGCTGCCCATGGTGGTGCTTATGGGCCGGAGCTGATGAGGAGGCACCTGCCTATTGGGGTGCCAGCAAAACTCACTAGGTGTTGGGCACCACTGGGTCTCCTGTATAGAGCTGGTAGCCATGCCACTGAAGCAAGAAAACAGGCATCAGGAAGAAAAACTCCTTCCTTTGCTGTGCCTTGAAATATCCCTTCATCACCCTTTATTTTCAGGCTAATATTATGCTAGCTAGCAAAGGTAAAATGGTTATGGGTCCAAATTCAGTTTTACCAAGCACAGCAAAGAATAAGTGATTTTAAACTGAGAGGTAAAAAATTGGTAACTGACACAAATGTTGACATTCACTCTGCAATGAAGTGGACTATGGAAAATTTCATAGATAAGATCACTCAATGTCCATTCTAACACTCTGCAGTTTAGTTCCTGTTACTATTGGTTTTCTAGACTTCTTTCAGCTCAGAGTGGCAATATGACTTAGTTTTGAGCAATGAAATCTGCTAGTTCTTCAATTTCTTTTTCTTTTCCCTGGAATATGCACAAAATGACCAGAGCTGTGCTGCCATCTTACCAATGATAAGAAAAAGCTAATGCCAAGCACTGTAGCACACACCTGTAGTTCCAGCTACTTGGGAGGCTGAAGCAGGAGGATCACTTGAGCCCAGGAGTTCAAGTCCAACCTGGGCAACATAGTGAGACCCCATCTCTTAATAAATAAATAAGTAAACAAATTTTAAAGAAAGAAATAAAAGATCAAGTCTATCACACATAAACATAATTTACAAAAACACATAGCATTATAATTTATATATTATAAAACAGAACTCTAAAGAATATAGAAATAGTAAATATTGGGAGAAGTTACCACCTCTAGGCCTAAGGGATAGTGTCCAAGGGAGGAAAAAGTTTGGAAGCACCTCTTCCCACTCATCAGTGATGAGAGTCAGACTTCACTGGAGAGGATATGGCTACAGCCTGCTAAATTGTGGACTTCTCTGAGATGTCACAGACCAGAGCTGTTAGTAGTCAACGAGTCTGTATAAGTGTGTGTGTGTTACTAAAAAGACATGTATATCTAGATTTGCAAAATTCATCTACATAAACTAATATACTATGGATTGTGAGTTTAGCCATCACGAATTTACAGATAAGACATCACACTCAGATATACCACAAAATATAACAACTTTTTATTCCTCTAATAATCTTGGTGAATTCTTCAACTCCATTCCCTCCTGCCCACGTTGGGATAGGAGAGGGCAAGAAACTAGATATCAGTATGCTTTTGCTCAATAGAGTGATTAAAATAATCTTTTAAAATAAGTTGATCTTTTTCATAATTCCTTGAGTTCCCCCTGATCCTCTCCAAGATGTTCTATGAGTGTATAAGGAATTATGTTACCTTGTAGCCCTAAGGGTTAAGAGGGAGCCCTGACTTATGTTTATGTAGCAGTAGCTGGTATCTGCTGCTATGTCGTTGATCAGTCTTGCCACTAGGAGTTCTGCTGGCATCTGCTGCTAAGACCCACATTTGATGTAAGCACTCTCAGCTTAATTTAGGTGTGATGGTTTTCCTTAGCTCACCAGGCCCTACATCATCTCTTTTGGTCTCTGCCAGTCTCTCTGAAATTGTCGATGTGTTCCACATGACTCTTTGGACAAGGCTGGCTATCCTGCAGACTCTGATTCAAGGTTGTCTGTATTTTTGCTCTAGCTCTTCTCATAACTCAAGCCCTGACTCCCAACTTAGATCTGGCTTCTCCCGTAAAGGACATGCATGAACTTTGGTCCTTCCAGATGATATGGATGTGGAGGAAGACTTGAGAATACTAACTAAACCCTCTCCACCTGACCACACTGTTTGATCCTCTTTACTGTGCTGGAACCATTGCTTGTTGTCGTGAAACTCCCTTGTAAAAGTGTCATTCTCCCAAGCTCCCAGCAGAAGGTAGGAAAATGCCTGTCTTTGGCATCCTTCTACCAAACATTCCTCTCTGCTTCCAAGACTTGGCCTGGAGATTAGAGGTCAGGGCACAGCGTGCTGCATTCTAACCAATCTCCTGCACTCTCTTCTGCCTTCCACAAGCAGCCTGGGGTTGGAAGAGACAGGGTTATTACACTCCCTTCTTCTTCTACCTCCTCCCCCATTTCCTATATTTCTCATTCCAAGATAGGACTTGCTCTCCCAGTAGCTATAATTATATGTAATACAGGGAGAGAAACTGGCTTACCAATAAAGAAAAATAAATAAGGGGTATTTAAAATATGTACCTATTACACAGACTTGAACGTGGTTTCTACCAGCATTTTCCGGTCCTACCATCTTCTCAGTGACATTACTCAAACCAATTGGAAGTGTTTTTGCAAAAAGAAACAGCTAGCATGTTGAGGTAGAAATTTAAACTGAACAATTCTACAGGTAATGAAAGATTAGTAAAAAATGTACAAATATATTTAGAACCCTTTTATATCACCTCCACATTATTTTCTGTAACTTTTTTTGATAAAATGATACATGCATTTGTAAAAACTTCAAAACATGTAGAAAATTAATAAACATACAAATAGCAAACATTATACAAGTAAACAATTTCTTTTACAAGTAAAAGAAGAACATAAAACCTCTTTCATAATCATACCAAACAGAGACAAGTTCTTTTGGAGAATAACCTTTAATACATGCTTTTGTAGGTGTGTATATTTTGTGTATGTATATTTGAATGACCTTCTTTATATTTTCAGAGAATAAATCTTTTTCCAATTAATTTTCTTCTCCTGAATTGTCTAAGGACTCTGGAGCTTATTTAGTTAGTCACTCCGTTGCTTTCAGAACTTCAGATGTCAGGTAGAAACAAAGAACTGGCAAATTCAATCTGTCTCCTGGCCCCATTGTTTTCATCGCTGCCCCACTATCTCCACTGATCACTTGGTGTGCAAGATTTTGTGAGTTTTTCCCCTGCTTTGGGATTGCCTCTGATGTTCTGGATTATTGCCAGTGCCATACTAGCACCCCACCTGGCCTCCAAGGTTACCATTCTTTCACTGCAGATTTTCACGTGCCATCTGTTTTTTCTAAAGATGACACCACATCAGAATGGCTGGGTCCAGAGGGCCAAGAGGGACTCAGTTAAGAGTAGGTGGGCCCAGAGAATCTTCCACATACAGACACAGGCTATGTTCGAATCAGCCCTCTCCCATAAACCTTCTGTGTTGAGCCCAGGACACCAGGCCACATAACTCTTCAGACTCATGTTGCCCTTTATAGCGTTTGGTATTCTTTCCTGCCAGCAAAAATCAGTTGGGATCATTCCAATCTATCTTATAAAGGGTCTACAAGGAGGCTGAAAAGTAAAAGGATTGGGATCTCTGCTTCTTTCCTCTAAAGAGGGTTTTGGGTTGTTTTGCATCTCTATTAAATTGCACATAACTTCCTCAGTGACTTGCAATGCATAGTGTGTGTACATTTGTAGTGTCTCCTTCATCAAGCCACATAAAGTTTCCTTCCCAAGGTCAGGGTGCCCATAGAAGATCTGTTCTTATCCTTCAGATATCCTCTTAAATGTCACCTCTTCAAAGGAATCTTTGCTATCCCCCTACTCATCCTCCCTAACCCATAAATAGATTAAATCCTCCTATTATATACTTCCATAATTCTCTGAAATTTTCCTTCCCTGAATTTATCCCATTGTAAAATTTTTGGAGTTATTTTCATAATGCCCATCCTTCCTCATAAATAACTGTACTCCTAGAAGCTACCATGGTACTTGTAACATACCAGTTATTATCAAGAAAATAATTATTGACTAAATCATGTTTGATTTAGAACTAAATAGGTTTGAGGAAGCCTATTAAATCTCACTCTTCCCTACCTACATTCTAGGCCAAGTGAGAAATAAGATAAAATAATAGGGCAGATGAAAGACCAAAATATCACATTTATGACTGATAAAGCTAATAAGATAGGATGGTTTATGTGTGCAAATAAGTGGGTTTTCAAATACTGGACAATGAGAGTTAGACAGACTTTCCCAGCCAATCACTGCAGCACTGGCCAGACACCTCCTCTCTGCGAGCATTAGACCCTGGCCCTGCCAAGCTCAGTATGTCTGCTCTCATCCCAACCCTCTGCAGGGACTTGGGCGGAGCTACCTTCCAATCTGATTAAACTACTTTTCCAGCAGTTGGACATTCTCCACATGGAAGGAAACAGAGAGAGGGAAGTATTCTCTCACTGCAACAAGTGTCATTTTCTATGTCAACAAGTACAAACTTGTGTCAAAGTTTTTAATGCCTATAGTGTATGTCTACGTATATGGTATTTGTACCATAACTTCTATTTAAACAAGTTCTATCTATATTGATGGACATTTAATATATTTCTCTGCAGAAAGTTGTTTGCAATTATACTGTTATCTTTTTTTATGCATAATTCTATAAGTGAATTTTTTTGGTAAAAGTTTAAACATATTTTATAGTTTGAAACATATTATTGAATGTTCCATAATAAAAAATTGCAATTTGTACTTCTACCAACAATGCACAGAAGTTCCTGTTTCCTTATACCTCTGCCAAAACTGGATTTTGACTTTTTTTTAATCATTGCAAATCTAATAAAGGGAACAATTCTATCTAATTTTTTAATCAATTGTTTTGATTTTTAGTAATTTGAATATTTTTTATTAGCCGTTTGTATTCTTTAATGACATACCTGTTTATATTTGTTCCATTTGCTTAATCATTTTAGTTCATTTTTTTTTCCTTATGGACTTGAGAAAAGCCCTTTGTACGTTAGGGTAACAAATCCTTTGTCATCTGTGATGCAATTATCTGTCTTTGTTTGCATTTGTCCTGAAAACATATTTATGGAGATTTTCAAACATGTTGACATTTCAGTTCTTTATGTGGTTATATTTATCAGTAATTTCTTTTATAATTTCTTCTTTGCATGACTTTAAGAATAGTCATCCATATTTTCTTTGGATATTTTGATATTTCAGAGTTTCTTTTGTAACATTTGATATTGAATCCCCTGGAGTATATTTAATATAAGGAGTGAATTTGAAATTTGGCTTAAAATATTTTATTATAAATGACTAACAAGTTATTCCAATAGCATTCATTAAATGATTGATTTATCTGTCATTGTTAAGTGCCGTCTCTTCACACACTAAGTCCTCACATGTTTTCAAGTATACTTCTTGATAATCTATGCCATCTGATATTTCTCTATCTTTGTAATCCTATGTAGTATCACATGGCTTAAATAGCTATAAATTACTTTTATTTTTCAAAAAAGTGTGACTTTCTAATTTTTTATCCAACTAAATTTTGAATCATTTTGGCATGTTCCAAAATATGCCAAACTGGGTTTTTAAATAGGGTTAAATTAGATTTATAGAGTAGCATAGAGAAAATGATATTTTTATAATTTGAGTCTTCTTGTTGAGAAATACCTCTTCACTTATGTAGATTTTTTTAAATGTCCACCAGTAAATCTTTATGATTTTTTAATAGAGGTTCTATATATTACTTGTTAATTTTATTTCTAGGAATTTCAAATTTTCTATTATATTTGTTAATGGTGTATTTCCTTTCATTTTTTAAGAGATTATTGCTTATATATAGGAAAACAATATATTCTGATGGAATATTTTTATATCTTACCAAAGTCTCTAATCAGGTCTCAGGTCTCAAAATTCTTGAATTTTTTTTTTTTGGGGAGGAGGGTGCTTAAGGCTGGATATTGATGGCTTGTTTTCTTTTTTTTTTTTTTTTAATTTATTTTTTTATTTGAGAATATTATGAGGGTACAACACTTTGGTTATATATATTGCCCATGCACTGACCGTGTCAGAGCTACACTCGTAGTCATCTCCCAAACTGTGCTCCCCACATCCATTCAGTGAGAGTTTTTCCCAGCCCCTCCACCCACCTCCCTCCTGCCCGCCCCCTGATGAATATTATTGCCCTGTGTGATGTAGGTGTTGATCAGTTAGTACCAATTTGATGGTGAGTACCAGTGGTGCTTGTTTTTCCATTCCTGTGACACTTCACTTCAAAGAATGGGTTCTAGCTCCAACCAGGATAATACCAGATGTGTTAATTCACTATTGTTCCTTATTGCTGAGTAATACTCCATGGTATACATATACCACATTTTATTAATCCACTCGTGTATTGACGGGCACCTGGGTTGTTTCCATAACTTTGCGATTGTGAATTGTGCTGCTATAAACATTCGCGAACAGATGTCTTTATTATAAAATGTCTTTTTTTTCCTTTGGGTAAATACCCAGTAGTGGGATTGCTGGGTCAAATGGTAATTCTACTCTTAATACTTTGAGGTATCTCCATATTACTTTCCATAGAGGTAGTACTAATTTGCAGTCCCACCAGCAGTGTATGAGTGTTCCTATCTGTCCACATCCCCACCAACATTTGTTGTTTGGGGATTTTGTAATATGAGCCAATCTCACTGGAGTTAAGTGATATCTCATTGTGGTTTTGATTTGCATTTCCCTGATGATTAGAGAAGTTGAGCAATTTTTTATATGTTTGCTGACCATTATTCTGTCTTCTTTGGAAAAGTTTCTGTTCATGTCCTTTGCCCATTTTTTAATAGGGTTGTTTGATTTTTTCTTGTTGATTTTCCTAAGTTCTGTATAGATTCTGGTTATCAGCCCTTTATCAGAGGTGTAGCATGCAAATATTTTCTCCCATTCTGTAGGTTGTCTGTTCACTCTAGTGATAGTTTCCTTGGCTGTACAGAAGCTTTTTAATTTGATCAGGTCCCATGTATTTATTTTGGTTGCTGCTGTGATTGCTTTGGGGGTTTTCTTCATAAATTCTTTGCCTAGGCCAATGTCCATAAGAGTTTTTCCAACATTTTCTTCGAGAATTCTTATGGTTTCATGTCTTAGGTTTAGATCTGTTATCCATTGTGAGTTGATTTTTGTGAGAGGTGAGAGGTGTGGGTCCAGTTTCAGTCTTCTACATATGGCCATCCAGTTTTCCCAGCACCATTTGTTGAATAGGGAATCTTTTCCCCAGTGTACGTTTTTTTGGAATTTGTCAAAGATCAGGTGACTGTATGAGGTTGGTTTTATATTTGGGTTCTCGGTCCTGTTCCATTGGTCTACCTCTCTGTTCTTGTGCCAATACCATGCAGTTTTGGTTACTATAGCCTTGTAGTATAGTTTGAGGTCTGGTAGATAGATGCCTCCCAATTTGTTCTATTTGCTTAAGATTGCTTTGGCTAGACAGGGTCTTCTCTGGTTCCACACAAAGCGTAGAATTGTTTTTTCTAGATCGGCAAAAAATGATGTTGGTATTTTGATAGGGACTGCATTGATTCTGTAAATCACTTTAGGTAGCAAAGCCATTTTTACCTGTTGACTCTGCCTATCCAAGAGCATGGTAGGGCTTTCCATCTATTTACATTCTCTGCTATTTCCTTTCTCAGTGTTTCGTAATTCTCTCTATATAGGTCTTTGACCTCCTTAGTTAGATATGTTCCTAAATATTTAATTTTCTTTGGTGCTATTGTGAAAGGTATTGCATCTTTAATTTGTTTCTCAGTTTGATTGTTATTAGCATATATGAAGGCTATGGATTTGTGTGTATTAATTTTGTATCCTGAGATTTTGCTGAATTCATTTATGAATTCTAGTAGTCTCTTCGTTGAATCTTTGGGGTTTTCTATGTATAATATCATATCGTCTGTGAATAGTGAAAGTTTGACCTCTTCTGCCCCTATCTGGACGCCCCTGATTCCTCTGTCTTGTCTAATTGCTGTGGCCAGGACTTCCAGCACTATGTTGAAAAGAAGTGGAGATAGTGGGCACCCTTGTCTGGTGCCAGTTTTAAGGGGGAATGCTTTCAATTTTTCCCCATTCAGTATAATATTGGCTGTGGGTTTATCGTATATGGCTTTAATAGTTTCAAGGTATGAGCCATCTATGGCTATATTGTTAAGAGTTCTTATCATAAAAGGGTGCTGGATTTTGTCAAAAGCCTTTTCTGCATCTATTGAAAGGATCATATAATCTTTGTTCTTGCTTTTATTTATATGGTGAATTACATTTATAGATTTGCGTATGTTGAACCATCCCTACATCTCGGGAATGAAGCCCACCTGATCGTGATGAATTTTTTTTTTGATGTACATTTGAATTCGGTTTGCAAGGATTTTATTGAGAATTTTTGCATCTATATTCATAAGGGATATTGGTCTGTAGTTTTCTTTTTTTGTTGTGTCCTTTCCTGGCTTCGGTATCAAGGTGATATTGGCTTCGTAGAATGAGTTTGGGAGGACTCCATCCTTCTGGATATTTTCAAATAATTTCTGCAGTGTAGGCACCAGTTCTTCTTTGTAGGCTTGGTAGAATTCAGGTGTGAACCCGTCTGGTCCAGGACTTTTTTTTGTGGGAAGATTTTTTATTACTGCTTCGATTTCGGTGCTTGATATTGGTCTGTTTAGAAATTCTGTTTCTTCCTGGTTGAGCCTAGGGAGGTAGTATGTTTCTAAGAATTTGTCCATTTCCTCCACGTTTTCGTGTTTGTGGACATAGAGGTTTTTGTAGTATTCGAAGATGATGTTTTGTATTTCCATGGTATCAGTTGTGACTTCTCCTTTCTCATTTCTAATTGAGCTTATTAGAGTCCTTTCCTTTCTGCTTCTGATCAACCTGGTGAGTGGCCTGTCTATTTTGTTTATCTTTTCAAAGAACCAACTTTTCCTTTTATTAATCTTCTGTATTGTTCTTTTGTTCTCGATTTCATTTAATTCTGCTCTGATCTTGGTTATTTCTTTTCTTCTGCTGGCTTTAGGATTGCTTTGCTCTTCCTTTTCCATTTCCTTAAGATGATTCATTAGTTTACTGATTTGTGACCTTTCTGTCTTTTGGATGTGGGCATTTAAGGTGATAAGTTTTCCTCTCAGGACTGCTTTTGCTGTATGCCACAAATTTTGATAACTTGTGTCCCCATTATCATTTAGTTCAAAGAATCTTTTGATTTCCATTTGAATCTCCTCCTTGACCCAATAGTCTTTCAGCAAAAGATTGTTTAGTTTCCAAGTTTTTGGAAGAAGATGTGAGTTTCTGTTGGAATTGATTTCTAATTTTATTCCGCTGTGGTCTGAAAAGATACATGGTATGATTTCTATTTTTTTGAATTTGTTTAGATCTGTTTTGTGGCCTAGGATGTGGTCAATTTTAGAGAGAGTTCCATGAGCTGATGAGAAGAATGTATATTCAGTGTTATTTGGGTGGAGTGTTCTGTAGATATCTGTTAGGCCCAAATGTTCTAGAGTCCTGTTTAGGTCTTTTGTTTCTCTATTTAATTTTTGTTTGGAGGATCTGTCCAGTTCTGTCAGTGGGGTGTTGAAGTCCCCTGCTATTATGGCATTGCTGCTTATTATGTTGTCTAGATCTAGCAGTATTTGCTTTATGTACCTGGGCGCTCCTGTGTTGGGTGCATAAATGTTTAGGATTGTTAAATCCTCTTGTATGATTTTTCCCTTCACCACTATATAGTGTCCATTTTTGTCCTTCTTTGCTTTTGTTGCTTTAAAGTTTATATCATCTGAAATAAGGATGGCTACTCCGGATTTCTTTTGGTTTCCATTAGCCTGGAAAATTGTATTCCATCCTTTCACCTTGAGTCTGAATGCGTCTTTGTGTGTAAGGTGTGTTTCCTGAAGACAACAGATACTTGGCTTGTAGTTTTTAATCCATTCAGCCAGCCTATGTCTCTTCAATGGGCAATTCAAGCCATTTACATTTATTGAGAGAATGGATATTTAGGGTAAATTTCTGATTATTCTATTGGGTGGTGTCTTTGTTTTACCTCTTGCGTCATTGTGGAATCTGGTTTCTGGGGTTTTAGCTTTTGCGTAGTTTTACATAGGTGGGTGTCTGTTGCGCTGGTTAGTGTATAATGCAGGTCTAAGCACTTCTTGCAAGGCCGGTCGGGATTTCGCAAATTCTATCAGTGATTGCTTATCTGGAAAAGTCTTTATTTCTCCCTCTCATAAGAAGCTTCATTTGGCAGGATACAGAATTCTGGGTTGGCCTTTGTTTTGTTTTAGGAGACTGATGATGTCTCCCCATTCCCTTCTGGCTTGTAAGGTTTCAGCTGAGAAATCTGCAGTTAATCTGATCAGTTTCCCTTTATAGGTTACCTGCTGTTTTCGTCGTATAGCTCTGAGGAGTGCCTCTTTTGTGTTTACTTTGGTCAGTCTAATAATTATGTGGCGTGGTGAATGCCTTTTCACGTTGAGTCTCCCAGAAGTCCTGTGTGCTTCTTGTACTTGGACATCGAGATTTCTGGCCTAGCCATGGAAATTTTCCTCTACTATTCCTTCAAATAGATTTTCCAGCCCACGCGAATTTTCTTCCTCTCCCTCAGGGATGCCTATGATCCTTATGTTTGGCCTCTTTACATAATCCCACATTTCTTGTATGCTTTTTTCATATCTCTTGTTTTTGTGTTCTTTCTCTTCGACTGTTTTATTTAGCGCATAGGAGTTGTCTTCTAGCTCTGAAATTCTTTCCTCTGCATGGTCCAGCCTATTCTTAAGGCTTTCCCCTGTGTTTTGTAGATCCTTGAATGCTTCTTTCATTTCTAGGATTTCTATTTGATTTTTCCATAATATTTCTATTTCTTTGGAGAATTTTTCATTCATTTCTTGCATTTTTCTTGTGGTTTCTTTGTGCTGGGATTCAATTTTCTCTTGAATTTCATTGAGCTTTCTTACAATCCATAAACGAAATTCCTCTTCTGTCATTCTACCCATTTCATTTGAGTTGGTATCCATTGCTGAGGAACTGATGGTTCTTTTGGAGGTGACATTTCACTCTGATTTTTCATGTTCCCTGAGTTCTTTTGCTGGTTTTTTCTCATCTGGCCTCTTGGTTGAGAGCTGGGGTGTTAGGGCTAGTTTATGGCCTGGTCTCCAGGCCCACAATTTTCGTTCCTTGGCAGAGCCAGGGAGAGAAGTAGTGGCCTCTATTGCCTTAGGCGTATTTTAGCAAGTTTGGTGGATCTTGAGTTATCTCTGGCCTGTTGTCTTCTCCTCTTCCCGGTGGAGTGTGGTGAGAATGACCTCCTAGCTTGGGCTCTAAGCTAGTGAGTAGTACTTCAGGAT
Organism: Daubentonia madagascariensis; assembly: GCA_023783475.1. NCBI lineage: Eukaryota > Metazoa > Chordata > Mammalia > Primates > Daubentoniidae > Daubentonia > Daubentonia madagascariensis. The sequence continues at coordinate 9,123,054 of JAKFHU010000445.1, forward strand.
ATGAGTCCACAGCTCCCTATTAGCTAGGTATTCTGTTATGTCCGTGTCAGACTCTGATCCCCCACTTGGGGTATGCGAAAGCCCCGTGCTTTGGGAGGGGCCTTGTAGCTCTTAGGGGTTACTTTGACCCTGCTCGCCCTGAGGTGCAGGTAGAAACACAATTTCTTTTGGCTGCAGTGTGAGAGCTGAATTGGGAAAATTCTACATAGCTCAGAGGTTGCTCATCTAGCCGCGTGTGTCGGTCCTTCTGATGTGCGTCTCCGTGTGATACTGGTTGATAGGGGGATCTCTAATTGTGTACCCCTTTTCCACCACTAGACCCCAAGGCAATGCGGGTGGCTGTCTCTATCCCCAGCAGTCTCCACCGGGGGGATGTTCCCACGGGGAGGGGGGAATAGTGGCCACTGGAAGCACTCTTGGATGGCGCGAAATTCCCTAATGGAGTGGGCAGGGTTATGGGGAGCTGCTTTGGTTCAGCCTGTGGCTCTTGAGGTATTAGGTTGTCATGAGAACCAGCAGTTATACCAGATGAGTCGTCATAGCCAGCAACCTTCAAAATGAGCGATCTCTGGGGTACAGGAAGGCTGGGACCTGAAGGGCGGGCACTAGGACCAGCACTTAGCAGACTTGTCGGAGGGCAGAGCCGGGGTAACGGAACCAGATGGACGAGCTGCAAACTGTTTCCAATACCCAAAGGTCCTGCCGCTACAGTTCCGGGATCTCGTCCCACCTGGAACCCACGGATGCAGCTGTCCCTGGCCACCACAGGCAAAGCCTGTCTCGTCCCAGCGGATGAGCCCCGGGCCGGGCCGGGGCGGAGCTAGAGATGCGGCTCATAGCTCCGGGCGGGCAGCTTCAAAGATGGCTGCCGCCGCCAGCCTGGCGCACAGCCGGGCTCCGATCGCACCAGGAGCGCAGTTTTTCTCCACAGGTAGTTGTAGCAACCTCTAAGGGCGTGTCCCGCTCTCGGTTAAACTCCTGGGCCCAGTCCCGCTGACTTCTAGTGGCGCAGTGCCGGCCGGCGTGTTGCCGCACACTGTCCCGGGAAGGTGTATCTCCGCTCAGTCCCTGCCCGGTTCCTCCCCAGCCCTGAGCGGTCTCTGTATATTGCAGCTGCGAGTTGTGTCTGGCTCTCGCAACTTCCTCCTCTCCACAGGGCTCTCCGTCCCGAGCAACCACTCTGTCCCAACTCTGGGCTTGTCCCTGACTGAGTGGATGGGGAGGCGCGTAACCACTTGGGGGGCAGGTCGCGTTGCGCCGACCTGGGGAGCACGTCCTTCCCGCGCTCTGGGCTCTATTGTGCTCCGTGCGCCCTCCGATCTTTGTGAAAATTTTGCACCTGTTTTCTTGGGCTGGGCGTTTGGCGTTGTTTCTCTGTAATTCGCAATGCTGTTTTCGGAGTGAGCGGTCCGTGCTCGCAGACAGCCGCTGGCGTTCTTCACCTCCTTCCCTGGGAGTGGTGCGGTGGGAGAACTCTATCACACCGCCATTTTTCCCCCACACCTGATGGCTTGTTTTCTTGTTCAGTCATTCAACTATCTGATAAGGGATGGAGAATAAACAGGAGAAATGGGCATCTGTGCTCTTGTCACTATTCTCCCAAGTCCTGATTGACCACCTGTCACTGTGGATATTGAATTCGTGAAGCAGGATCAGTGTGAAGTTCTACTGCTCAGAGACTGTCTTTTGTTTCCTCAGTTGACTTTAGTAAGCAGCTCTCAGGCTACTTTTCCCCATTCTCCTCCAGCTCAGTTTTGCCAGCAGGAATCAGAAGTTCTGATCAACAAAAAGGGAAATTGCCTGGCTGCAAATTTTCTCTTCAGTTCTGCATCCTTGTATCCCCAGTCTTTATCCCTCTTAGTTAAAGCTTTTACTAGGGTCATCAAACTTGTTCAGTATCAAACTTATCCACATACTACACTGAGTTTGTGATTAAGGAAGATACAATGTACTTGTTTAAATTGAATAGAATCTGGCATATACTTTTCATTCATCAAGCTCCTAGTTATTCTCCTGAGTTATGATGGGGGTTGTGAATGTTCTCTTGTTTTAATGCAGATTTTTCCCTATATTTTTGTTTCTTTTTGTTCATTTTGGCTGCTTGCAGAAAGGAATTATAGGCATAAAAGTACATATTCACTGTCTTTCCTAAAAATCCACACATTATTACTTTAATAAGCACTTAATAAATATTAGCCATTATTATTATGCTTTCCTTAAATGAAGTATAATTTCTTTACTTTTTTTCAGTCTTACCTCTTCATCAAAGTGTGCAACCTAAGTTGTTTTGAATTTATAAATTAAAAGGCTTTAGCCTTTTAAAAAGCTATTGTACATGGCTCCTTTCTTAATTAAAACTATTGTATTTTGACCCTTATTATTGTATTCTCTTATTACGATATGGAAGTTTTATCTTTATAATACTGGTAATTTCCCTACTTACCGTTACACTTCTTGGTATATAGTATTCCTTGAAAGTAATGCTTGTATATAAGTAAATGTATGATTGCATAAATTTTTTGAAGATAAGGTTTATGTGTTTTCTTATAGTACATAAATATTTGTCAATGAAGTTATCTATTAAAAATTTAGTGGAGCCACATTTGACTTTGAATAGTGGCAGAGTCTGATTCTCTTAAATCATATTACTTTTACATATTGTTCCTCTTATGTTTTATGATAAGTGTATAATTAAGCAAACATTAACAGTAATATTTGGTATTATTCAAAATGCCAATTCACACTTTTTTTTAAAGAAGTGATTCATAGTTTTTATTTTACATTGTTTATGTTCCTATGGTAAATAATCTTAGGGTGCTAAACATTAGTCTGTGGATCTATGTAATTGTATGACATATCAATACAATTCTTCAAAGGGATGGCACAGCAGTGCTTGATGATGACAGATTGAAATACATAAGTAATTTCAGAGGTGGTACTTTTCATTAAAAAGTACTGAAAATGTCTCCCATATGTCATCAACAGATGCATTTTGTTGATGTATTTCACTACAGTCAGATTTATTTTTATTTTTATTTTTTTGAGCACTTTCTTTTTTATTGTTTCAAAATATTAAGGGGGTACAAATGATTTTGTTACATGGATAGCTTTTGTAATGCTTGAGTCAGGACTATAAGTGTGCCCATCACCCGAATAGTGTTCATTGTACCCATTCGGTATGTTTTTGCCCCTCCACTCCTCCCCCCTCCCCATTGCTTGATTTCCAATGACTTTTACTTCCCTCTGTGTACATGTGTGCCCATTGGTTAGTTCCAATTTATTAGAGAGTACATTTGGTGTTTGTTTTTCCATTCTTGAGATACTTCACTTAGGATAATGGCCTCCAATTCCATTTAAGTTGCTGCAAAAGGCATTAACTCACCCTTTTTTATGGCTGAGTAGTACTCCACGGTATATAAAATGTCCATACTACCCAAAGAGATTTACAGATTCAATGCAATCCCCATCAAAATATCAATGTCATATTTCACAGATCTATATAAAATAATTCTATGCTTCATTTTGAACCAGAAAAGAGCCCGAATAGCCAAAGCAGTTGTAAGCAAGAACAAATCTGGAGGCATCACATTACCAGACTTCAAACTATACTACAAGGCTATAGTAACCAAAACAACATGATATTGGCACAAAAATAGAGACATAGACCAATGGAACAGAGAACCTAGATATAAAACCATCTACATATAGTCAACTGCTTTTTGACAAAGCAGGCAACAACATACACTAGGGAAAATAAGCCCTGTTCAATAAATGATGCTGGGAAAATTGGATAACCAAATGCATAAGAATGAAACAGGATCCCCATCTCTCATCACTCACAAAAATTAATCCAAAATGGATAAAAGACTTAAATGTAAAGCATGGAACCATAATAATTCTGGAAAAAAATGGAGGAAAAACTCTTCTAGATATCAGCCTAGGCAAAGAATTTATGACTAAGACCCCAAAGGCAATTATAGCAACAATAAAAATAAATAAATGGGACTTGATTAAATTAAAAACCTTCTGCACAGCTAAGGAAATAATCAACAGAGCAAATAGACAACCTATAGAATGGGAGAAAATATTCTCAAACTGTGTATCCAATAAAGGGCTAATATCCAGAATCTACAAAGAACTCAAACAAATCAACAGGAAAAAAACAAACAATCCCATTAAAAAGTGGAAAAAAGACGTGAACAGAAGTTTTTCAAAATAAGATAGACAAATGGCCAACAAACACGTGAAAAAATGCTCAACATCACTAATCATCAGGAAAATGCAAATTAAAACCACAATGAGATATCACCTTATCCCTGTTAGAATGTCTTTTACTAAAAAGCCCCAAAACAATAGATGCTGGTATGGATACAGAGAGAAAGGAACACTTATACACTGTTGGTGGAACTGCAAATTAGTACAACCTCTATGGAAAACAGTATGGAGAGTACTCAAAGAACTAAAAGTTGGCCTAGCATTCCATCCAGTATTCCCACTATTGGGTATCTACCCAAAGGAAAAGAAGTCATTTTATCAAAAAGACACCTGCACTAGAATGTTTATTGCAGCACAATTCACAATTGCAAAGATGTGGAATAAACCCAAGTGCCTATCAATTCATGAGTGTATTAACAGTTCACACATTCTTATAGTCTCAGAGGCTGTGTGATGTAGATGAAAGAGCAAGGATAGCGTCTCAATAGAACTCAGTGTGAATCTCAACTGCACCAATGAATAGTTTTGTTTCCTTGGCCAAGTTACTTACTGTCTCTGCACTCTGCTTTTTCTGTTTGTAAAAATATCTCATAAAGTTGTTTAAATATTAATACATTACTGTAATTTTTTGTGAAAGCTATTTTGGGTTAACTAGTTGCCTAGAGTACTTTTAAAAATTACCGTAACATTTTGACTATTAGTACCAGATCATTTACAAAGCACGTGTATCGGCAGACTGTCTAATACTACCTTGGGTTTTGTAAATTCTGCTTATAAAAAATAAATTAACAGTACTGGAAACATAGTACATATTAAATTTCAAAAATTTTAGCCATTAAGTTATTATAGGGGTAATAGAAGAAATAGTATTATGAAATAAAATATATTTTGATAAAACACTAGGAATTAGTTTTAATCAAATAGAGCTATTGTCACTCAAGCACATTAAAAATTGCTAACATATACTGAGCACTTATTGTATACCAAGCATGGCACTAAACCCTTTATTATCTCCTTCAATTTTCACAACAAACCTGTGAAAAAGATATTATTACCTGTTCTACAATGCAAATAGAAATATTTTGGTTTTCTTATGTCTAGGACTTCCCTCTACGTTGTATTTTCCATAAGATCCTTAATTGGGATGTAAATATTGGTATAGATGTTTGTTAAAGAATGAATAGTATTTTAAAGCAAGGTTAAGCATAAAATATAGACAAAGAACTATTTTGTAATTGATTATTTGGTAAAAATTAAGTGAAACTCAGAGTCAATATGAAGATTAATTTCTGTGTGGTGTTCTTTTTCTTTAACAAAACTTATCCATTTACTTTTTGAAAGATATTTTATTTGCAAGCTAGTCCACAAGACCATTTATTTTTGTTAAATTATTTTAAAGTTAAGGAAAAGAGTAGCAGATTTTCAGTGTTTGATATATGAAAGATTTTTAAATCATAAAAATGGCTGTTTTGTAGATTCATTCAGTAGGCAAACTGTTAGGTAGCTTCCGTAAGTGGGCTATTATGTTATTTCATTTATTTTTATTATTCAAACTCAAATTAACTTTGCAGTTTCACAGTTTATCTAGTGTGAGTCTGAACAGTTAAGTAGGACAGAAGAAAAGGCACAGTTCCGTTAAGCTATAACCTATCATTGGCTGTCAGGTAAGCCTTGTTATGCTGTCCGTCCTCATTTGACTATCCCACAAGATCTCTTAATGAAGTTAAGCCCCAAGTTCACTCCAGTAATTCTGTGGCAAGAGTTTGTGCATTGTAACAATTCATCACTTGTCAGGAAGGCACTTTTAGTTTATACATTTAATAAGGGCATCCTCTAGCTTGGTTAATTAGAAGTGAACAGTTTGCATATTTACTAAATGCGGAGTGTCATTGCCACCACGGCCTATTGCCTACATGAATTATTTCTCTATCTGCAATAAACAGCTGGGTAATTATTACTGCCATAATCAGATAAATTCCCTCTGTAAGGCTTTTCTTACATGGCAATTCTTTGAACTCATCCAAAGCTGAACAAAATTTATGAACTCCAGCAGCGAGGCCACTTTTTCATACTACGGTGTCCCTGTTCCCTATTTCAAGGGCATGAGTAGAGCACCATAGATATTGTGTAAATAAGAAGAATAAATAAGATTACCTAAAGATAACATTTCAATAAACCTCATTTTTAAAATATAATATTCTGATTTCAGACAACTAAATGATAGCAGTTTGGCTTTATCTAATTAGGCTCTTTTATAGTAAAGGCTAGCCTAACAGTTAAAGAGAATAACATTTTAGTTTTCAAGAAACAAATTAGTTTGTAATGTTAACTATACATGTGACTTTTTTGGTGGAATCATTTTATATACAAGGATACAATAATTATAGCAATTAACTTGGTAGAATTTAGATAATAACACATGCCAGTATCTAACTTAAAATAGAGCATATAGTCTTTGCTTTAAAAAGAGCCTGCTACTTATTTATAATTAGTAATTAATGACATAATCCATATAATCACTTCAAAATGTGGAATGATAATTAAACTTTTGATCACAATTTTTTCACATACCATGTTTATTTTTAACAAGAATGCACTACCTTTAACAATGTGCTGTTTCAAAATTTTTGAAAGCAACACATACAAAAAGGAAAAAAGCTCAGTCCCAAGAAAGAATTAGTAAAAGGATAAAGCTTGTTATGTTGGATATTCAAATTTAACTCTTTCCACAATGAATTTCAAGCAATTTACAATGAATATTTAAAAAAGAGTTAAAGAAACAAGGACCACAGTAAAGAAAAATACAGATATGAGAACTATAATGGTATGATGGATCAGTAAAGATGATTAAAGTATGTCTCATTAACAAACTGGAGAAACATAACTGCATATGGCAAGAAAAAGCTTTTTCTAACACTGATACTAAAAGAAATTTCACATATGAATCTTCAGTAGAAGACAGAGAGTAATGTAATGAACATTGTCTTCAGTAAGTTGTTTTTTAATAGAAAAAGAAGTCTGAATTTCAAGTACCTCTTTTTTGTAGTGATCTTTAAAAAATATATATTCCATGTCATAGCATTAAAATTTTATTTATTTGAAAGCAAGGGACTAAAACATATTAGTTCTTGGATTTAGCCTTGTGGTTGTCCAACATTGAGGAATAGATGGACAGGAAGTTCTTAACTCTCATTTCTCCTGGCTAATCTTTTGATCAGAGATAAAAGAAAGTTCCTTTTTTTTTTTAAATTCTGTGGTAAGGATGGAGAATGCTATTTTTCACATTGCTGATTGAGAGTAGATTTATCTTAGATGCAGGTGCTTGATATATTAATAATATTCAAGCTTTTTCAGTCATACGTGAAGATGTGTTTAAATTATTGTGAAATTGCATTGAAAAAATGTAACTAGTGCTAAAAAATTACTTATATGTAATACTATCCTGTGGGCTATTTGGCCTTCATCTTATTCATCCTCTTTGAAACATAGTGACACCATTAACCACTTTCTTCTCTAATCTCTCTTTTCATTTGAATTCTCTGGTACCTCTCTTTCCTGGTTTCCTTTCTACTTTTCTAATGATTTCTTTTCCATTTTCTTTGTACTCTCCTTTAATTTCCTGACCTTAAATATTAGTGTTCCCTCCTTGATGCATTTGCCTTTTCACTCTACATGCTCTGGACAATCTCTTTCACTTCTGTGACTTCTGCTGTCACTTGTATGCTTTATAAGTCTAAATATTCTCCCACCCAGAACTCTCTCCTGATTATTATAACCATCAAATGCGTGCTAACATTGCCAGTTGGACATCCTGCAGACACCTCAAACTAAGCATGTTCATGTATAAAATAATTATTCTCCCAAACTTCCTCTTCCTATGGTGAATTGGACCATTCTTCATTTAAGCACCCATGCCAGAAGCATGGAATTCATTCTAAAGATTCTTTTCTCCATTTTACTGGTGACTAAACTCTATCAGTTCTTTTCTGAGCTCTCTGTTCTCACTCCTCGTCAATCTGTCCTCCCTACTGCTGCCATAATGATCTTTCTAAAATACAAATCTGATCATTGTAATCTGTTACATTTCCTTCTTTTTCTTTGTTCAATAGTAAAAGATAACTTAGAGGTCCTAAAAACATGTAAGATTTCAACACCAGGATTACGTTTTAGTATATTTTTAGCATAAGAATTAAGCAAACCCAAAATAAATATTTAGTCATATTCTTAAACAGTTATAATACTTAAAACCATGAATCCTTAGGAAAAAAAAATGTTAACATGTATCTTAGTTATAATGCTAAATTCCTAGAATGTATGCATACCTAAAGAAACAGAAATTTTATGAAAAAGAGGAAATTATTATGCGGTGGAGATCTACTACAAAAGCAGTGAATTGATAAATCGTCATTTTTAAAAAATTACCCCTTTGTAATGCTTTACAGCTTTTTCCATCTCCCTTCTTTTCTAATCTATCCTTTTTCTCTCTTGGGGTGGCATTGGAGCAAATGGAGAAAAAATTACTCCGGTTTATTTCTACATCTCTCTCTGTTACCACTATTTTGTAATCTTTTCTTATCCAACAATAAAAGGGATGGGATTCTGTTTGTCATTCATATGGAAATGATTTTTAAGATTGGTTATAAAGCAATTGGTCAATAAATAGGTTCCCAAAACTCATTAGATATTTTCTGAAATTACATGTAGCATACTGCTTTAAAATATGTTGACATCATCCTATGGTATGTTATGATTGCTTTATAATAGCATTGAGATTAGTTTAGAGATGTCCCTTGTCTTTGTTGAGTGGATTGCATGCAAAAGCAGCAGCAATTATTTTTGCTTTAAAATTAGGTTAACACATTTTAAATGAGAGACAATGTGTGATGTTTGAGTAAACACAAAGTAAATAAGATCATGCAACTCTTTTTATATGAAATGGGAACTTTAACTACCTCAACTCTGAACTCTACCCAAAACATAAATTCGGAAGATTGATCCTCCTCCTCCACAGCTGAACCACTGTGAAGGTAGGCAAAGGAGAGTGAATATGATGTGCCTTGATCTACCTTTATGCAGGAAAGCCCCCATGCTGTGTAAAAATCACCATCTGTAAAGTCATTTCATTTCACAAAGAAGAACAGGGACCTTGTTAATAATATCTGCCCCTTACCAACCTCAGTGGAATGTTGTAAGGATGAATTAATGTCTGAAAGCATTTGGAGCCCCTGAAAATAATGTACTGTGTAAATACATTTTATTATTATATGTATTATTGTACTTAGCTCAATTCACTCTCAATTATTTAACATCATACATATTATATAAAATTTTACTTCCTGTTATAGCAACTATCTAGATAATGAAAAGAAAATAATTTTACAATGAAATATGTGCATATTTTTAGGAAGAATACTGTACAAAATATTCTTTTCAACTAAGTTGATTCAAAAAAGTCAGAAGAAAAAAATTGATTTTCATGAATGATCTCTGAATGGAGTCTTATTGCTTTTTAAAATCATGCAAAGTAGGTAAATGAAATAATAGAGCAATTGGACAGTCCCTTTTCGTGATCAGAGTAAAGTCATGGTATTGTAATTTTATAACATTGACCATTATCATCTTTTTTACTTTTTTTATTCTCAAAATATCTAGTCTATAGAGTATAAATTTGCTACCATTACCCTTAGAGAGCCCATTTATTCATGGCCAGGAAACCTTTCTTCTACTCTAAAGTGCATGTCTGTCCTTTGCTGTTGATGGTCAAAGTGTACCAAAGAGAGCACAAGTTTCTCGTGAATGATCCAGCTTTATTTCAGTACCACCACTCTCTCTATCCCTGCTCTATTCGGTGAAAACCTGCTCGTTGTTCAATTCCCAACCCCAATGCTACTACCTCCATGAAGCCTTTTCTGATCCCTCTAGTCAGAAGTGAGCTCTCTCTGAACTTAAACACTGAATATGTATTTCTTTCATAGATTTGTTTTCTACAGTCGATTTACTTATTAGCTATTTTACTGGCAAGCTACTTTAAGGCAGGGACTGGGCTTTACCTGTCTTTATTTCTTTAAATATCTTAAACATAATTGTGATTGCCTGACTGAATAAACAAATAAGTGTTAATTCTCTCCATGCTATTAACTGTTAAAGTAGCTTAAACATTTTGAAGAGAAACTCATCTATACTGCAACGAAGAAAGCATTTTCAAGAGCAACTAAACTTTTTTTTTTTTTTTTTTTTTTAATGAGAGGACCTTTCTAAATGTTTCCAAAATGTTAAAGTCTCAACTGCAGGTTTCAGAGTAAGGTATGAAAACTCAGGAGTAATATGAATGTTTGAGTTAATGACTGTGTCCTAGAGAATGCTTAATTTTAAACTGTATTTTCCCTTTGTGAAGGGCTGCCCTAATGAAATTTGCAACACCTGTCAAATAGATCCAGGGACTAGATGACCGGGTATCAAAATAAGGTAGATAAAATCAGTGGTTTAAGTGGTTTGACTGACTTAAAAGTGAATCTTTTGTTTCTAATGGAACTATTTTAGATATCTTAATAACTTCCAGATAATCTGTTCATGGTTTTCTCACTCTCAGAATATTTTTAGATGTCAAATACACAGTCCAAACATATAATTGGCTTTATTATGGTAAATATTTTTACTTGTAATTTAGCCTTAGCTTTCTCTTTTTCCTTTTTTTGTCTGCTTACTTGGTTAAATTAATATGGACATATTGAGAGCAGGCAATTGTTAGAGATGAAATGTAAATACATTCAATAAATTTAACTAAAATACTTTTATGTCAAATATACCACAGCAGAAACTAATGCTATTTGGCAATTTTTATTTTGAAGGTGTCTTATAGGAGGAGCACACACTAACTTTACTTGCCATCAAAATGGAGTAAGGACAGTAGAGAGTTGTTTAAATTTATTGCCTTAGAATTTTGGGAATTTGTGCATGTAATGCAGCTCAATATAATTCATTATTTCTCTGTCAAAATTATGATTTTTATGAAATTATTGTGATGTGCATATCCTGTCTTCTTTGTACTACTTCATAGTGCTTTAGCTAATGTGGTGATGTCCATATTAAGATTATTACTGAAATATAATTGTATCTCTTCATAATGTCATACTAGTGAATAGAATTGAATCATCTTAATCCTTCAACAGATCTGACAGTTTTCGTTGCTGCACACTAGTGCTTCTTAAACTTTAGCAGGCAGGAGATGACCTCTGATTGAGAATTCTGATTGAGCCAGTCTGGTGCAGGGCCTGAGAATGTGGATTTTCTAGTAGCTCCCAGTTGAAGATGCTGCTGGTCCAGGGACCACACTTTGAGAACTTCTGTCCTAGGCAAACAGTGTCCTGGTTCTGCTCCACCTCCCAGTCCAGACTTTTCTCAAAGGGCTCCTGCTCACTCCTAATTAAACCATCAGAAGTAATGAAATATATGAATCAGCTGAGAAATGTTAAAAAAAAGATGCTAGTACTGAGTTCATACCAGGTATTAGGCCAAGTATTTTGGAAATAAACCTTATTCCTGACCTTCAGGACCTGTCTTAGTCAGTTTGGGCTGCTATAACAGAATACCAGAGAATGGGTGGCTTAAACAACGGAATTTATTTTTCACAGTTCTAGAGAATGGAAAGTCCAAGATCGAGGTGCCAGCAGATCCATCGTCTGGTGAGGGCACTCTTCCTTGTTTGTACAGTCATCTTCTCATTGTATCCTCACATGGCAGAGAGAGATAGAGCATCTTTTTCATGTCTCTTCTTATAATGGCACTAATCCCATTCAATGAGGGCTTCCTACCCATGGCTTAATTACATCCCAAAGGCCTCACCTCCAAATACCATCACATTGGGGATTTAGGCTTCAATGTATGAATTTTGGGGGACTGAAACATTCTATCCATATCAGGACCTTAGCACTCAGTAGGGGGAATGCATGAAGTAGATGCGTGCATACATACAGCTATAATGTATTGCAGAATGTAACAGACATATAAAAGAAATAAAGGATTATGAAAGTGAGAACAGCTAAAGATGCATTATTGTTGAGGGGATTTATGAAGTCTTCTTAGAGGAAAGGGTAGAGATTTTTGTTTTTTTGTGCTGGACTTACAAAGAAGAGAAGATTAAAAAAATAAACAGATTCTGTTTTTAGTACTATGTTTTGAAATGAACAAGAAAAAAAAGAATGGTCAAATATAAAGCTCCTTTCTGAATGGTATAGGTGTCCATCTTAATAATTTTTATTATGGCAAATAAAGTATTAATGAGTATACTAAATAAATGTTGAACTGAGTATAATTCAGTCATTAATATATGTAAAATGTTGCATATTATAAATAGTATATATGACTATTACATATTATAAGTATGAGTTTGGGTATTTTTCATCTTATAAATAGGATTGGTATATGGAAATAATTTAATTTTGAGCAGAGTGCTCTTTTTTCTCAAAAAATATTATATGTAAATGTATTATTTTTCTCCTTTGGCCCAGACGTTAGACAAAATCAAGAAACAATTTAAAAAGAAAAGTTATTGTGACAAGAGGAAAAAATGGGCAGTGCAAGAAAACATGAATTATTACATGATAAGAAGTGATCATTACCTTTCATTTGGGCTCAGGATGGAGCAGAATTATATGCTTGTTTTTGTAGCCACATCTCTCTAGTTCCTGTCATTATCATATACATAAACCTAAATACTTATATGGAGACAATAATCTTTTTAAAAATCTGTTTATTTTTCAAATAAACATGAACAACATAGACATACAGTTTGCAGTCTAGTGGGGGAGACATATATTAAATAAGCAAATATATCCATAAGTGTATGATTGTAAGTTTTAAGTTATATGGAGGAAAAACAAAATTATGGTGTTATGAGTCAGAAGAAGAGTAGGAGAATTCAAATTGCTGTAAAGGAAATTCAAGGCAGAAGATACACTATAAATGAAGGTCCTGAGGTAGACATAAATGATTTGCTAGCATAGGAAATAGAGCCATTGTGACTGAAGTGTAGTGATCCCAGAACAGTGTTATGAAGTGAGCAGGAGAGAGAAGCAGGGGCTGATCCGGAAAGTCTTTGTAGATTTTTATTGGTAGTTGTATTGTGCCAAATAGCTTTTAAGCATTTTTTCTGTTTCAGTCTCTTTTTATACATTAGTATAATGTACATTAGCATTCTTTACTTAATCAAAAAATAGCAAATGGAAAGCATATTTTAAGGAAGAGAGGAGATTTGTGCTTACAAATGCAAAAGTCTGTATATTCCATGGCCACCCAGTTATAATCTTATGATTTGGTGATGAAAGAGTAGTGACAATTTATTTAAGTTACTCCAAAACAGGGCAGCTTTCTCCTACTTAGTGCTTTGGAAAAATAATATAGGTAATACAATATTCAAAATTTTTTCAGAAAAAAGTCCTGTTGAAAGACCCCGTCTAGCCAAAGCAATCTTAAGCAAAAAGAACAAATTGGGAGGCATCTGTCTACCAGACTTCAAACTATACTACAAGGCTATAGTAACCAAAACTGCATGGTATTGGCACAAGAACAGACATGTAGACCAATGGAACAGGACTGAGAACCCAAATATAAAACCAACCTCATACAGTCACCTGATCTTTGACAAATTCCAGAAAAACGTACACTGGGGAAAAGATTCCCTATTCAACAAATGGTGCTGGGAAAATTGGATGGCCATATGTAGAAGACTGAAAGTGGACCCACACCTCTCACCTCTCACAAAAATCAATTCACAATGGATAACAGATCTAAACCTAAGACATGAAACCATAAGAATTCTTGAAGAAAATGTTGGAAAAACTCTTATGGACATTGGCCTAGGCAAAGAATTTATGAAGAAGACCCCCAAAGCAATCACAGCAGCAACAAAAATAAATACATGGGACCTGATCAAATTGAAAAGCTTCTGCTCAGCCAAGGAAACTATCACTAGAGTGAACAGACAACCTACAGAATGGGAGAAAATATTTGCATGCTACACATCTGATAAAGGGCTTATAACCAGAATCTATACAGAACTTAGGAAAATCAACAAGAAAAATCAAACAACCCTATTAAAAAATGGGCAAAGGACATGAACAAAAACTTTTCCAAAGAAGACAGAATGATGGCCAGCAAACATATAAAAAAGTGCTCAACTTCTCTAATCATCAGGGAAATGCAAATCAAAACCACAATGAGATATCACTTAACTCCAGTGAGATTGGCTCATATCAAAAAATCCCCAAAAAACAAATGTTGGCGGGGATGTGGACAGGTAGGAACACTCATACACTGCTGGTGGGACTGCAAATTAGTACAACCTCTATGGAAAAGAATATGGAGATATCTCAAAGAATTAAAAGTAGAATTACCATTTGACCCAGCAATCCCACTACTGGGTATTTATCCAAAAGAAAAAAAGACATTTTATAATAAAGACATCTGCTCTCGAATGTTCATAGCAGCACAATTCACAATTGCAAAGTTGTGGAAACAACCCAGGTGCCCATCAATACACGAGTGGATCAATAAAATGTGGTATATGTACACCATGGAGTATTACTCAGCAATAAGGAACAATAGTGAATTAACACATCTGGTATTATCCTGGTCGGAGCTAGAACCCATTCTTCGAAGCGAAGTGTCACAGGATTGGAAAAACAAGCATCACTGGTACTCACCATCAAACTGGTACTAACTGATGAACACTTACATCACACAGGGCAATAACATTCATCAGAGGGCGGGCGGGCGGGCGGGGGGTGGAAGGGATGGGAAAAACTCACTGAATGGATGTGGGGAGCACAGTTTGGGAGACGACCACGATTGTGGCTCTGACACGGGCAGAACAGGGGCAATGTGTATGGCCAAAATGTTGTACCCCCATGATATTCTGAAATTAAAAAAATAAATAAAAAAATAAATAAATAAAATAAAATTAAAAAAAAAAAAAAAAAAAAAAGTCCTGTTGATATCTAAATAAAATACTGGATTCGGGAAAAATGTATGACATGAGTACAGTATTGTGGTTAAAGGCATGATTTTGGAGTCAAACCTGGATTCAAATTCTAACTCTGCCACTTTCTGGTTGTGGGAGTTTGGGCAGAGATTTAATCTCTGTGAATCTCATTTCCTGATCTATAAAATGAGGGTGATAATATCTGCCCCACAGGACTATGAAAATATTAAATGAGGCAATATATATGTCTTAGTCAGGAACCTCTTGAAAACAGAGCATAAATTAAGGATTAAAATGCTGATACTTTATTTGGGTGGTTCAAGACCCACTCAGTGAGGGTGAAGAAAAGGGGGTGTGAAGTGTCATAGATGGAAACAGAGCTATGAAACAGTGATTTGGTGCATGAAACTTATTGGGGAGCACTTTTGGGAATTACATCTCTGAGGGAAGGGAAAAGGAGGGTAAGGGAGAAGTTGAACTGCATCAGAGGTCTCAGCCATTCTCAGGAAGCTCTGGGATTTAAGTGGCCTTTAGATTGATCCCAAACTAAGACCAAGGCTCTGGGCCTATGTATTCCCTCAATCCCCAGTCATTGGATGCAGGTTTAGAGGGAAAGTGACAAAACCTGGGTCAGGGCAGCTGATTTTCTCCAATGAGATATAGTTTTGAGCAGTCAGCAGCCAACACTCCTAGCAGCTGGAGCATTGGGTGCTGTGGACCTGGAGGGAGGAATGAGACATGATGAGCTTCCGTAGTGATGCAGCATAGCACAGCAGACATGCTTGTTGTCTTTAGCCACACAGATTTGCTCCAGGTTTGCAAGGAGAAACCACTCCTCAGAGCAGTATCTGGACAACAGAGAAAAGGGGAAATTTATTTGCATGGTTCTCTTCTGTCTGCCATTTCCCACTTGTCAAGGTTTAATCCATGCCCCGTACCTCTTAGGAAGCCAGATTCCATGCTCTGCATTGTGGAATTTTATCCACATAGTGCACCCACCAGGAGAGAGAAGGGAGGAGACCATCAAGAGAATTAGAGAAAGTATAAAAGATTCGTATCCAGTTTAGTAGATTCATATCCTGGTTCACAGTAAACGTTCACTAAATAGCTAACACTTATGTAGCATCTCGCTATGTGCCATCCACTACTCTGAGTACTTTACATCGGTTAAATTATTTGATCCTTACAATAGCTTGATGAGGAAGATACTACTAGTAACATATTTACATTTTGCAGATGAGGATATTGGAGCTCAAAGGTTAAACAGCTAGTAAGGAGCGCAGCAGAGCTTTTATAACCAGGTGTCATTTCAGAGTCTGTGCTATTAACCACTCTACTATATTGCCTCCCAGTGGCTATTATTATTGTTATATTAGTATCATTATTAGATTAGAATATGTAAATATTTTATCACTATGAATATCTTTAGCAAAATATATTCAAATCTGTAAAGCTTTGCAAAAGTTTCAGTAATTTTTATCTTTATTTTAAAACCAATATAACCAAATGTTTTATAGATATGAAAATGATACAGAAAGTCTTAAGACTTATCCAAGTTTGTTTATATGGTAGAAAACAGGACCATAAGATACAAGAAAATATACATGGCTAATTCAATAAAAAAATATCTTCTGCATAATATTTCTTGTGTTAGGATGACTACAGCCCGGTCTGAGTTAGAAAATCTGCAGATCTAGGGATTCTGATTTCATTTCTGCCGTTAACTTATATGTTTTTCAGAATAGGTCATTTACTCTTTTTATGTGTTTCCATATTTGTAAAATAGAGTAATTACTAAGAGCTATACCATATATACCACAGGATTCTTTTTTTTGAGGATAGAAATGAGAATATACATTTGAAATGAAAAAACAAACATACTAAAAAAACCTATTTAAGTGTTTTAAAAGCACTGCATTTGAAAAATCTCCAGCTAAAAAAATAGATAATTTTTATAATTTTGTAGGGAATCCTAGTTAGAATGGTTTTCTTACTTTCGTTTTTAGTAGAATCATAATTTTTATCACATCCCTCACACTGAGCCATATCATCACTATTGATGTAATAAAAACTTATATATCAAGGGTAAATAATTTATTCAGCTCTTACTACTTCATCATTTAACAAGGAATATTTGACATAAATATAACTGAGTTGTTCAATATATCTGCACACTCTCAAGTATTACAATAAATCAATTAGGAACCTAAGAATTGATTTTTTTAATAATTGTGTGAACTTATGAAATTAACTACTTTTGTGTTTTGAGATTACCCAGACAGTTTTTCTAGTGTTTCCTGTGTGTTTTCTTTATGTACTGGAAATTAATATTCTTTTCTATATCTCCCAGTTTTAGCTATCCTTACCATGCCCCCTAAATGCATAGTTTTTATTTTACATTTCCATATACTGACCATGAACTGTTCTTACTACTTCAAATAACTTATACTTTTTCTTTTATATCCAAGTGCTATGTACTTCTTTGTACTTTACCCATTCATATATATTTTCAATTATATTAGGCCTTTCTTCTCATGTAAGATGTCTTCATATACATTAAATCATTTATAGAGCACAAACTTCTTTACAGATGTATTTTTTATTTTTATAATTGCTTAGAAAATTATTGTACTTATCTTTATAGTAATATAAAATTAGATATGCATTTCTCAGTAATTATAGTAGCAGTTCTCTGGCTATTTTAAATTATCTTAGAGGTTTATAAGAATTATAGAAAAAATATTTATTTTTTCCATAATATCAAAAGTAAAGATTAAAATTAATAATGTATTCACTTTTTTATGTAACATGTGATTGTAATTCTTTCTGGTAAAAATTCTCATTTATTCATATGTAACTGCCTTGAAATTTGTACCTTAAGGACAAAGAAAGGTCACCAATCCCTCCAACTCCTGGTTCTTTGTCAAAAATGGACACAGTTAATGAGGTTTGTTTGGTACAGAACAAATTCTCAGACACAGATAGAGATCCTTTCAATGGAAACAAATTTGTTTGGCTTTACCAGGTTACTCAGCGATTAATAATAGCCTTGAGATGCAGGTCAGAAAGGTCATTGTACCAGCTTGCCAACACAATCTAAATGTGCAGCTAGCCCAGCTCTGTGGGTGCAGAAGCCCCCAAAATACTATGCATAAAGTAAAACAGGCTATTTTCTGACTCCTTTTTTCATATTAATAAGCAATTTTCAAGAGAAGGGTGGCAAAA
This sequence comes from Daubentonia madagascariensis, assembly GCA_023783475.1. NCBI lineage: Eukaryota > Metazoa > Chordata > Mammalia > Primates > Daubentoniidae > Daubentonia > Daubentonia madagascariensis. Next base: position 9,141,472 of record JAKFHU010000445.1, read on the forward strand.
TGGGGGCCATGCCACTCCAAGTAATTCATTTATTTTGCAATTTAATCTTATGTTGAAAAAAATTGCTCTGCTGCAATAGCATTGCTTGGTGATTTTTAAACGTCAGTGTGTTTCATAAGTAACCTTGTATGAAGTATTGTATTAGTAGCCTTTAACAGAAAATTGCAACAAAAATATTTCTACACATTGAAGTAGAAAGGAGAATCTTTTTTTATTTTTGGAATTTTTTCCTCTACTTTTCTCTGATATTTTTGAAGAAAATGCTCAGATGATTTACTTAAAATCTTACTTTTAGAACTAGATATTAGTTGCATATCTGCTTTTAAAAGAAAAGTATGGTACAATTTCAAAACAGTATGTTAACATGAATAGTTAAATTTTTTCTAAGAAAGGATTTAGTTATTTTTCCATATTTGATAACATCTTATTGTGTTTAGCAGGTGTTTTCACATAGTATATTTAAAAGCTTATTTTTGTTTAAATTTCTTAGATATATACACATAAATGATGAAAAGCTTCATTATTTTAATGGAATTTATTATACTTAGAAAATACTTGAACTTATTCACCTAATTTAGATTTTATTCTCATTATCTATATAATTGAACAAAATGTCAACCTTTCAAGTGCAGGATAATATATGTAATCTTATTGATATTATTTGAACTATTAACTGAAGTAAACCTAAAATAAATTAAGCACGTGTATGAAATCTGTCACACTTTTAAAATTAGACCATTAGTTAGTATACAAAATAAATGATTAGAGACTTGTAAATACAAAACCAAAATTAAAGGAAATCAGTAGCTCAGATGCTTTCCTGCTACGAAAGCATGTCAAAAATAGCTAATGTTCAAGCAAAGAAACTGATAATGTAGTAAGTCACTTACTTTGCATTTTATATGAGTATTTCCTTAGCTTTGAAGTAATTATAATACATAGGCATTTGACTTTAAAAACTTAATCACTGAAAAATCACTTAAATGCTTTCTAAAGACTGCTAAGAGTAATGTAGAAAATGCAGGTGAGATAGATTACACCACTGATTTTGATGGGTGTGGATGATGGTTGCCCCTCAAAAAACTTACTTTATTATCATCCATGAATGAATTAAAATGTTAACAAATAGTATCATAAATAACCGTAGACGGTTTTGGTGCAGGGAGGCACTGGAGGAGTTTGCAGAAATGAAAGAAAGAGAAGAGAAGAAGGCTAACCTCGAAAAGGAAGAGAAGAAAAGAGATTACCAAGCACGAAAGATGCATTACCTCCTCAGCACAAAGCAGGTTGGTCTACCTGTCCCTGACAGCTCCTGTAAGCCACTTGGGCCTCTAGCCTGACAGAGATAAACTAGCAGGCTGAATGGGACATGACTTGTTGAAAAGATATCACAAAGACACTACTTCGAGTTCAATTTCGTGCATCTGTGTAGGTGCACGCAGCCACCATGACTTGTCTGTGACAGCAGCTTCATAGAGGCGGCCGCTCCGGCGCTGGCAGAAAGGTCCAAGTCAGCAGTGTGATCTGCCACAGTGATAACACAACACGAAGGGCATAACCTCACTTTCAAAACTCATTCTGAGTGGTTTATTGTTGTGTTGTGAATTGATGAAGAACTAACAAGTTATTAAGCTGAGGTGGCTTTCATGTTTTCCTCTTTTAATTGAAGTAATGTTGAGATTAAAACCATTCTTCCACCCTTTCTGTATTTTGGTAGAAGTTTTCAGGTAAATCTTTTAACAAAATTGCTTCAGCAATTACATCTTCATATAAGAAATATAAATGTGGAATTTGGAATACTTGGAAATTTATGTTCTTATACTTGCTAAAATTTCCATACCTCAGATTTTGGCTTGTATACTAAGAAAGAATATATTGCATGTAGAGTATGTGGCTGAAAAAGAAATGTGGTTTAAAAAATCACGAATTTGGGGGTTGAGATGTGTTTTGTTACTTGAGATGTACTCAAGAAACTAGCAGTTTCTGAGTTTTTATTTTTTGTCATAGACCTTCAAGTCTAATGTCATAGTTCTGGCCAGAATGACATGTTCAGATGTCTCTAGGCATAGGCAAGTCAAGTCCCAGTGGTGGAGGGTGAGGCCCAAGACTGAATGTCATCCTTAGAGATATCCAAATTCAAAAACACATTAAGTCCTGGGCTGGCTATGTCCATTGTCCATTTGGAACATAGATCCTCCTGCACCTCTAGCCTCTACTTGGTAGTCTAAACACCAATACTTTTTGATAATCTTGACTATCTTTATATTTAGTTGGATTTTTGTATAACTGAGTTATCTTTATGTAACAGGTAAGGAAATAATCTCAGAGCTATTATATGCTGATTTACAGGCACAAAGCTAGTAGAAATAGATCTCGATACTCAAACCAAAGTCTTTAGACTCTAAATACTTAGGCAATAATTTAAAGATAATTTTAAGAATACAAAGTCAAAATTTGTTAACATTTTATTATAAAATTCATAACAGTGTGAAAATTTTAGTGGTATGATTGATGTGCTACATTTTTCTGTATAGAATTGCAAATCAAGAATTCCTTTTAGTGAAATGTTTTTTCAACTTTAGTTATTAGTAATTTTACTTTTGATTGAACTAAGGGTGCTATTAATACTCTTAATTCTTTAAATCTGATAATATTGAATTTCTTAGGATACAATTGTTAATTCTGGTAACTCTGAACCCTCTTTATACTTTAAATCTTTCTTAATTTGAGTTCTAATTGTGCTATTTATACTTATGATGGGTAGTATAATAGGGAAAGAAATTTTTAAAATGGGGAAATCAGATTTAACTGAAACATTTGTTACTTCTGTTTTATCCAAGGTTATTGAGGTGTTGAGTATGTAGTGGAATGATTTAGAAAGTCCATGAAGACTTAGTTGTTTTACTAATAAAAATAATGTAATAGCAAATATCCATGGAGTGCTTACCATGTGTCAGACAGTATGACAGAGACTTTACATGCATTATTTACTTTAACTATTTTGATTTCATTTCAGTTTTAAAATTAATCACCTGGTTTGAAAAATAATTTCACAAACCTGACCAGGAGACTTGACTCTTGGACCTTAATGGATTTTCAAATATTACCATTGTGTTTTGGGTATGTTTGTGTTAACAAACACGAGCTGTCAATGCTCTGTTCCATTTTTCTCCTTCTTTCATACCATTCAGCCTGCTGATAATATCAATGTATGTAAACTTTAGTTTAGTGATCCCCAGTCTTCAGAACTCCCTGGCATGCAGTAAAATGATTATTTTTGAGGCACTATGGTGCAGGTGAAAGAACCTGGGCATTGTCATCAGACAGAGCTGAGTTGGCATCCCAGCTGTCCCACTCGGGGTGAGATATTACGAGATTACCTGGAGCTTTCTGAGCCTTTGTTTCACTCTGCACGTGTAGCATAAATGAGGCCCACCTTGAAAGAATGTTATGAGGATTAAATGTAATGTATTCAAAATAATGCCAGGCCTTTAGGGGGCATACAGGAAATGATAACAATCACTAGAATTTAACCTGTCAAGGATAAACTGAGGTTTTATACTTTCCTTTACTTCTGTTTGTCTTACCAATTGGAAGCATTCACTTCCTCATTTCCCTTCTTTGCTTTCCTTTACTTATTAATGAAAATTAGTTAGAGATCTTTATACCTGTGCTTCACCCCCATTTTACACCTGGCTTCACAGACCTGAGGAAATTAAAGGTGAAATTATGTTCTCAAATCACCTCCCTCAGAGAGGAATATTATGAAAATATCAGGGATTTTAATTTGGATCTGGCAAGTTGGTATATTTTGTCATAGCGATCTTAATATTTCATCACAGCTAACTAGAGATGAAAAGACAACCCTTTGTGCCTGTGGAGACACTTTTGTTCCCAAGGCAAATTCTTTTTTTGGTGATAAAATAGAATAGTGGTATCATCTGGGTCTCATCTGTTCATTTAGTTCAAGGGATTAGTTATACTGACAGGATGGTACTAGAAAGTTCTTGTGTTTTATTCCTTATATCCCACTAGATTTGCTTTACTTAGCTTTAAGTCAGTATTTTGCATCATGGTATGAAAAAAGTTGAATTTTGAAACTGATATTATAAGTCACAATTGTAAACTATCTCCATCTAAACAAAAGTATGCAACACTAAGATTTAATAAATAGAGTTAATATAAATATTCACTTAAATTCATCCCAAATAAAAAATATTATCAGGTGCTAATTACTCCCAATGATATTTTTGAGCACCTGCCATCTATTGGTTCTATGCTAGTGCTTTAGTATATATAAATATATACTATATGATCCTTAGCTATATAAGGAGAGCTCTACCTAATTTCAGTGTAATGTCAAGCAATTTGTTTTAGTAGAAAGAAATTGCTAACTTGTCATTACAGCTTATATAGGTGGGCTCGCTGAAATTAACAACTATTTTTACTTATCATTTTGTTGATACAATTTGCTATTTTGTTGTATTTTAATCAAAAACTTTAAATACTTTCCCTAACCTAAGGAAGACTGGAGGACTGAAAGACACTTCAGTCTGTATATTGGTAGTGATTTTCTTAGTGTGAATTGGCTATTGGGGAGAAATTAAGCTGCAGATTTTAAAATATTCCTTAGTTAGTTGTTTACACATTAATTTCACTGCTTAAGAGTTTTGATTTCAAATTATATTAAATAGACATTTAATCACAAAATAAAAGTCAAATAGGAATTGAATATTTATTTTAAAAGATTTGTATTGGTTTTAACTTTCAGTTCCTGCAGATATTTGAAAACTTACCAAATAAATATTCAATTGTAAATGATTTTTATAAGAAGTATATTAGGATAGGAAAAGTTTTATTGACCTGCTTAAAAGGAATAAATCTAATAGCAGTTTTACCAAAGAGATAAACAGTATTTTATTGGCAAATTTAATAATTTAGGAAAGATATTATTAATATAGTTTGTAGAATAGTAATTTTGACATTAAATTTTCATAGTTCTGATAGTTTAACTTACATGAGTAGAAATAAAACGTTAATTCAGACAAATAATGCTTCAAAAAGGTGAAGAATTTTATCAGCCAAAATTGTATTTGTGAATTCAGATATGTATATAATAAATGAAATCATGTGTTTTTTAATGGATTAATAATTTTAGGACGATTATGCTGATAGACTGATATATTCATACATTGATAGCAAAGTTTTACTGTCAGTTTTCAGCCTATTTTTTGTATAAATCCAATATATATCTTAAAATAAAAGCAATTACCAATTTTTAATGCTATTAATTATCTCATCTTTATTCAAGCAAATATGTTAGTGCTAATAGGAATTACACAAGTAAATAACTAATATTGCAATGAGTGAATTAATAGACCCCTCAGGGTTTTATTAATTAAAAAGTTCAAGTCATATTAAAGCACCTTTTGTATATGTTTATTTCAATCAGAAAGCTGAACATGGTAACTTATTTGCATAAATAATCAATCACCATTTACTAGTAGTAATAAGGTTAATTTGTTGCTACAGACATAATAGGATTAGTCAATTATATTTCCCAGAAAATACTATTTGTTATGCACCCCATCACCTGTAAAACAGGATTGGGTTTAGCACCCTTATTAAATGAACACATTAAAAAATCTTTGTCCCTGAAAAAGTTTTATGAAAGGAAAGCTAATTTTGGTTGATTTGAATAAAGTAAAATGCAAACATTGCTTCCATTTGTAAATTTATCTTTCTGAAAAGATTGATTATTTAATAAAGTTATTTATTTTGATTCAGTAACCAGTCAAACTAAATCTAACACATACAGGACATATTTCCTTTGAAGAAAATCTCATTTGCAGATTTGTTTTATTCCAGCTAAACTGACTTTCATTCCCTTGCCCTTGTTCTTGGGTAATAAATTATGTTCTCTGCTCCACCTACTGGTAGATATATGCAAAGGCCTATTGTTGGAATTCCTTAAAAGATACTGTCTCTAAAATGTTGCCAGAATTTTTAAGGGTCTTCCTGGAGATCAGAAAAGTTACAGATACAAATGTAAAATTCAAGATCCAAATTATAAAAAGCTAATGTTTGGAAACATTGGTTATTATATAGAATTATATACAGTAATTGTTACCTTACTAGTGAAAATGTTGCCATTTTTCATTTTAATATGCTAATAATAATAAATAAATACAAAATATACATAGAACTCAGTATAATTATGTATATTTTATTTTGATTATGGAATTTAATAGTTTATATATATTCAAATTGAAACTAAAATAGAAAATTTTTAATTTAGTTAAAATTGTTACACATATATAATGGAAATAATTTTCATGTCATCATTTATATAATAAGTTTTGATGTTTTTCTTTAATGGGTAATGAACATTTTCATATGAAAATTGAAATAACTATTTTCAGTTATTTATGATTTTTTAAAAAGACCTTCTACTGTGATTAATATTGACAAAACTTTATTTTGAATTACTTTACTTTTTGAGAGAAACAAAATAGTGTCAGCTCCTTTTTTCAAAATCATATCAAATCACATTTGTATAAGAAGGAATATATCTTCCTTTAAAAACTTAAACTTGATATGCCCATAATTAATTGGTAATCTGTTAATATGGAAAACATGTTTATAAGACAAATCTTATAAGGTAGAAAATATTTAAATTAAGAAATTTTTAATTCTTCCAAATCATTTATTGCTTTCAACGCTATCTTTCCAATATCCTAAAGTGGAGAGATTCTGTGCTTATGTATATTAACTACTCAATATGTGATTGTTCACTTTTATTTTGAGATGATGAAGTCCTAGAAGAATATCAGCCTTTTGATGTGTACCTACCAGTGTGTGTGTGTGTGTGTATCTAGGTGTCATGTGTCTTTGTATATGTGGTGTATTTGGAAAATATCTTTGGTGAGGCTTCTCATAAAGCATTTTCCTTAGGCAGTGGTATACCCCAGCAATGGTCGGGAAGTTCAAGAGCAATGTTAAAATGTACCAGTAATGACCCCCTGGAGTACATTTTTAGACATCTTGACCCTTATCTCAAAACCATTTCTTTGATTTCAAAAACATTAATTTTTTTCCTTCCTAGTTTTTTGGTTGGATCTTTTATCTTTTTTTGTATTCCCATGATATATATATGCAAAATGATGTGTGCCTTGCGCCTTATGGCTGTTGATAGGACCTTTATCTCTACTGTATTGATTGTAACATTTATAATTTTCATGATTTGATGCAACCTGATTTGGGACATTCACATGGTTCCTTGCTTCAGCTTTCAGCCTTTTTTATCTTCTTTTTTCTCTACTTTCCAAATCAGTCTTTATTTTAAAAGATCAATTCTTCTAAACTATTCCCAGTTACCTAACTTTTTGGAATAGTTGACTCTTCTTCACGTGTCACTAACATCTTTCAATTCATCATTTCAGGTGTCTTTCAAACCATTCCCTTCATGTTTATTCCCTCAACCCTGTCTCTAAAATGATCTTTTTGTTAAGTCTTTTGCTCTTTAACCCAGTATATTTGCCATCATCAGATAAGGCTTTCTAAAATAGTGTTTTTTATTTCATTTATCTTTATAGTTTATAACATTCCCTTTTGTCCATATGATAAAATCCATACTTTTCAGCATGAGCATTCAAAACTCTCCATAATCTGAATCTACTCTGCCTATGCATTCTTATCTTCCTTTGCTCCTCAATATGAGCATCTGGATACAGTCTGACTTTATATCCTGGAAAAATTTATCATAAGGTTCTCTTCTTATATATGTGAGTTAGCTTGTCATATTCTGCAAATTCAGAAGCCTCTCCTCTACCCCTCACAAAAAAAAGTAGCAACATCTCACATACCTTCCACTAATACTTTGAATTTTACCATTACTTTACCATTAAAGAAACATTACTTTCTCCTATTAAATTAAAATACTTTTAGAAAGAAGGCATATTAGCTGTTAAGCCATCCTTGTTAGTATAACTTGGTGAAAATTTGTGTATGTATTTTTATATATGCAGTAAAAGAGAGAGAGAGAGAGACTCACTTTGTCACCAAGGCTGGAGTGCATTGGCACCATCATAACTCACTATAGCCTCTAAATCCTGGACTCAAGCAATCCTCCAGCCTCAGCCTCCTGAGTAGCTGGGACTACAGGCACGTGCCACTAGGCCCAGCTAATTTTTAAAAATTTTTTTTAGAAATGGGATCTTGCTATGTTGCCCAGGCTGGTCTTGAACTTCTGGCCTCAAGTGATCCTCCCACCTGTGCCTCCCAAAGTGCTGGATTACAGGCATGAGCTACCATGCCTGGCCATGAAAACTGATGGATGTGAACATCTCATAATAAGAGGAGGGGAGAAAAGTACATCCAGAGGCCTGAGGCAATACCTAGAGTATGAAGACCCAAATGGATGTAAAGTTGCTAAGGAAGGGATGCAGGGATGCTAAAGAGCATAATGAATCCATGGGATATCTGGGGAGAAAAGTAGATATTTATGGCACTAAAAAGGAAATTAGGAGGACATGCAGGAGAAACTTACCAATTTTTCTATTTTGCATAGGGTCACTACTATTAATATTTAATGTCAGTATTGACTGTATCACTCTAGATACCTCTTATTTCTTTTCTATATCACACAGGCTTCTTAAAAACCAATTCTTAATTCTTATGTTACCTGCCACTTAGATATGGCGAACTTCTTCAGGAGTTGAAAAGATCTGGCAGTAAGACAGAATTATGGATGTATGGGCTGGAGAGATATATTGATAAGTTTTACATGAAGGACCTTATATTTGCTTTTCCTAACTTCTCAGTAGTTTATATGAAAATTTAATAATGGGAACTCACACTGACAGAGGACCTCTTAGTGGAATGTGCTAGAGCAGCACGGGGTCTTTGGGATGATCTTTCCCACTTTCTCTTTTAACAATTAGTGAAACCAGGTCTGGAAGATAAAGCAACTTGTTAGAGGTTACATAACTAGTGTAAATAAACTATATGATTTTGGGGCATCTTCAGTGCAACTCAGTCACAGTGAAGATCTGAGTTAGTGGTCTACATCTGTGGTCTACATCTGATTCACCTAAATAAACCCTACTTGGGAAGAACTTCATCCTAGGTTTATGACTATCCAGTTGTCCTTCTTGAAAGGATATATGCTGCTTCTTGAGTTACCCTCAATTCATTGAACTCTCTTTTTTCCCTTTCTCTGAAATGGGTTAATGCTTATAAAAACATTAATTCTGAATCGTTTCATGTACAAAGATAGAGAAAAACTAGGGCTTAAATATAAAATGGTGAAGAAAGCCAGAACATAATTTAGATATCTATAGTGCCTTCCTGTGAATAGTTCAAAGTAATTTATTATATCTATCTCCAAATAATCTGTAAAGCAGAAATTATCTTTTTAGTGACTTAAAATGTTGTTTGGTACTCTTTTTTTCCTCTGGACACTTGGTAGGCTTATTCTGTCATGAAAATTATGTAGTAAATAAAGATCTGACCTACAATCTTTGGATCCAGGCTTTAAGAGGCAGGTCTTCAAGTTTCGTTGTTTGTTCTTAGTCCCAAGAGAACAGACCACATCACAAAATCATCACATAATTTGTTGCTGTTGGCAGTCTCTGTTCAGAAAGGCCAAGGACTGAAATAGCATGGAGAATGAATTAGCTATTAACTTTTACATTTTATTTCCTCCCTCTTTAACATTATAATTTTTATTATCCTGTAATATAATGAAAGGATGAAATTATTATCCATTGTCAGTTCTCTTTGAGAAGACAAAGCAAAGTGGTTAAAAAAGAATCTTGTTGTGTTCCCAAATGAGTCCCTTTTCTCCGCTTCTCCCCTTGCCATCTTTTAACTACCACACATGTAAGAAATAGAGGCAAAAATGCTGAGAAAAACAAGAATAAAATCCAAACTAATTAAGAGAGATCCACTTAGATGTAAAAGTGTCTTAATGACTTTCCTTATATATATTTTCCTTTTCAATGTGCAATACTTTAAAAGTCATTTTAAAATAGGTTCTTTAGCAAAACACACTATAAACCTCCCCTTTGTGTGTGACTGGGGGTAGATTCATATATTATGGGCCCGAATTTATAAAATTTTGGGATCTACCTTTAAGAAGAAAGTATACAAAGTTTCAAATACAAAAGGATAAATATTTTTTATAATGAGAAAAGAAATCATTTCAAACACATTTCGTATTTTAACAATCTGACAATACACAACTTAAAATATAAAAATATAACATAGTGCTTTTATTAACTGCCTGATACAGCTCTATCATGCTTGTTCTCTGTATTTTGACTTCATACTATTTGATTGCTTCTTTTTTTGACAATAATATTGTTTTACTTTCTGAAAAGAAAAGGATTATTCACTCTTTTCTCCAACATTGATTTAAATTTTCATTACCATAAAAATTTGATATGATTTGTTATATTGAGTGTATGCTTGAAAGGAGAATTTTCCATTTTGTGTATGAAATTATGAGAATCAAGTTCCCCATTTATAATTTACATATCTGAGTATTGGAATAATTTTTCACAGACTAGCTTCAGGCTTTGTACATTTTGAACCTTGCTTTTCCTCCACTACCCACATACTTCCAGGGCCAGACACTTTAGGATGTTCATATTGCAATACAGTCTCTGGCCCTGCACCTTCATTGATGGTGCCTCTTGAGTCTGTGCAGTGGAAGGTAGGAATATTCCTGGGAGTTTTTCCTATATTGGGATTACTAACAAATTTTAAGTAGACTTGGAAGTGACAGAAAACCCAAATAATATATCTAATTATATATAAATATATCTAACCCACCTCATCTCCTTCCTAGCTTGATCCCATGTCCACAGCCACTCTCATGCCCTCCAACCCAAGGGGAAGTGTGATAGAGGATAAGTCAGAATATAAGGGACAATTGCATTAACTGACATCTTACTTTTCAAATCTTACAAAAAACATGACCATGTAAGCACATTACCAGGGTCCTACCCTGTGCCTTGGAAGAGGCCTGTGACAATGAGGGGCCCCGAAGCTTAAGCTTCATTAGTTTCACTGTTATTTTATCTCTGGGTGGATTCCATTTGTGTACTGTGTGAAAACCTTGATGCTCTTGTTAAACTTGCTCAAATAAGTTTTAACATTTGTTTCAGTGTGCTGTGAGTAATTATCTGCATACTAGATTTCAAATCCAGCATTCAGACATTTAAATTAACCTTATTATTTTAGTCCTATCTTTAAAATTGAAGCACCTGATTTTCTTTAGTTCTCTCTCATTTTTTTAATTTAAAAAAATTTTTGAACATCAAACTCAGGGTCAGTTTATTTCTATTTAGTGGATTTGGTGATTTTTTTTAACATATTAGGCTATGGGGTAGAGATAGTTCTTATTAGGTATTAAAACATAACCAATATATTTTCTTTATATGTATATCTATGTATATATGTATAATACATGTATACATATGTATATATATACACACACTGTATTTGGACCTGTATATGTATGTATATATGTGTGTATATATACACACAAAAACAAACATATATAAAATTTCAAATACAGTTTTAATAGAAAATACAAGAGTAAGAAAATAGTTGGTATAAAATGTATAACAAATGTAGTTTCCATTTCCTACCTCAATCTAAAATGTTCTCCACTTACCTTTGTAAGCCAGTGTACCATATTTTAAATTGCATTGTATACAAACATTTTATACAAGGTAATTGAAAGTTAACTAATATTTGCTTACTTCTATTAGTTTTATATAAAATTAATGTTCTTGGTAAGTTAATTACAATCAATTCTGTCATTTTCTTTATTGGTCAGAAAAGACTAAGCTTTTGGTGTTTCCTTTTGTTATCACTAATTAAATTTATAATACAATGAAATGTAAAACTTAGAAATACAAAGAAGTTTGGCCATTTCTCTACCTAGATATGATGAAAGAATTGGAGCTATTATATAATAGTTTCATAGACTAAAACATTTATTTTTATTAGTATTATGGCTATTTTTCTATTTTTGGGACACTGCAGAAATATTTTAGATTGAGACCAGTTATGAGTTAGATGCTATTATAACTGATAATTAATAAAGAGGTGGAGTTTGTCAGATCGTGATTCATCCTAGCTCTTTAATGAGATCAGAATAATAACTTTATATAAATAAACCCTGTTCTCCCAGCGTTTCTGATATTTAATTCACTCTTCTGGATTGGAAAACCTTAGAAATCTTTCAATTGATTCTCTGGTGGCGAAATTTTAAAATTTCCAGCTTTTGTCTAATCCGTTTCCTTCTTTCTCCTCTTCTTTTTCCTTTAATCTTTCTCTTTGTTATGCTCCCCATCCCACGCACCCTGTAATCAAACGCATTGTACCTTCATATGAAACGTACAGACATGGGGAGAAAAATTATACTCCCAAATGCTGTCTTAATGTGAACTCTTAACTGAGTCAATGGTTAAGGTAGTCAAACATTGACTAATGTGACTGATTTGGTCATTAAGGTTGATTAATCACCACTTAAGATCATGAGTATTTCTTAACTTTTGAGATTAAATTAAGGTATAGTCCAACACAAGGAATCATCTATGAACTTTAAATTTTATGCATTATAAAGCAGGCCATATTTTAAAAGATATAGAAATTTTTCTCATTATTTTATGTTTATTACAATCACAAATGAAATATAACCAAAGAAGAATTGCAATTTTTATTTTAAAATTATATAAAATTGATTTCATTTTTGTGTGATATGATTTAAAGTATTTTAATGTAAAGTGGCAGGCAGGTTTTCTGTATAACTAATAATCTTGTCAATTGCTGTTTCTACCTACTGTATCTTGTGACAGTTGGAAGTATTTCACTCAACAATGAGTTATGTCATTCACACAGTATCACAAGAGACATCAAAATAAAAGATGAGACAATGAAGGTGTAGAGAAGAGAAAAAAGGGAAAAGAATCTGTCTTTAAATCTTAATCTGTGACTATCTCTTGGCCATAAAATAACTAAGCTACATGTCTCAATAGCTATTACTATGCTGAAAAGAAACTCTTGCCAAAAACATATAATCTTTCTTAGTTTAGAGAAAAGTTACATTTTCAAGGTGCTTATATAATGTAAAGCATTCCTAATTAGTTTACTATTCCCCCTAATGAGTTGAATTTTATAGTTTTTTTCTCTTAAGTTTATTCAGCATTTTTCATTTACTTTTAAATTAAAACAGGTACACAAAAATATGCGTATAATTTGTGTTCTAATATCCCATTAAATAAACTGTGACACATTAAGATAATATAATTTTGTTATACTCATCATGTTAATTATTTATATTTATGTTCTGTGTACATAAGTTAACTTATGATCATCTATATTGGCCTTAAACTCCCATAAGTAAAATGATTCAATTTATTTTACCTGTATTTTTATTTATATACCTATACCAAATTCAACTCCCCTGTCAATTATTACCTGCCTGTTAAAATTGTTGAGTTTTCCCTGACTTTCCAAGGCAGAATTGTTCCTTTTTTCCCCCTCCTCAATGTCTTAATATAACATTTACCATTAGTGTTATGGTTACGTCTACCTCCCTTTAATGTAGGTAATTCATAAAGGAGAGCAATCATGCCATTTTTATATCCCCAGTTTCTAATACCAAAGTAGCCTCACAAGTAATATCGATTAACTAATAAATGAATGGTTTATGTACATATCCTAATTCTGACTTGTAATGCTTTTAGATTCAAAACAAGAAAGGGAGCTTTTATTTTAATCCCAATTATTCACTATTTCTTCTTTGAAGTAAAAAAAAATATATTAAAATAAAATTATTTTGAAAACTATAATAATTTTTTAGTAACTGATATCTATATTTGCTCTAATATATTTTATGTGTTTTTTTTGAAGGGCAAATCTTACATACAAAGAACAGGCAAAGGGGAAGTTATTCATTTTTGAAGATGTTGTATGCCCCAAATTAAACCAGGTTACTTAACTAGGTGGAGTGAAGCTAAAATCCAAGCTTGGATCTGACTATCTTCAAAACCATGCTTTCCTTTTATGGAATAGTTTGAAGGGGGCTGAGAAAGGGCCTACCTCAAAAATATTTTCCTGGATGATGGGTGAAATCTTATGTTTACAGTTATACTTATTTGAAAGTAATTCCTAGACAACATATTCAACATTATTAACCTTTAATGTCTTGTGGGATTTAGCTTATCAGTGCCTTCAAACATCAGGAAGTGGGGGAACAAGTCTCAGATGCAAGGCCCTCTCATAGGAAGGTAAGCAAGGCTCCGTGTGTACCTATGGACAGTTATTAAGTGATATATTTGTCTTGCCAGGAAGAAACACATGAAGAGAGGAATAAAGATGGGTACTCATCATCTATTTAGTATTTGTGTCTTTGAAGCACCAGCTGAAATTCTGAAATAACAGATATCCTATTCAATATCGATTTACACATTGTTTTGTAATCATTTTATTTGAGATGAAGGGATATTCATAAGAATACAAATGTCTTTGATGTCACACTCTTGATCTAACTGGCCATGTTTCTTTTAATTAATGAATACTTATGTCACTAAAAGAACTGAGCTTTTTATGTTTCAAATGATAAAATTGAAGATATATTTATTGGTATATTCAGCACCAACTGAGACATCATTATATTTAATGGCAGAAGTGAGGCATGATATTTGTCAAAGCACTATTATGGAACAGTCAGGGTGGAAGTTTGACTAAGAAGGGAAAGAGGTGTTAGAGCCCAATACATAAACCCCCTTTTCCCTGCCCGAGTTCAGAACCCAGTTGAGAGGAAGATAGAAAAGACAGACAGATAGAGATCAAAAGTATCTCCATCTCTTAATTAGTAATGAAAGCTAGATTGGAGGTTTACATTTGAATCGATAATGAGCTTGCTTCTGCTTAATTCCATAATTAAATCTACCTCCCAGTCATAGGCACAGGAGGAAAACCAGGCCTATCCCTATGAATCTGAAAGGAAGTGGGAGGAAAGGATATTTGCTTCCTAGAAGCAGGCTGGCTTTTGAGAGGTGGGAAGAAGGGGCTAAACTAGGCTGGACCAACTCCTTTTTTGATGCACCAAACTGAAAGCTCACTGCTTCTTCCTTGACATAGTAAAGGGCAGAAAGAAGCCAGTGAAAACATGAGGAATGGGAAATAAGTACTTCCCACTAATTAGATTTATTTTATAGGGTTGACAAGGAAGCAAGGTTAGAGGAGGGTTTTCAGAATGGTAAAAACTTGTACATGTTCATAAAGGAGTTACTTGGGGAAGAAGGCTTGAAAATAGAGAGATGAAATAACCGAATAAACACAGACCCAGAAAAGGTGAGAGAGAATGTGATGAAGAGCATAAGTTGTAGGCTTACACAGGTGGACGAAGACCTTAACTTCTAAGGCAGGAGGGAAATAAAAAGCATCATGTATGGATACTTTTGTGGGGAAAGTTGGAGGTTGAAATAATTAATGTTTGAGGACCTCAATATTCTGATGGATCTTCTAGAATAATCCTGAGAAGAATGAGAGAGAGAGGATTATTTAGTGGTGTAGGTGGCACAGATAGGTTTAAAGTCCACAAATATGCAGTGTCGCCAATTTGCCTGGTTATATGATTTATTCCAGCAGTTATCAGCAACCTGATATTGTAGCCATGCAGAATGATAGTAGTAATAACAGCTAATATTTATTGAATGCTTACTGTGAGCCAAGTACTCTTGTAAATGCTTTACATTAATTATTTTTCTTAATTCTCTCATACCTTATGAAGTACACCATTATTATCCGCAACTTATTGATGAGGCACGAAGAGATTAATAAGGAGACACTGACCCTGGGGTTAGTGTTAGTGTTTGATGGTCTAGCCCCAGAGCCCACATTCACAATGACTTCCTGATACCATCTCTTTTTTTAAAAGCTAGCATTTATTGAGTACTTATTTTGTGTCAAGCACTGTTCAAAATGCTTTGGCTATATTAGCACATTTAATCTGTATCAACCTTTTGTGGTAGTTCCATTATTATAGAAGAGAAAACCAAGATATGGTGAGGTTAAGTAATACAGGTTAAGATTAAAGAGGTAATAAAAAGTGGAGTTGGGAATTAAGATTTTGTTAATTTGCCCCTAGAACCCGTGCTTATAGCCACTAAGCTCTACTGCTGCATAGTTGAATCGATTCTGGTATCGGGTATGGCCAGGTAGATATGGCAGATGATTGGTGTTAGGGCCTTGAGTGATTAACATAATCAACCTTGTGATTCAGATGAGTAGGGAAATAAGTGAGGGCAAAAAGGAGACAATAAATTAGGAAAAGCTAGAGGGATCGATTGACTTGAGATCTTCGGGGCATGAATCTTATAGGTAGCAAGAATAAGAGTATGAGATAACTAGCAGACCAGAAAGTTGTGGTTAAGAGGATGAGATATTAGTGTTTAAGATTATTGAATTACACAAAGCAGTCTGGATGATGGGGATGTATGGGGTGTGGTCACCATTGCATAAATGCAAAGGTCAGTGAAAATGAAGGAGTCAAAAAACTATGAAGCTATAATATTGGGATAAGTTGCCCATCTATATGTGAAATCACCTAAAATTATCCAGGAGCACATAGTAAAAGGGAAGACTGAACCAAGTGCCAAAGGCTAACGTGAATATGGGGGAGTGACCAGCAAGTCTGTTTATAACCATAAGGAGGGAAAAATATGAGATATTCAGATTACAAGAAAGTGGATGAATATTGGATTGGAAGTGGCAATAGGGAACTGGGTTTAGGCAGATCTATCTGTGGTCACTGTGATACAGAAGAATACTAAAATGCTTTGCTCAGTAGGGCAGCAAGAGAAGTGATGTTCTAGAGGAAAGGGAAGTTCAGTTATAATAAAAAGATAAAGAATGCATTTATTGAAAAGTTTGGGGCATAGGCAGGTTGTTTAGTGTGGATGGAATGGGGGTTGCACAGGGCGAGGTCGAAAGCATTATAGGCAAGGGAATCAGAAGCGTTGAGAAAAGTAGTATAGTAGTTTGAGGATGAGTATAATGTAGATAAGAGAGAATTTTGATTAATTTGGCAGAAAATTATTTGGGAATAATCAATTTGACCAAAAAGCAAATGGATCAATAGTTGTTTGATCCAACTATCATCTTTTGTGGAGAAATTTAAGTTGCTGTGCTGTCCTTATTTTAAATGGTATGTTGATGATACAATAGACTTAAAGTAAATTGTGGATTAAAAAGTACAAGGGAAGAACTACTTTCTCAAATATTGAAAAATGGGAAAAAAGCTAAAGGCACATAAACCTTGTAACGCAACCTAATAATACACCCAAAAAGCTAGAGGCTGGCACTTTTAGTTATTTTAGACCAACTCAGTTTTTTGATCAAAATGTTGTACTACCAACTTCTTTTGACCAAATTAGTTTTTCTCTAATTATTTTGTGACCAAATTATGTTATACCCACAGGCTTACAGTTTGAGTGGTGATAAAATTTAGCAAGGTTGTGAAACATTGTGGAATTTTCTGGGCTCCCTACCATCAAGGAGATCAGAGCAAAATAGGAAAGCAAAAGATAATATATAAAAAATAAAATTTTTATTGAAGGATAACATACAGAAAAGTGAAAAAATTATAATCACTCAAGACAATTAATAATCACAAAGTGGCAGGTATAATCTGTACCTAATAGGTACTTAATTAATAATTTCCATATAAAAAGGCAAGGATCTATAGAACAAGACTGGATGAAAGCACAGTGATCTGAAAATCTTTAACATGTGGACACAAGATTGTGACCAACCAGATTCAGGCAACATAGCATTCCCTCATGAGACATTCAGTTTTATACTTAATGAAACCTAAAATGGCTTCCTCCTGCTTGCTTAAAAACTTCTTCTTCAAAGGCTAGTGGGAAATCAGTTTCTTGAAGAACCCCATATGACACTGGAAATAAAGTTTGACAAATGCTCAATTCTTTTGTTACCCTTTTTTTTAATGTAAGAAAAATTTCAACCACTTGTTTGGTTCTGTAATTCTGCATATTTTTCTTTCAGCAACTAATTGTCTTGGAAGTCATCTTTTAAACCCAAACCATGAAATCATTTTAAGTCAAATCATCTATAGAAGAATCTAGCAAGTGAAAACACTAGCTACCCAGAGGAAAAAAGAATATAATAGGAAGTTTGTAGGAGGATGGTGGTCATAAAAACATTTTGCTGTTTTCTTCTGCTTTCCTTAGGGTATGTAGGCATCATTAGTATGTATAATAGAATTGGGTGTCCACTTCCACTACTGTACTGAAAACAACTCTTGATAAGGCCACCAGGAATCTCCTAATTGTAATGCATGGGGCCTCCCTGAGGTTTGTACACTGCTCAGCACACCTATGTTCTTGAAACCTCCTTTGGCCTTTGTGACACAATGGTCAGCTTTTTCTCCTACTCTGCTCATTTCTTCTCAGTCTTCTTCAGTATTTCCTAAGATCTTGTTTATTCTGATATCATATGGGGCTATTTATAAGTCTTTAATATCAAACTTATTTAAAGGTTCTGTCCCTTTGCACTCTTACTGTTGTTGGGTTGTTCTTTTCTGGGAATACCTTGCTGTACCTTATACACCAGACTAACCCCTTCTCTTCCTTCATGATACTTTTCAAACACCAGACATGCTAATTCCATAGAATAGTTTATTCTTACTATACATGTATACCCACATCAAACTTACCAGTATTTTCTAATTATTTATAAATTTATCAAGGCTATGACTCAAATGGAAAAGCAGAAATTGAAGCCAAATCTTGAGACGTTGCAGACAGATAGAGGAGGAATTAAGCCATATTGGTGGTAGGGGATGGAGTGAGGCAGGAGTGCAGCATTGCTAGGGTTTAGGGAAAGGGGCAGTCCTAGGGAAATTGCCTAAGCAAAAAAACAAGCAACTTCAGTCCAATTGTTACAGCGATCAGTAAAATAGTGAGCTGACATTTACAAGTAAAGAGAGGATTGCATAGTGAGGAAGAGTTCCCAGAAAGTCCTTTAAGTGGAATCTTTTTCACAAAGTCTTTTAAATGCACTGTGGTTAAAGAGAAATCCATTCTCCACTTCTTTCATTGAATGTCTCACATTCAATGAGACATTATGGCTTCTGCCACAAGAACAGAATCTGCTTTTGCAGAGGTCACCTGTCACCTTCTAATTACCATTCCAGGTGTGCATTCTCTGTCCGCATGCTGTTCCACCTCTCCGTAGCATCTGACTCCACCGACCTTCTTCATGAAACTGCCTTCTCCCTTGTGTCCTGCTTCTCCTCCCTCACTGTTTGCTCTTTTGAGTGCCCTTCCTGGGCCTCTTTTCTCCCATTTACTCCTTAAATGTGCACACTCCTAAGACTGCTCCCTTGGCCCTTCTTGCAGGAGTATAGGCTCTTTCCCTCACTAACGCCATCCATTTTTCATACCTTCAGCCATTTTTATTCAGAAAACATTCCAATTGCTAGCTATGACCTCTTTCCTAAGTTCCAGTCCTACTCTTACACTGAACCTCTCAATTTGATTGTTCTGTGGGGAGCTCAATCCTGATAACTCCAAAACAGATATTAATATTCCTACGGAACCACTCCTCTTTCTATTTTCTTTGCATTAGTTTTAAACTCAAGCTTTTCCATGACTCCACATTCTCTTATATTCCTCTTAATTAATCCAGTGTCAGTGCCTTTTGATTCTGTTTTTATGGCATGTTCCCCATCCATCTCATCCTTTGATTTCCATTGCTCTTTTTCCTTACCTCTGAATAAGAAATCTTCACCATTCATTGAATAGGATTCTTTTCCCCGTATATGTTTTTGTCTGCTTTGTCACAGATCAGATGGCTATATGAGGATGGTTTTATATCTGGGTTCTCAGTCCTGTTCCATTGGTCTATGTCTCTGTTCTGTGGCAGTACCATGCTGTCTGGGGGATGGGTACACTTATGGGGGTGGTCCAAAGACAACTTATTAGCCAAAGCATTTGTACCCCCATAATACTCTGAAATTAAAAAAAAAAATCTTCACCTCCACTACAGACCTCTGGTCTTATATCAATTATTCAGGTCATTCATGGATTTCCTATTTTAAGCCAGGTACTTAGATAGACAATAGTCAGGGTTCTCAACTCTGGCTGGACATCAGCTTTAAAAAACAAAACTAAACTAGACAAATGCCCAGACACATGCTTCAAAGATTCTGATTGAACTAGTCTAGGGAGTAGCTTGGACATCAGTATTTTTCAAGTTCCTCAAATGGCTCTAATATGCAACCAGAATTGAGAACTACCAACTTAACTCATGTAGAGGTCATGAAAATTGATGCAGTTTTTGCCCTGTTGGAACTTAAACTCTACTTGAGGAGATAGACATTAAAAAACAATTATTCATATATGTCTGTAATTAAAAGTTGTTAGTGCCATGAAGAAAATGAAGAGAGTACTATGAGAGAAAGAATATAATAGGACAGTCTGATTTAGAATGTGTGTGGGTCATGAAAAGTCTTTGTAAAGAAGTGATATTTAATGTGAATTCTTAAGGGATGAGTATGATTTGGCCAGACAAATAAAGAAGATGGAAAAAAAATTTTGGTGAGTTTGAGTCATAGATGTGATTGGCGAGTATTGAGGAAATGAAAGAAAAGAAAAAGACAACATGGCTTCTGTGTAGTAAGGGAGGGAGAGAGTGGATAAAATGAGATTGGGAAAGAAAAAAAAATGGGCCTTGTTAAGAATTTGTTAGGTTTTCTTAGGTGCACTGAAAAGCCAATAACAGGTTTTTAGTAAGGACTAAAACAGTTGTTTTATTTTTAGTTATTACTCTGACTTCCCTGTAGATGGGGAGTATGAGGAGTCCAAAGCAGAGCAGATAGAGAGAGGCTGTAAGTGGGAAGTACTTTGGTAAAGATATTATGGTTGGTTGGACAAGGATCGTGCCCATGGATATGAATACAAGGCTATGGATTCAAGATGTATTTTGGAGGTAGAATTAGTTGGTGGACTAGATATAAGGGATGGAAGTAGATCAGTCAACATCAAGGATGAGTCTCAGGTTTTTGGCTTAGGGGTCTGAGGAGCTTGTGGTACCGTTTATTTTTTTTAATAATAGGCTTTATATTTCAGAGCAGTTTTAGATCTATAGGAAAATTGATAGGAAGGTACAGAGATTTCCTGTACACTGCCTGTCCCTACGCATGCACAGCCTCCCTCACTATCAACATCCTGTACCACACTGGTACATTTGTTACCATCAGTGAACCTACATTGACACATCATTAGCACCCAAAGTCCATAGCTTACATTAGGGTTCACTCATGGTGTCGTACATTCTATCGGTTTTGACATGTATAATGACATGTATCCATCATTATAATATCACACAGAGTTGTTTCACTGCCCTAAAAATCCTCTGTACTCTGCCTATTCATCCTTCCCTTCCCCCTAAGCCCTGGAAACCACTGATCCTCTTACTGTCTCCAAAGTTTTGTTCTTTCCAGAATGTTACTGGAATCATTCAGCCTTTTAAGATTGGCTTCTTTCACTTACTAATATGTATTTAAGGGTTCTCCATGTCTTTTCATGGTGTGGTAAGTCATTTCTTTGTAGTGCTAAATAATACTTCATTGTTGGAAGGACCACAGTTTATGTATCTGTTCACCTACCAAAGAACATATTGGGTGCTACCAAGTTTTAGCAATTATGAAAACAGCTGCCTTAAACATTTGTGTGCAGGTTTTTTTTGCAGACGTGAGTTTTCAACTCAATTGGGTAAATACCAAAGAGCACAATCATTGAATTTTATGGTAAGAGTATGTTTAGTTTTGTAAGAAACTGTCAAACTGTATTCCAAAGTGGTTGTGCCATTTTACACTCCCACCGGCAATGAATGAGAATTCCTGTTGTCCCACATCAATTGCCAGCATTTGGTGGTGTCACTGTTTTGGATTTTGGCCATTTAAATTGGTATATAATGGCATCTTAATGACATATGAGAATGACCACCTTTTCATATACTTATTTGCCATTTGTATATATTCTTTGGGGAGGTATCAGTTCAGGTCTTTTACCAATTTTATAATTTATTTAAATCCCAGCAATTTAATTTAACTTCCAATAATGATGTTGAAAAGAAGTGGTGAGGGGAACATCCTTGCCTTGTCCTTGATCTTAGTGGGATAATAATTCTAGTTTATCAGTGTTAAGTATGATATTAGCTATAGGTTTTTTGGTAGCTGTTCTTTATCAAGTTGAGCAAATTCCAATCTATTCCTAGTTTGCTGAGAGTTTTTATCATGAATGGGTGTTGGATACTGTCAAATGTTTTTTCTGTATCTATTGATATGATCGTGTGATTTTTCTTAGCTTATTGATGTGATGGATTACATTAATTAATTTTTGAATATTGAACCAGGCTTGCATATCTGGGATAAATCCTGCTTGGTTGTGCTGTAAGTCTTTTTACACATTATTGGATTTGATTTGCTAATATTGTTGAGGAATTTTATATCTATGTTTATGAGAGATACTGATCTGTAGTTTTCTTTTCTTGTGATGTCTTTGGCTTGTTTTACAATTAGGATAATGCTGGTTTTATAGAATGAGTTAGGAAGTATTCCCTCTGCTTCTATCTTCTGGAAGAAATTGCAGAAAATTGGTATAATTTCTTCCTTAAATATTTGGTAGAATTCACCAGTGAATCCATCCGGGCTTGGTGCTTTCTGTTATGGAAAGTTACTAATTATTGATTCAAGTTCTTTTGTAAATATAGTCCTATTCAAATTTTCTATTTCTTTTTGTGTGAGTTTTGGCAGATTGTGTCTTTTAAGGAATGGGTCCCTCTCATCTAGGTTGTCAAATTTGTGGGCGTAAAGTTTATAATCTTCCTTTATTATCCTTTTAATATCCATGGGATCAGTAGTGATGTCCTCTCTTTCATTTCTGATATTAGTAATTTGTGTCTTCTCTGTTTTTGTCTGTCAGCCTAGATAGAGGCTTATCAATTTTATTGATCTTTTCAAAGAACCAGCTTTTGGTTTGTTGATTTTCTCTATTGATTTCCTGTTTTCAATTTCATTGTTTTGTGCTCTAATTTTTTATTACTTCTTTCTTTTGCTTACTTTGGAATTAATTTGCTCTTCTTTTTTTAGTTTCCTAATATGGAAGCTTAGAGGATTGATTTTAGTTCTTTCTTCTTTTCTAATACCAAATGCTAGAAATTTCCCTTTAACTACTGCTTTTGCTACATTCCAAAAATTTTGATAAATTGTATTTTCACTTTCATTTAGTTCAAAATATTTTAAAATTTCTCTTGAGATTTCTTTTTTAACCCATGTATTATTTAGAGGTGTGTTGTCCAATCCTCAGGTATTTGGTGGGTCTCTAGCAATCTGTCTGTTATTGATTTCTAGTTTAATTCCATTATGGTCTGAGAGTATACTTTGTATGATTTCTATTCTTTTAAATTTGTTAAGATCTATTTTATGGCCCAGGATGTGGTCTGTTTAGGTTAGTACTCTATATGAGCTTGAGAAGAATGTGTATTCTACTGCTGTTAGATAAAGAAGTCTATAGATGTCAATTACATCCAGTTGACTGATGGTACTGTTAAATTCAACTGTGTCCTCACTGATTTTCTGCCTGCTGGATCTGTCCATTTCTGATAGAGAGGTGTTGATGTCTCCAGCTGTAATAGTGGATTCTTCTGTTTCTCATTGCAGTTCTATCAGTTTTTGCCTCACATATGTTGATTTTTTTTGCTAGGCACATACACATTAAGGATTGTTATGTCTTCTTAGAAAATTGATTCTTTTATCATTATTTATTGCCCCTCTTTATCCCTGATAACTTTCATTGCTTTGAAGTCTTCATTGTCTGAAATTAATGAAGCTACTCCTGCTTTCTTTTGATTAATGTTAGCATGGTATATCTTTCTCCAGACCTTTACGTCTAATCTATATGTGTCTTTATATTTAAAGTGAATTTATTATAGACAACATATAGCTGGGTCTTCTTTTTTGATCCACTCTGACAATCTCTGTCTTTTAATTGATGTATTTAGACCATTGATGTTTAAAGCGATTATTGACATAGTTGGCTTAGCATCTATCATATTTGTTGTTCTTTTGTATTTGTTGCTCTGTTCTTTGTCTTCCACTAGTTTACTGTCTTTTGTGGTTTTAATTGTACTTTTTGTATGACTTCATTTTATTTCCTTTCTTAGTATGTAAGTTACACTTCTTTTTTTACCTTATGTTAGTGGTTGCCCCAGAGCTTACAATATACATTTATAAGTCAACCAACTCTGCTTTCAAATAACACTACCACTTCATAGGTGGTGCAAGTACCTTCTAATAACAAAATAATCTACATTTCTCCCTCCTGTCTCTGGTATTATTATTGGCATTCGTTTCACTTATACTTAAGCATTTATATACATATGCATACATAATTGAATACCTTGATGCTATTATTTTGAAGAAACTATTATCTGTTAGATCAATTAAGAATAAGAAAAATAAAAGTTTTTATTTTACCTTGATTTATTCCTTCTCTGATGCTCTTTTTTTATGTAGGTCTGAGTTTCTGGTCTATGTAATTTTCCTTTTCTCTGAAAAGTTCTTTCAACATTTCTTGCAAGGCAGGTCTAATGGCAACAAATTTCCTTCATTTTTATTTATATGAGAAAATCTTTATTTTTCCTTTATATATGAAGGATAATTTCACAGGATAAAGATTTCTAGGCTGGTGGATTTTTTTTTTTCCTTGACACTAAATATTTCACTCCATTCTCTTCTTGCTTGCCTGGTTTCTGGGAAGAAGTTGAATGTAATGCTTATCTTTGCCTAGTAGGTAAGGGGTTTTTTTCTTTAGGTTTTTTCAAGATTTTTCTTTACTTTTGATTTTCTGGAATTTGAACATGATATGCCTAGTGTGGTTTTTCTTTTTTTAAATTTATCTGCTTGATTTTCTTTGAGCTTTCTGTATCTGTGGTTTGGTGTCTAACACCAATTTGGAGAAATTCTCAGTCCTTATTGCTTTAAATATTTCTTCTGTTTGTTTCTCTCACTCTTCTTTTTCTGTTTTGTTTGTTTGTTTGTTTGGTTTGTTTTGATTTTTGAGACAGAGTCTTGCTCTGTCACCTCGGCTAGAGTGCAGTGGTATGATCACAGCTCATTGCAGCCTCGTATTCCTGGGCTCCAGTGATCCTCCCAAGTAACTGGGTGTGCACCACCATGCCAGGCTACCTTTTAAAATTTTTTTATAGAGATGGGGTTTCATTATGTTGTCCAGGCTAGTCTTGAACTCCTTGCCTCAAGCAATCCTCCCACCTTGGGCTCCCAAAGTGCTGGGATTACAGGGCATGAGCCACTGTGCCTGGCCTGTTATTTTCATTACACATATATTATACCTTTTGTATTTGTCCCACAGTTCTTGGATATTCTGTTTCATTTTTATCAGACTTTCTTCTGTGTGCTTTTCCATTTTGGAAGTGTTTATTGACATATCCTCAAGTTCAGAGATTCTTTCCTCGACCTTTTCTAATCTACTAATGAACCCATCAAAGACATTCTTCATTTCTGTTAGTATTGTTTCTTAGTATTTCCATCTCTCTGCTTACATTGGCTGTCCGTTCTTACATGCTGTCTACTTTATTCACTGGAGCCTTTAGCATATTAATCTGTTATGGTAAATTCCTACTCTGATAATTCCAACATTCCTGTCATATCTGAGTCTGGTTCTGATGTTTGATTTGTCTCTTTAAACTGTATCTTTTGTCTGTGTTTCCATGGAGGTTGCTTCTGCAAGTTTCATGTACCAGTATTACCTGCTTCAGACTTTCTCCTGAGTTTACCTTTTAAAGGAGATGTGAAAATCAAAAGAATCTCATTTTATGCAGAATTAAGTGCATACTTTTAGTCTTCTAGGATTGACCTCAATCTTTGCAAGCTTATTTCTGACAATAGCCTCATGCTTAACTGGTCGACTTGATGTTCCCTGAGCAGAGGCCCTATGTTTTCCCACAACTGTTTCCCACAAATGACTTTTTATCATTCTGTTGCCCTTGGATACCTTTCTTTCTTTTTTATTGCAAAGTTCTTCTCATCTTTAGAACAAATTCAGATATTTTTCTCACAGAGCTTTCTAAAGGATATATCCCTTTACCACAGCCACTGATGTATACACCTCTTCTACAACTGTTATTAGAAGACACTGAAGGCTATGTTATAGTCAGTCACAAAACCATTCTCCTAATCCCACCCTCCCCTGCCACTGAGAACAACTTAATGGCAGTGATCACTTTTTATTCATCTATGTGCCCACCTTACATCTAGCAAGGTAGCTTCTTTCTCAGTGTCTTATTTAAACTTCATTTTAATCAACATTTCATTAGATGTTTTAATGTCTGATAATATTGATGAGGATATCGAAATGATTTCTAAAAATATACATTTTTGTTAACTTAGTAAAGCCAGCTGCATCAAAGGCCATATTTCACTTGAAATATTTCTTTTTTATCACATGAGAAAAAAATGAAAGTGTATCTTTGGTTTTTCTAAAGTATATGAGATACATGAGGAAAAATGAGTATGTTCTAGAATGAAGGAGGTATAGCACACTAGTTAGGAGAACCTTTTAAAGGTGAATTTTCCAATAGAACTACTTACCCATTGCACTGTATACCTCTGAGGAGTTCTAGAAGTCTTCTCCAAACAAACTCAAGCTAAATACAGTTATTATTTTTGAAATATCCTCTTTTTCCATACCCCTGAGGAATTCAGAAAGAATGGTCTTAGAATAAGCAACCTGGTGGGGATGACTGAAATGATCCCCTTTTTGGTGTTCTTTAGGGTTTGAGATCCTGGAAGAGGCCCAAATGACTCCCAAACTTTCTGGGGTCTACATTTAACCTGGCCCCACTCTGTAATTTGACTCAAAACATTTAAAAATTCTATTTCTTAACTGAAGTAAAAGATAAAAGGCAGTTATAGTCAGTAATAGTTTTTTAAAATATTGCTTTATACAGATAAGTTCTAACTAGATGTATTCTTTGTGAATCCCTAATGTTGGCATGAAATTCTTATTCCTTCTGGGGTACTGTATCTGAGGGCTAACATGGCTGTTGTCTGAAACGCATGTGGAAGCATGACTGCTGTAGCCGAGAAATGGCCATGTTTCCTTTTAGTTCTTCGCAAGAGTAATTGAATGTAGAATATCTTACTAAACGCTACACTGTGACAGTGTGTTAACACTCTGACTATCTCCTAACAGCAGGGTAATTATTTGCTGAGTGGGATTTTTATAAATCCCCTGGCAGTAGTATGTCCTGATAATTATGATGAAGTACATTGGTCAGTGTTGATTCAGTAGTCCCTACCCTAGCAAATATTTCATTCACAGTTCTCTGGCCCACTTTTACTTTTCTAGTTATTAGAGATCTTTAGTACTCTTGGCTACTTGCTTGGCTACTTGTCTTGTTTTTTAAAACCATATTTGATTAGAACTTAGAACCTAAACATAGTTTAAATAAATCTCCTTTAAGGACTGTTTATCTCTCATGGTATTCACAAATTTTGAATCAACAGGCAAGAAAATAGTTTTAAATTTCATTCCATTTTGTGGTAATCAGCCAATCTTATTTACTGTGTAATTGTCATTAGTAAAAGCAAAACCTGAAGTCTCCCACCCTGTATATTTAATTTTTCTTCATTCCTGCAATAAGCAGTTACTTTGATATCATGATAAATTATTTCTCATATGGTAAAATATTAATTGAAACATTAGTAATTGTGATTTTGGAATTGTAGGTACATGCAATCCTGTTTCTTATTCTTCCTATTTTATAGAAACTTGTTTTAAAAGTAAACCTCAATAACAAAGAGAAGAGAAAAAAATTAGACTGTAGCTTCCCTCAGGCAATTACAAAATAAAGGTCAGTGTATGAGTGGAAAATGGCCATAAAAAACATTTTTCATGGAATAAAACAGTAGACACTCCAAATACAACAAGTATATCCATTCATTTGCAAATCAATTGTACTTTAAAAACACTTTTCCAACAATACTTAAGTATAAGAGTAAAAACTGAGAAGAAAAGAGCCATATGATAGACTGTTAGAAATATGGAATGGTTCAAAATATTAATGTAATGCTAAGGGTGACTGGGTAACAAATGGTACATTTGCTCGTTGCTCAACCTGACATAATTAATATTCTAGGTCATGCTTAAGTTCCCATGATGTAGGGTCTGAAGGGGGGAATTCAAGAAAAATATATATCTATTATATAACTCATTGGCTTTTTTTTTTTTTCTTTTGACGAGTCAGAATCATAGCCTTTAAAAAAAATCAGTGCTTTCACACCTCATTTGCAGTATTCACCACTGGGCCACCAGTCAGCAGCCGGGCCTGATGCAAGGAGGTCAGTAAGAAGCTATTAGCAGAGTCCTCTCCTGAGATTTCTTGGGTCTTATTGAGTTGAATGTTAGCATGACAGTACTGCAAATAACTCAGTTGTAGGCTTTTTCTTTTTTTTTCTAAACAGTTAGCACAGATTTCCCCATAGTGTTGGTCACTCTAGAAAATTATTGCTGAAAATGAAGTCCCAAAAGCTAGCTTGGCAGTAGCCCTTCTAAGTTGTGAAAAATGTGAAAACTGAAAATATGTCATAGTCTCTTAAGGTTAACTCTGTCTTTTGTGACTCATAGTAATATTTTAAAAAATCAACAGCAAACCATTGTTCGTAAGTGGCTTACAAATGATGAAATATAGCAATTGAGACAATAGCATGTTAAGGTTGTTTTATTTACTTAAAGAAATAATAAGTTAATGAATACTTATCAATATAAATAAATAGGGTATTTTCTTGCTTTAGGGATTGAGAGAGTCCTGGACTGTTTTTATTGACATAAGTTAGCAACTGTATTAAATTAATTTCTAAAGTACTGACACCTTGAAGACTTTAAATGATACATTTGAAATTCAATTAAAATATATTTTCTATCTATATGTGATTTAAATTGCAAAGAGAATACACATGAGGAGGTCTCCATATAGGTTGCAAAATATAATTTAAGAAAGCTATCATGTCTACTGATCTATTTGCATTTCCCATCTAGCCTATGTATACACGTGCATGCAAATGTGGAAGGCGATCAAAGAAGATTCCTAATAGGGTAAAGTTAATAGCTGGTAGCAATTATTCAGGTAGATAGATATTTTTAAATGATAATTTGCAGTCTAGTTAAATTGTATGTATTTTACCATTTTAATCTGTAAAGTTGTGGAAATTTTAGTAATAAACTGGCAGACTTCAGTTAATTAGATCATCACTAATCAGAGTGGTATTCTCATAGTTTTTTCATAGACTGTATAGATTTAGTGCTATTTTATGTCAGAATAGTCTTTTTTAATATAACATTTATTGTTTTTTTCTCATTACAATTGATAAATTCTCATCTTAGAAAATCACCCTAAAAATTATCTTAAAAATTACCATCACCATCCACTTAAAAATTACTGTACACTGAAAGCTATTGTCTCAGTATTCACCTTGTCTATATTTAGTTATAGTGAGAGAATGTTAACATGACATTATGACATTAAAAATGGTTTGTATAACTGCCTTTAACATTTTTCAGCACAGTGTTTTTTCCTATATCAATTGTAATAGGCAATAGATCTCAAACAAGAGCCAGTTCAAAATATTTTTAAATATTAATATTTAAATTCATTTACATTAACTTTTTTATATCCAATAAAATTTAGTCCTCAATTATAAAATAGGAAAAGTTGAGTTGGAGGTGACTCAAATGAGTCTGTGATAATTTAGTTCTAGATCACAATATATTTGCAAACAAATTGAAACTGATGTGTTAAGAAAGAGAAAAAGGGTATAATCTATAAGTTCTTTGAAAGCAGTTAATAAGATTTTAAAATAAATCTCAAATTTTTTACTAAGATATTTATATGGCTTTGGAAAGCAAGAGTAAAATAGAGGTTTTCCTGGGCCTTTCTGAACTGTGAATTGTTATTCTAGAATGAGCATTTAACATTCATTTATTGAGTGTCTGCTATGTGCCAAGCACTCTACTAGGCCCTGGGGTTGCAAAAATACCTGAAACAGAGTCTCTGTGCTCCAACTGCTTGCTTGTGAAAGACTGATGAACACAAAGATAATTATGAAACAACATGATAGGCACAGTGGTGGATGTCCCCAGGCTATTAAAGAAGCATTTACGTTAGGACACTGAATCCAGCTTGGGTAGGTATTTGATAGAGGTTAACAATTATTGATGAGTTAGTCTGGAAATATAAAATTTTCTTGGATAGTTTTTCAAAGGTAGCTATCCTAGTTAATCTTAATGCTTTGGGTCTGTTTATTCCATGAGATAAATGTAGCAAACAGGAATGTTTGTGGATATGTTGATGGCATAAGAGAAAAGCACATTTTTTGGGAGAACAGATAGATTTAATGGATGTATTCTTTATATAGTTCAGAGTGTCTACAAAGCTACTAAACAAGTCATACTGTCCTTTAAAATGTAGCTTTTCCTTATGAATATGCATATATGTGGGATATTTACACATAAACATATACATATGTGTGTATATGTTTTGATATAGCACTCTATGGAACCATGTCAAAGATTGGTATCAAGTACCATCAAAATATGGTTCTATCAAAATTTGGTTCTATAATGTTTGTATATGCAAACATTAGATTTTCAGAAAATAGACAAGAATACAAAATGGATGGCTTAAGGGCCTTCTGTTACATTTTTCTTAAATACAATTATATAAAAATGCCATGTGTGACAGATAGATACTATATAGCTTGGTGGTTTTAAAATGTTTAGTGTTCAATCCTGAAAGATGTTGAAACTGTTGGTCGAGAATGGAGAAAAAATATGAGCATTTTATAAAATCTCCTTAGGTGAATCTGAAGTCCACCTCTGATTAAGAACCACAGTTTTAGTTTAAGATATTCTTTAAACATATGAAAAATTTCCTGGTACAATTTTATCTTCCTTTTATTTCATGTGAAAATTAAAGATAAAAATCAAAATTTCTTTCTCCTTTAGATTCCAGGTATATACAATTCACCATTCAGAAAAGACCCTGATCCATGGGAGTTGCGGTTACAGAAAGCAAAGCCTTTAACACACCGAAGACCTAAAGTTAAGCAGAAGTACTCCACAGACCTTAGCAATTGGCTAGCTTGTACAAGTGCCCGTTCTTTTCCTCAGTCTGAAATTCTGCCACCTATTAATAGGAAGCAATGTCAGGTACTAATTAGCCGTATAAGAATTCTGTCATTAATTTTATTCTTGTTATTTTTCCCAATTTTTATATTATGGTAAAATACATGTAACATAAAATTTACTATCTTAACCATTTTAAGTATACAGTTCAGTGGTATTAAGTACATTCATATTTTTGTGCAATTGCCACCACTATCTGTCTCTAGAACTCTTTTCAGCTTGCAAAATTCAAACTCTATACCCATTAAACAACTCTCCATTTCCCCTTCACCCATCCCCTGACATGGCTTATTTCACTTAGCATAATGTTCTTAAAGTTCCTGCATGTTAAATTCAAGTTTGGTAGACGTCTATTTTCAGAATTTCCTTCCTTTTTAAGGCTGAATAATACTCCATTGTATGTACATAACACATTTTGCTCATCTGTTTATCCACTGATGGACACTTGGGTTGCTTCCACATTTTAGCTATTGTGAAAAATGCCACTCTATGAACATGGGTCTACAAGATCTCTTCAAGACTGTGCTTTCATTTCTTTTGAGAATATAACCAAAAGTGCAATTGCCAGATCATATGATAATTCTATTTTTTATTTTTTGAGGAACTACCATACTGTTTCCCATAGTGGCTAGTGATGGTGAGCATCTTTTAATGTGCTATTGGCCATTTGTATATCTTCTTTGGAGAAATGTCTATTCAAGTCTTTTGCCTGTTTTTGAGTTGTTTGGGTTTTTTGTTGTTGACTTTTAAGAGTTCTCTATATATTCTGGATATTAATACCTTATCAGATATATGACTTGCAAATATTTTTCCTGTTTTATGGGTTTTCTTTCTCCTATGTTGATAGCATCTTGCTTTTAAAAAATTATTGTTGTTTTGATTTATAATATCTTTGTGACCAGACGAAAACTATTTTTTACAAAATCTAATTTTGAATAATAAATACAAATTACTTTAAATATATATACCAAGAGAGTAAACAAATGCTCCTTCGGTACTGAATTTTATTATGTTGAATATAAAGTTAAAACATGGATTATTGCCTAGAATCTGACTTTTTTATGTAAAAATATTGTTATAGCACTACTTGATATAACCTGTTCTTACTGAAAGAATATGCATTATCAGATTTATTTAATTTAACATCTCATCTGATGATATATGTCTTTAAATAACATTTTAAATATAACTTGGGTTTGAATAATTTAAAAAGTGTAAGATTGAGAATTAGAGACAGCCCCAAACAAAGCAAGACTCATAGCAGAGATAGGAAATCTTTATTGTAACTAGATTATAATAGAACAGGATTGGCAAATGATTTCCTGGGGCTAAAAGGTGAAGCAGGGTGGGTGGGTCATAATTATCCCCATCCTTAAAGTCCCAGAGAGCAACAGTTCCATCATCCCCATCAATATTTAAGCTACAAAAGACATCTGCCACCAAGGAGTATTAACTGGGAATTGGGTTAGATTTGGCCCACATGGTTAGACCCCCGAGAACTCCTGACCATTAGCTCCCTGCACAGGCTTGCCTCTGTATATCTATTGCTGTATGATAAAGTACTCTAAAATCTAATGGGTTAAACCAACATGCATTTGTTATTTCACAGTATCTGTGGGTCAGCCCTCTGGGTACAGCTTTTGGTGAGTGCTTCTGATTCAAATTCTCTCATGACATTGCAGTCAAGATGTCAGCCAGGGCTGTGGTCTCATATGAAGGCTCAGCTGGAGGGTGGGGATAGGAGGGTGGGTTGGTTCCCTTATTCATATGGTTGGTTGTTGTCTTGTCTCAGCCCCTTCTCACACTGGCCTTTCCTCAGAGCTGCCTCACAACATGGCAGCTGGCTTCCCTCAAGGTGAGTGATCCTAGAGAGAGTGAGAAAGAGCTCTCAAAACAGAAGCCACAGGCTTTTATAACTTAATGCGAGAGGTGACATCCCATCACTTCTGCCATATTCTATTTGTTAGAATGAGTAAGTCCATTCCACACTCAAGGACAAGAAATTACACAAGGGCATGAATACCAGGAGGCAGGGATCCTTGGAGGCCATCTTAGAGACTGCCTTTCACACCCCCAACTGTTGAATCAACCTTACAAGAAGATAACCCTGCATTCTGTGCCTTTAAAACATTTCCCACTTTACTGTAATTGTTTGTGATATGTTTTATTTCCATTCTCTATAATCACACCCTTAATTCCTTTTATTTGTATTTTTTTGCTCTCTCAAAACTACTAATACTGATAATTAATACTATTGACTCATGGTTTATATTATATTATCAAAGGAGCTATAAAATGTAATTGAAAATCTACAAAGTCAATTTTGTCCCTAAACAATTTTCTCTTTTTCTTCATCCCTGATTCATTTCGTATGAAATTCTATTTGTATCAGTATTCTTAATTACCTTTAAATTAATCTATTTATCCAAATAAGACATAGAGGCTGATAATTCTTCCTTTTTCTGAGATGGAGTGACAAGCAGAGTGGAGTGGAGCAAGGAGACAAAAGAGAGAGAGTAGGAAAATTTTCAGTTCCTTTGGGAACATATTTTCAGAGTATGGTTTCAGTATTTTTTTAAAATAAGAGTTATATCAATATAGTGAAAGCATCATTCATCAGGGATAGGGCAGGTGGGAGAGGGGAGGAGGGTATGGGTAAATTCACACCTAATGGGTGTGTGTGCATTGTCTGGGGGATGGACACGCTTGTAGCTTTGACTTGGATGGTACAAAGGTAATTTATGTGACCAAAGCATTTGTGCCCCCATGATATTCTGAAATTTAAAAAAATAGTTTTAAATATAAGTATAAAATAAATTCATTTTATGAATTTATACTATTTTGAATTATGCACATTACTATTTTTCTATTAGTGCAAGTAATGATTTTATATAATGTCATCAGAGTTGACAATTAATTTGTTAATTATTCTATAAAGAAAATAGTCACTCTAGCATTTCCATTACATGTATGTTAAGTGTTCAGTATGTTAAATGTATTTAAATGGTCAATAGTTGTTAAGGCATCAGATATAACATTGCATATTTGAATTTTTAATAATCAACATTTGCATGCTACATCCATTTGGATAGCTATTGGTGGTACTGCATGGAATTCATAGAGTAATTTTGCCTGCAACTTTTTAGGAAATGTGAAAATTACATGGTATGAATAAAGTAAGGGTACGTAAATATTTCTGAGCTGGAAACACTCTGGAGGTCATCTGAACCAAACTTCCATACTGTACATTATACATTTGCTTTACTGCTTTGCTTTTGTTATACTTTTATGATCTGGCTTATTCTATACTTCTCTGTATTTGCATTTGATCTCTATTTGCTCAACACAACCTCAATGTGACCATTTTTATTCTTTACATGGCTTTCCTCCGTACCATTCTGTGTACACATGTACATATATATACATAAAGGTATTTAGTATATATAGAATGCATAATTGGAAGGTATTATATAGAGAGAGATATATAAAATATACATGGATGATGTATATATATGAAAATATATATGTATAAATGGTATGTATTCCATATGGAAGATATATATTCTATATATATGCGTATGTGGTATATATGAGAAAACATATAGAAAAATATATACATTTATATATAAAAAATCTCTCCGTGTGCATATATGGAGAGAGAGGTATATGTTTATATGGGTAATATATAAATACATTGAGGAATTTATAAATATGTATTTATACATGTATATACATATACTTACATATGTACATACACATGCATATACTCCTGAACTACGTTTATCTAGCATACCTCAAAATAATAATCCCTGCTAATATATTTTCTTTTTCTTTCCTGCTCCCTTGTTTCTTCCTTTTTTCATTCTCTTCTCTCCTTTTCTCTTCTATTATTTCTTTTCTCTTTTATTTTTGTCTTTTCTTTCCTTCCTTCCCCATCCCCTCCCTTTCCCACTTCATGCTCCTCCTCCTCTTCCCTGGCCGTGTCCTCCCACCGCCTGCTCGTCTTTCTCTTACCTGTCCTCCGCTCCCGTTCTTCCTTCCTCCATCTTTTCTTCCCCTTTCTCCCTTTGTCTTCTGCCTGCCTTTTCTTCCAATCTTCTTTCTTTTCTTTCCTCTTTCCTCTCTCCCTTCTTTCTTTCCTTCTTTTTCTTTTTCACAGAATGGGATTGTTTGATGTTATTTTTTTGACCGAGGCACATTTTCTGTGTGTTACCCAATAATAAAAAGGTATATACATCATTGGTGACATACACAAAGATGCCCAAATGGTGATATTTGTACTCTGCCCAGAGTATCTGTACTTGCCAGGTGAATATTTTAAATGTATAGGACAGTTTTATGATTTTAAAAAATAACTTCATTATTATTTAAGCTTTGATAAAAGCTTTAAAAAACACAAGATGACTATAAGTAACATGAGTTATTAAAAATATATTAGAACATAAATATATTTGACTCTCATAACCAGGACTTGAGTGGAGGCAAGGTAAGCCAACATTGGAAAACCATAGCTAAGAGTCCAAGAAGGCCTGTAGGGTAATGTTGAGTCCTGTATGGTCTAGGCATTCTAGGAATTAATATTTGGAAATGAGTACAGTGAGAAGATCTAAACTTTGAAGCTATTTCCAAAATCTGAGAGCCCATATCACTCTAGGCATGATTGGGATAGGTAATTGACTGATGATATCTAAAAGACAGCCTATCAGTGGAAATACAAATCAACAAAAGTTTCAGCAGAAGAGAAGCTTGGCAACTGATGTCACATTAACTAGCCAAGCACCTGGACTATTGAGCTCAAAGGCAAAATACTAATTGACTAAGGTATAAATATGTGGAGCATGCACTGAAAGATATAGGGAGATGAACATGACTGAAGGAGGGTTAGAGATCATGAAGGTGATAGTGAACCCCAAAGTAAGACTGAGTTTATTTTCATTCTAAACTCAAGCAGGGCTCCTTCTCTTTCATTTTCTAGTCTCACTGGAACTAGTAAGTTCCAGAGCAAGTAGTGGGATAAGCCCACAAGTAGATATGTGTTATGCTGGTACACCAACAAAGGGTAGAAGGAAGAGCTTGGCCACTGAGAAGACATTATTCCATGTGAATGCTGGCCTATTTGGAGTCATGGCCTTGGGCCATTTGCTTATCTTTTTGATGCAAATATTTTTCAAAATCTTTTTTTAAACTCGTCTTGAAACTAGTAACAATGCAATGGGTACCATTTTTGTGTGTTTACTATGTTCTGAGTACAATGCTAAGAGTGTTACATTACCTTATGCATCTTAAGAGCGATTTGTGATATAGTTATTCCATTTTGCATATGAAAACAGGCCTAGAGAAGTAGTTTGCCACTACTTATGCAACCAAATATTAATTTTTTAAACCATAGAATTTGTCAAAGCAAAAGAATAAGAATCTGTGAAAAAAAAAAAAAGCCCCATTTGATTTCTTAATAGGGGACTTGTAATCATGTTACTGTGTCTTTAAAAAGTAAAGTCCAATAAAAATCCATTAACTACTTTCAAATATAGCAATCCTTCTGTCCAGCTGTGAAAAGTACTAGATAATACTTATTTGCCATTTGTGTTATTTACGGTCCATGACTTTTATGGTAACTGGTTCCTATTATTGGTTTCTATTAATGTAAAACATAAGTGAACATAAATGAGGCGTGAATCATTTCTTTTTATTAGCCCCACAGTCTTCACTCAGTACTTGCAGTAATTCCAGCTGTGTCTTGTTAGTGATAACCTATTTAAAGAAGAGATTTTTAAGAATAAGGAATATGATTAGAAATTTTTGTCCGTTTTATATTACTTCTGTCCTGAACAATAGTGATGGGAAAAAAACCAGTATGTAATTAACGGCATAGCAAAATCTTGAGCTGCCTCTGATTTGTATTGTGCTTTATATGATACTAGATAACCAGTGGATTTTAGTAACCAGTATAAATAATTACTACCTTAAAAGTAGGATATGTTTTAAGTTACTTTTCATATTGCAGCTATGGACTTTCCTCTGCTAAGTATTTGTATCATTAAAAGGTTGCTGTTGTTATCAGAGTATTGAACAATAGTGTTTAGAATTTTAAATAAAGAACAGTTTCAATAAACAAAAATTATGGTCCTTTTATTTTTAGGGGGCCACTTATTAAATATAAAATTTGGCATTCACCTAAAAATTTTAATTTAATAAAAGAAACATGCTCTCCTATATCTATTTATAGGAGGGCTCTTGGAAAACTATGCTCTGAATCTTTTTCTAACATTTTTACTTATTCAAAAGGGGAGAGAGTTATTTTTTAATTATATTAGAAGAAATGTACTTTTTAAAATTAGAAAACAAAGCAACCTATAACTACAAGTTTCCAGTTATAGCATGTTTTATATATGTTAATATAAATATATATAACATAAACTTGTATAAATATATATGTTTATATGACAAACATATATTAATAAATATATATAACATAAACTCATATAAGAAGTTTACCAGTTATAGCATGAAGATATTTTGATATAAGTGGGGAAACTTCTGTTTAATTTGAAACTTTTTAAATGAAATCACTTTTACTTGAGAGGACATTTCTTGAAAATAAGTGATATTCTTGTTATGTCATGTGTTTTC
This sequence comes from Daubentonia madagascariensis, assembly GCA_023783475.1. Taxonomy (NCBI): domain Eukaryota; kingdom Metazoa; phylum Chordata; class Mammalia; order Primates; family Daubentoniidae; genus Daubentonia; species Daubentonia madagascariensis. Next base: position 9,179,415 of record JAKFHU010000445.1, read on the forward strand.
TAACTCAAGAAGAAAAAATTGTATTGTAAAAATAATTTAGTAAACTTGCCATACTTTGTAGAAGTTCACTAGCCTTGGTGATCAATAATATGTCAAAAAAAAAATCCTCCATAATAAAATATGTACTTCATCCTGTCTTGTCAGGGGCCCTTCCGAGATATCACTGATGTATTAGAACAGCGCTACAAGCCTTTGGAGCCAACATTGCGGGTGGCAGAACGAATCAATGAATTAAAGTTGGCCAGAGAGGAGCTCAGAAGAGAGGAATGGGTGCGAAACGTAAATGATAATATGTGAGTTCACAGCTTAAAAAAAAAAAAAATAGATGTACCATGTTTGGTGTCTTAAATTTTCTAATATTTTCTATTTCCTAATATTGTAGAGAAACTTTTATTTGTGAGAAAATAAAGCCACCCTTAACCTAATCGGAAGTAATCATTTTTCAACATGCACATCTTTTAAATGAGGTTCATATTGATGTTAATATTGATAGCAAAAACATATAAATACAACTCAAAGGAAAAAAAAAATAAAGAATGAATGGCATTTTAAGGAGGATAAATGACCACTATCTATGCATCTGTGATGATAATTTTCTTAATTATGTAGTGAAAGCATACATATTTATGATGCTCCTAAAATAAGATCCAATAAAACAAAAACATTTTTCTTAGCATGGACTAAATTTCACTTGGATATGTTGACATAACATTGTAATTTTTAATAAATGAGGTATAATGAAAGAGGTTAGTTTTGTTGTGACTGAGGAAGATGACTGAAAAATATGAAGGATGATCTAATAGTATATTCAACTTTAAATTGTTTTATTGGCATCATTGATTTGAGTCTCAATTCATACATCTTCCTCCAAGGCACTTTCTCTCTCTTAAGGCACTTTGTCATCAATAGAGTCATATGTAATTTATAAATGGACCATTTTAAATTTAGAATGGCTTTATTATTATTATTGTTATTATTCTATATTGCCTTTTGTAATTATTTTTGCAATGTATCTTATAATAATTTTTACTATTATTTATATACTAAATAAGACATTATTATAACACAAATTATTATAATGTAATAATTTTAGTATAAGTATCATAACTTATTGTATAATAGTATACTATAATATATAAAATTTCAATTATTATTTATTATTTATATAATATATGTGCTAACTATACAATATATGATAATTTTTATAATAATTTTAAAATACATTAAAAAGTATTTTTTGTTGTACAAAGAAAGTAGAATTACCAATTATCTATCACAGTGGATTTTGGATCATTTTATCAGTCAGAAGATATGTGTGTGTATATATATATATAAATAATGTGCTTTATTTTAATCATACATCCTTGAAAAGACTCTTAAAAATAAAAATTTTCACACAAACTCATATCAAAGATGAAATTGGCAAGCATCTCAAGTAATTTTTATGAAGTTTTTCATCTTATAGCAATTACTTGAAGTGAAATAATTAGCTGTAGAATGTTTAGCAGATTCTTTCAATAATTGATTGAATTAACCCAACACATGATGAATAAGGAACATTTTTTTTCCAATTAGGTTTGGGGAGGTAGATTCGTTTTTACCGCAGAGATTATAGAAGATTAATAATTCTCAGACTTAGTGAAGCAAACTATACAATTTAGTGATGACTGTCTAAAGAGTTATATTACTCATAATTATTTTTCTATTTTCAATGGTGCATAGGTTTATAAAATAGCAAGATTAATTGCTCAAACAAATAATTGAGATGATTATTGATCATCTGATTGACAATTCTACAGAAATCATTTTATATCAAAGATACTGAAGTATCCTTTTTTAGCATTTTCCTTGGTAAGCCTAGAAAGATCAGATATCAATGTTATCCCCAAGGAAATGTGCTCAACTTGTATTTTCCATGGAATACTTGTAAATTTCAACCTCTCTTCTATGTTACTGATTATCCTTTACCCTGAAGCTTTCATAGACTGAAAAGTATTTTATACTTCTGAGATTATTAATCAGTTATAAACAAACCAAATTGGAAATGCTAAAGAAATTATAGATTTGAAGCTATCATATTTTTAGCAACTAGGCTAAGCAGTTGGTCTTAGCAACTAGCCTAAAGATAATTCCACTAGTAGGAGAATTGAAACACTGATATTTCGTAGCTTCTTTTGAAACCGTTTTGGTTTTTGTATACTGGATAATGAATAATTGTATCTTGTGTAGCAAAAGAAATGTTGGAAATTTAGGTTTTATATCTTTGCAGATAATAATTCTGTTATAGAAATTGGGGAGAAAGTATACTCTTATCACAGAGATTCATTTATTAACGCAGAGGGTCCTTTTACCACATTACCAATTTAACCTATAAGAAATTAGAGGCAGTATATTTGCCATCCAAGGGCCTTAATTAGGAACCCGGTATCTAAACCTGGGAACATAGAGCCTTTTATTTCTAATTTTAAGGGCTGAAAGGGTAGCATTATATCTGAGGGTTTGATACATTTAGCTATTTTGTTTTCATATCATTATGAAAATTGCAGTGTGTTATAGTAAAAGGAATATGGACTTTGGAACTAGATCTATGTGTACTTAAATCTTGGCTCTGTCACACAACAGCAATATGATCTTAGGTAAGTATTAATAATTTAGCCTCCCTGAGACTATTTCCCTGTCTGTAAGATAAAGACAGAGAGGTTACCTTAAAAGATTATCATGAGGATTGAATGAGACAATGAGTATAAAATACCAGGAACATAGTAGAGTCTTAATAAAAGATAATTGTCATCATGCTTTGTATTTGCTACAAACATCATAATTCTACATGTGAGACATCAAAGAAGTGGGAGGAAATCACAGATTCTAAGGATGGGCTGGATTTCAACCCTTAGTCTGGAGAACTACAAGTCTAGGAAGGCCCCGAGAACAGAGTTCTTCATAGGCCTCAGTGTCCTAACCTTGTAAAAGATTTCTCATTAAGCATCTAACAGACAGATTCTCTGAATGTGTTAGTTCTCTAAGGCTGCCATAACAAAGTACCACACATGGGTGGCTCAAATAACAACTTATTAAAAATGAAATTTTGAGTAAGAATTACCAGTGCTTGATTTAAAAAAAATGGTCAACTGTGAGTTAGAGACACTAATTTTTTTTTATGTAGAATTTGCTCTGGTCTTTAATGATCTAGGAAAGCGTTCTTGACAGAGAAGGAACTGAGTTGCATCCTGTGAAAGATGGTTAAGATTTTGATAAAGAAAAGAAGATAAAGTAGATAAAAGCAGGTTGACGGTATGACCAAAAAATGGTGGTAGGAACAGTTGACAAGACAATGACAAGACCAACTTAACAGGGACTAATTTTTATGTTTGAGGGCAGTAGACAGAAAAACTTTCTCAAAGAAAAACTTCAAACATTTGGGCGTATACTATAGGTAATAGAAAATTTATGGCTTTTGAGAAATTATTAATAGATGTTATAAAAAGAATATTAATTTGTTGATTATGAGATGGATGTATTTGAAAAGAAATATGCTGGATGCAGTGAAACCCATTAGGAAAATATTGCAACAATTTTGGTGAAAGGTAATGGGTTCAATCTTCTACTCTTTCTTTAGTTTCTTCTTTCAATATATAATCTCGGAGTGATTGCTTCTATTTGAGAGACTTTCCCACTTCTGTACCAATAATTTCCATTCTGAATCTCTAATATCTTGCTCCTACATTCCAGATTTATATTTACAACTGCCATCTTTCTTTGTATCTCCACCGGATGTACTGAACTCAGTTTATAGCACACTGGCCTGCTGCTTCTTTTCTTGAGTGTGAATTGCAGCACCAGCTATATGCCCAAGCTAGGGACTTGTGAGTACCTTCTATTCCAGCATCACGCATATCCTATCAGTTCTCAAGTCCTATTTTTTCTACCTTTTAATATCTCTCAAATTCAGCCTTTCTTCTGCTTTCTACTACTACTGTCTTAATTTGGGCACTTAGAACTTCTTAACTTTAATTGCCATAAAATGCCTTCTCTCTGGTCTACCCAGTCTTACTCCCACCCAGTGCATTTTACCACACTAACACTAAAGAACTCAATCAGGCTATTATTCAGCCATAATGCTTTTCAATGGCTTTTTATCACCTCTATGATAACTTTTAATTCCTTAGTGTAAGACACAGGTCCTTGAGGATCTGATCCAAGCTTATTTCTCTAGTGAACCTTTGCCATATTCCATAAGAAACTCTTTAATCCAGAGATACTGAACTGTTTTCATTCTTCTTTATGGCTCATGTTCTCTCCTGTTTCTGTAAGAAATTTCCTACCTCCCTTGATTTACTCAATCACCTCAAATCCATTTAAAAGTATAAAAAAGGATTTTTGTTTACTTTTTTAAAAATTGAAACCACAACACATGTTTATTGTGAAAAACATTAAACATTATTTGGTGATCACCAGTTATGTTTTCCAGAGGCAACTACTGTCAACTATTTCTTATGTATCCATCCAGAAATTTTTATTTGCATATGCAATTATATGTGTATTTATTATTTATTTATTTCAATGTGTCAGAATGTTATATATACTGTTATATATACTTCCTCTTTATGGGAGATAGTGATCAGAGAGAATTTTAGGGTTTGAAATTTCAGAGGAGGACATTCCAAGAATTATTTTCAGATGTGAAATGGGACCACGCAAGTTGCTCACATGAAATGGGGAAAGAAGTCATTATTATTAAGAGGCAGAAGAAATGGGAGGCCACAATGGTACCAGAACTATAAAAGTTAATGTTTAATTTACCCATCAAGACAGCAGAGATGGAATGGAGTGGGCAATCATAAGTCAGATGGTATAAGCTATAATATGGGCTTCACTAAATTCTTATGAGAGGCGTGAAGGTCTTGTATGTTAATACTTTCTATTAATTGTAAACATCTGGCTTAACACAGGAGACTATGATTATGCAGACTATATTTGTATCCAAAATAGAGTGTATTTAGGATATTACAATAGAAGTGAATGCCAGTCGGTTTTCTGGTAGGCAGAATAATCCCCGCCCCCTGCCAAAAGTCCAGGTGTCCTAATCCCAGAAACCTATGAATATGTTACTCTACATAATAAAAAGGATTTTGTAGATGTGATTAAATTAAGGATTTTTAGATAGGGGGATTATCCTGGAGTATCTGCGGGGGCCGGGGGGGGGGACCAGAGTAATCACAGGGGTCCTTAAATGTGGAAGAGGAAAACAGAAAGAGATTTGACTACATAAAAGGAAGTCAGAGTACAGAAATGTGAGAAGGGCTCAACTCACCTTCACTATCTTTGAAGGTGAGGGATGAGAGCCACACTAAGGAAGCCTCTAGAAGCTGGAAAAGGCAAGGAAATGGATTCTCCCCTAGAGCCTCTAGAAATAATGCAGCTCTGCCAACACCTTGACTTTAGCCCAGTGAGACCCATTTTGAACTTCTGACCTTCAGAATTCTAAATTAATGAATTTGTATTGTTTAAGCCACCAAATTTGTGGTAATTTGTTACAATGGCAAAAGAAAACCAATACAAGTGTTCTTCCTAAAGGTTTTCAAATCAACAAGCTATTAGATACCTTGCTAGGTCAGACTTTGGTGTTTAGATTAATTATAAGCCTGAGCTAAACTTGAGGTAAATCCTTGGATCCCTAAGGATTCAATATTCTTCTGCACATTCACGGTACGAACACTGAGGATTAAAAAATTATGACAGTGACTTGAGTTCCCCTATGAAAAGAAATTCATGATTAAATCATATTGCAGCTATATTATATTTTAAACTTATATAGACTTTCATTTAAAAACCTCTGTACAGACAGCTCAATAGCTGTCTCTACATTTTGGAAGAATAAAAGGTGTTAATTTTCTGGTCATTACTCAGAGTGGGTGAAATGGGAGACAGCCCGTAAACATTTAGTAGCAAAGCAGAACTGGTAACTTGATTTCTTGAGTTCCTCCACTTGCTAAACTAATGAGAAACATTCAATAGCTAAGAATCTTATCTGCCTTCATTTCCTTCAAATTTGCAACCTTGCTTAGATATGAGCCTTGGTAAATGTTGGATTACTCACTTTTAAACCTTTTAAATATTGTTTCTAATTAAGTGTCAGCATCATTTCATAGATATTACTGTAAGAAAAATGTGGAAAAGGTTAAGAAACTAGATAGAAATAACAGTTTTAAAAAAGGACATTTAGGCTGAGCATGGTGGCTCATGCCTGTAATCCCAGCACTTTGGGAGGCCGAGGTGGGAGGATCACTTAAGGCTAGGAGTTCAATGCCAGCCTGGGCAACACAGTGAGACCCTGTCTCTACAAAAAATCAAGAATTAGCCAGGTGTGGTGACCTGTGCCTGTAATCCTGGCTACTCAGGAGGCTGAGGTAGGAGGATCACTTGAGCCCAAGAGTTGGAGGTTGCAGTGAGCTATGGTCACACCAGTGCACTCCAGCATGGATGACAGAGGGAGACTCTGTCTCAAAACAAAAAAGGACATTTTTTTAAAATGTGGTATATATAGATGAGATCTGGTTATATTTATCACTAAAGAATAGTGAAAAGGAAATTTAACACATCTCAAAACTTTTTTGACTTGTGTGATTTTTTTCAAATACTTTAGACCTTTATAATTTGCATATTTTCTGAATGTTATTGTATTATGATAAATAGATTATCATATATTTTCAGATAATGTTTTCTTAACAATTCAACTTTTATTTTGTAACACTTCCATTAATTTTAATTACTAGCACAGTGTGCAACATTTATTAATCAGCAGAGCCTTTTTAAGTTAAAATACTAAATTAGCTAACCCCATTAACACAGAATACTCCAAACAAGCAGTAATAGGAGAGGTAGTTACTGTGCAAATCGTATTATACATGCGGGTGCTCTAGGGCACAGTTAAGCATGATTACCCTCTTTTGATCCAGTATTCCTCTGCCTCTCCCAGCTAATTTCCAGTGGAAATTTACAAAGTGCTGCCTTCATTTTTCCAGCTTAATTTTTCTAATGAAGTTCTGGTACTTTATAACACTGGGGATATAGATAATAAGCCTGTGTATAATTAAGAAGTTCTAGAATTTGTCTACAAAAGAGCCCTTTATTACTTTGCTGTACAGTGAGAACTCTGCTCTCTTTTTGTCCACTATTTGTCTGGAAAAAAAAGTTGTTCTTTTTAATAAATGACCACAGAATACTAGAATTCTATTCTTACAGACATCTAAGGCTAAAGAAGTTTAAGATATATGACATCTATTTAATTTGATAATTTGAAATACTTTTAATGATATACCTGACAATATTACATGTATACTTTTAGTATATGCTATTAGGCAAGTCATAAAAAGGCACTTTTAGTCTTTTTATTTAGGTTTTGTCGTATTCTAAGCAGTCTTCCTAATAAAATGCCTAACATATACCAAGTAAAGGTTTGTCCATTAACTTTTAGTCAATTTATGAAGCATGTGAAATTTCTTTTTTGAAAGATCTGTGTGTGATAGTCACATACATCCTTGTATTGGTGTAGCATTTTTACATCCCAGATTTTCCCTATTTAAATTTTTTTCATAGGCCTCGTACGTTCTCATATAATTTTCAATGTGTTTCAGTTTCAATTTACAGTTCAAAAGTGTGAGGGGGATCAGAAGAGACTTGAAGGCTGAATAGAAGTTTGCCAGGCAGAGCAAGGAGAGTGGCATGGAGGAAGCGGCATGGACAGAGCCATCTTGTGTTAAAAGTGCACAGCTTGTGAGGTTTCAGTTTGCTGTCTGAGGAATCTGGTGAAGCTTAACTCATAGCTTTGGCACCTCATACAAAGTGGCAGAAGTGAGATGGAAAGTATAGGTTGGAGCCAGAGTATAAAGGGCCATGTGTAAGTATTTGGATTTGACCCTGTAGAAACAGTCATAAAACCATCACAGTATTTTAAGCGTTGGTATGAAAGGATCAGATAGCCTACAGATATCACTCTGCTGGCTGTGTAGATGGTTTAGAAATGGGAGTTGCTGGGGACAGAGGCCAGTTAGAGGACTGTTGCCATAGTCCAGTTCAGAGATAAAGAGGACTTGCCATAGCAATGAGACATTTATAACGGAGGGAAGAGAAAGTTTGACAAACCACTTAATAGGTAGAATCCTATAAACCCTAAACTAGATTGAGGGACCAGCCTGAAACGGTGTGGATGGTGTGGTCAAGAACACAGATGGGTTTAGAGTCACTGTCTCAGAGCTTTCTTAGTTGCAAAGAAGATCCATTTGAGGTAACTCAAGAAATTAAGGATATGTTTAAAAGATACATTGAAGAATTTTATAGAGATATGAGGAACCAAAGAAAAACTGGACTAAAGTGACTATCTCGGGGGCTGCAGGGACATAGTGTTCTTCCCTTTAGTAGCAACTATGCTTTTTTCTGCATTTATCCTTTTTCTTTTCTTTCTACTGGCAATAGTTAAAACCTTGGTGATGGAATAATCCCCCAGGAGAAACTGTATATATGAAGACAATTAAGTACAGTCTCTAGGAATTGTTTTAACATTAGGGCAGTGGTTCTTAGTCAAGGCTTCTTAACAGCATCACCTTGAGGTTTAAAATTATATACATGTGGATTCCTGAGTCTCAATCACAGATCGTTTGGCTCAGTAGGCAAATATAGTTGGAAAATATGCCCAGGTGATTCTAATGTATAGTTCTGGTTAAGAGTCATTAATTGAAGGTATTGGCAGAAAATGATGAATCAGTCAAGAAACTGAGAAAGCAAGAAAGAGAACCAGGAAGTATTGTGCAAATCAAAGGAGAAGAGAATTCACTACAAGGAGTGATGAACAGCTTGATGCAGACTTCAAGCCCAATGAAAATTTAAAAGTATATATAGGATTTGGCTGTTGGGAAGTTATTCATGAACACATTTTGCTTTCTCCTTTAACTATTACCTAGTTCTTATTTCTTCTTTATTTTTGTAAGGAAATCATAAAAAAGCTTGTCAGATTCTTTGCCAAACTTCAGATATGCCTTGTCTAAAATTGTCTCTTACCTATGAAGATATAAATATGTCTCTATATAACATATATGCTATATATATGTCATATATAGGTGTATATTTGATACTGGCACCACTTTTGTTAATACATTTGTACATATTTATGGGGTGCATGTGAAATCATGTTATATGCATAGAATGTGTAATGATCAAGTCAGGGTATCTAGGGTATCCATCACCTGATTTTTATCACTTGTATGTATTTGAGTACATTTCAAGTTCTCTCCTCTAGCTATTTTGAAAAATACCATATATTGTTGTTAAGTGTAGTCACCCTATTCTGCTATCAAACATTATAACTTATTCCTTCTATCTACCTGTGTGTTTGTACCCATTGATCAACCTCTCTTCATCTCCCTCCCACACCCATACACCCTTCCCAGTCTCTGGTATCCATCATTCCACTCTCTACCTCCAGGTGATCAACATTTTTAGCTCCCACCTGAGTAAGAACATGCGATATTTGTCTTTCTGGACCTGGCTTATTTTACTTAGTGTAGTGACCTCCAGTTCCACCCATGTTGCTGTAAATGACAGGATTTCATTCTTTTTTATGACCAAATAGTATTCTATTGTGTATATGTACCACATTTTCTTTATCTAGTTATCCATTGATGGACACTTAGGTTGATTCCATATCTTTACTATTATGAATACTGCTGCAATAAACATGTGAGTGGAGGTATCCCTTTGATATATTGATTTGTTTTGCTATGGATAAATACACAGTAGTAGGATTGGTGGATCATATGGTAGTTCTATTTTTAGCTTTTGGGAAATCTTGCTGATTTTCACAGTGGCTGTACTGATATACATTCCTACCAACAGTGTATAAGAGTTCCCTTTTCTCTCCATCCTTGCCAACACCTGTTACTTTTTGTCTTTTTAGTAATAGCTGTTCTAACTAGGGTTAGATGATATTTCATTGTAGTTTTGATGTGCATTTCTCTGATGAGCAATGATGTTGATCATTTTTGCATATACTTGGCCATTTGTATGTCTTCTTTTGAAAAATGTCTATTCATGTCCTTTGCCAATTTTTTTTTTGAGACAGTGTCTTGCTCTGTTGCCCAGACTGGAGTGCAGCGGCATGATCATAGCTGACTGCTTTACCCATTTTTTAATGGGATTATTTGTCTTTTTACTGTTGAGTTCATTGAGTTCCTGGTATATTCTGGATATTAGTCCCCTGTTGGATGAATAGTTTGTTGTTTTTGCTGCCTATGCTTTTAAGGTCTTAGCCATAAAATCTTTGCCTAGATGAATGTCCCAAAGAGATTTTGCTATGTTTTCTGCTAATAGTTTTATAGTTTTGGATCTTAGTTTAAGTCTTTAATCCATCTTGTGTTGATTTTTGTATATGGTGAGAGATGGAGATCCAGTTTCATTCTTCTGAATATGGTTATCCAGTTTTCCCAGAACCATTTATTGAATAAGGTGTCCTTTCCCCAATATATGTTCTTGACAGCTTTGTTGAAAATCAGTGGGACTGTAACTGTGGCTTTATTTCTGGGTTCTCTATTCTGTTCCGTTGGTCTATTAGTCCATTTTTATACCAATACCCTGCTGTTTTAGTTACTATAGCCTTGTAATATATTTTGAAGTCAGGTAGTGTGATGCCTCCAGCTTTCTTTTTTTGCTTAGGATTGCTTTGGCTATTCAGGCTCTTTTTTAGTTCCATATGAATTTTAACATTGTTTTTTCTATTTCTCTGGAAAATGACATCAGTATTTTGGTAGAGATTGCATTGAATCTGGAAATTGCTTTAGGCATTATGGTCATTTTAGTGATATTAATTATTCCAATCCAGAGCATGGGATGTCTTTCCATTTGTTGGTGTCCTCTTCAGTTTCTTTCATCAGTGTTTTTTAGTTGTCCTTATAGAGATCTTTTACCTCCTTCATTAAATTTATTCCCAGGTATTTTATTTACTTTTTTTTTCCTTTAGCTATTATAAATGGGATTGCCTTCTTGATTTTGTTCTCAGCTGTGTCACTGAGATGCATAGAAACACTACTGATTTTTGTATACTGATTTTGTATCCTGCAACTTTACTGAATTTATCAGTTCTAAGAGTTTTTTTGGTGGAGTTTTTTGGTTTTTGTAAATATAAGATCATGTCATCTGCAAAGAGGGACAATTTGACTTCCTCTTTTCTGATTTGGATGCTTTTTATTTCTTTCTATTGCCTGATTTCTCTGGCTAGGACTTCCAGTACTATGTTGAATAGAAATGGTGAAAGTGGGCATCCTTATCTTGTTCCAGTTGGCTTTCGACTTTTCCCCATTCAGTATGATATTAGGTTTGGGTTTGTTTTACATGGCCTTTATTATTCAAAGGTATGTTCCTTCTATGCCTAGTTTGTTGACAGTTTTTATCATGAAGGGATGTTGAATTTTATCAAATGATTTTTTGTGTCTATTGAGATGATCATATGATTTTTGTCCTTCATTCTGTTGATATAGTGCATTTATTGATTTGCATATGTTAAAATCCTTGCATCCCTGGTATACATCCCACTTGATTATGATGTATTATCTTTTTGATGTGCTGTTGGATTCAGTTTGTTAGTGTTTTGTTGAGGATTTTCATGTCTATGTTAATGAGGGGCATTGGCCTTTAGGTTTTTATTGTTGTTGTCGTGTCTTTGTCTTGTTTTGGTATTAGGATAATGCTAGTCTTATAAAATGAGTTAGAGAGAATTCCCTGCTCTTCAGTTTTTTAGAATAGTTTGTGAAGGATTTGTGTTAGTTCTTCTTTATACATTTGGTAGAATTCATCAGTGAATCCATCCAGTCCTAGGCTTTTCTTTGTTGGGAGATTTTTAATTACTGATTCAACCTCACTACTCGTTATTGCTTTGTTCAGGTTTTCTATTTCTTCCTAGTTTAATCTTGGGAGGTTGTATGTTTCTAGGAATTTATCTGTTTCCTGTAAGCTTTCCAATTTGTTGATGTATAGTTGTTCATAATGGTCTCTGATGATCTTTTGTGTTTCTGTGGTGTCAGTCGCAATGTCTCCTTTTTCATTTCTGATTTTTTTATGTGGGTCTTCATTCTTTCTTTTTTGGTTAGTCCAACTAGCAGTTTACCAATTTGGTTTATCTTTTCAAAGAACCAACTTTTCATTTTGTTGATCCTTTGTATTGTTTGATTAGTCTCTATTTCATTTGGTTTTGCTCTGATCTTTATTATTTCTTTCCTTCCACTAATTTTAGGTTGGGTTTGTTTTTACTTGTCTAGTTCCTTGAGGTACATCGTTAGATTGTTTATTTGAAATTTTATTACTTTTTTGATGTAGGCAGTTATTGCTATAAACTTCCCTCTTATCACTACTTGTGCTGTATCCACAAGTTTTGATATATTTCCATTTTCATTTGTTTGAAGAAATTTTTTGAATTCCATCTTAATTTCTTCACTGATCCAGTGGTTATTCAGGAGCATATTGTTTGCTTTCCATGTATTTGTATAGTTTCCAAAGTGCCTCTTGGTATTGATTTCTGGCTTTATTCTTTTGTGATCTGAGAAGATACTCAATATGATTTCAGTTTTTTAAATTTATTGACATTTGTTTTGCTGCCTAACATATGGTCAGTCTGGAGAATGTTCCATGTGATGAATAATGTGTAGTCTACAGTTTTTCCATTCCTTTGCTTCCAGTCTATACCTTTCTTTACAGATTAAGTGAGTTTTTTTTACAGGCAGCATATAGTTGGATTACAGTTTTTTAATCTCTTCAGCCAGTCTATACCTTTTAAGTGGAGAATTTTATCCATTTACATTCTAGGTTATTACTGATTTGTGAGATTTTGTTCCTGTCATATTGTTCATTGTTTTCTGGGTTTTTTTTTTTTTGTATATCCTTTGTTCTTTTCTTTTTCTTTTATTATTTGTCACTGTGGTTTGGTGGATTTCCGTAGTGGTACCATTTGAATACTTTCTCTTCTTGATGTGTGTGTTTGCTTTATCAGTAAGTTTAATACTTTAATTTGTGTTCATAATGGTAAATGTTGTCCTTTTACTTCCAGGTTTAGGAGTCCTTTGAGAATTTCTTGTAGGGCCAGTATAGTAGTGATGAATTCCCTCAGTTTTTGCTTGTCTGGGAAAGACTTTATTTCTCCATCATTTATTAAGGATAACTTTGCTGGCTATAGTATTCTTTCATCACTTTGAATATATCATCCCAATCTCTCCTTGCCTGTAAGGCTTCTGCTGAGAAATCATCTGTTAGTCTGATGGGGTTTCCCCTTATATATGACTAGACAATTTTCTCTTGTTGTTAGGATTCTCTCTTTGTCTTTGACATTTGACAATATAATTTGCTATGTAGAAGATTTTTTGGGATTGTGTCTATATGGGGATCTCTGAGCTTCCTGTATCTGGATGTCTAAATCTCTTGCTAGATTCAGGAAGTTTTCAGTTATTATTTTGTTAAATAGATCATCTATGCCTTTGGACTCTTGTTCTTTTACACCCAATATTGGAATATTTGGTTGCTTTGGTGTCTAATATGTCATGTAGGCTTTGTTTATTCTTATTTCTTCTTCTTTTTTTTTTGGTCTGAGTGATTTATTTCAAAAAACTTGTCTTTAACTTCTGAAATTCTTTCTTCTGCTTGATATAGTCTATTCTTGAAGCTTTTGAATGTATTTTTTATTTCATGTATTGAATTCTTTAGTTCCAGTATTTTTTTGGTTCTTTTTTATGATATCTATCTCTTTGGTGTATTTCTCATTCATATCCTGAAATGTTTTCTGATTTCTTTGTATTGTTTATTTGTTTCTGTTGTATCTCACTGAGCTTCTTTAATATCATTATTTTGAATTATTTTTCTGACATTTCATAAGTTTCATTGGCATCTCTTGTTGGAGAATTATTATAATCCTTTGGAGGTGTCATATTTCCTTACTTTTTCATGTTTCTAGCATCCTCATGCTGATATCTCACATCTAGTATAACAGTTGCTTCTTCTAGTTTTTGAATTGAATTTTGTAGAAGAAGATTGTTTCCTAAAGTGTGTATGATGATGGTTGGGAAGGGTACTTTAGTTTTGATTTTGAGTGCTTGCCATAGTGTACTCTCTGTATGATTTCTTTGGCTGTGTACAGTGTCAATGGTGTCTGTAATTTCCTCAGTGCTGTGGCTATAATTGTTAGTAGAGGCTGTGGTGAGGCTTTTCTGGGAATGGGGGTGGGCTAGTCTTTAGGCCCCAGTCATGACAGCAGCAGGCTAAGCATGCCTGCACTAAGCCAAGATGCCTTGAGATTGTTAATAATAATAATAAATCCAAGGAAATCTATTCCTCTCACTCTATATAATAAGCTCCTCAAGAACAGAGCCCCTGACTTATGCACTTCACTTAGCAAATAGTGAAGTTTTTGACAAATAGTAGGCGCTCAATGTGTTTTTACGTATTGAATTTTGACTCTTGAGCCTGTACTCAGTTTTATTTGTTTTGTTCTAATATGTCTCATTACAAAAATTATTCTCACTGAAAAAAAATCAAGCAAAAGAAAATGACTTCAATTGTGATTTCTCTTTAATGTTTATTAATATTATACTAGCATTCTTAGTAGTAGGCCTATATTTCCTTTTCTCTTTTTCTTACTGAACACCATTTTCCAAACTATGTCTCTTGAAACACTAGTCTGGAAAATGTTAATGAGTTTTCTGTCAAATAAATTTGGAAAAAATTACATTAAGTACAGTTAAGCAGATTGTTGGCACTTACAGGGCTTCTCAGTCTTAAATATCCTTTTATTTAGTGTTAATATCAAAGAGAGGAAATATAATACAGTATATGACATTTTGCAAATGTATTCACTCATTCTTTCAACAAATATTATTGCATGCCTACTATGTGCCAGGCACTACATTATGCATTGGGGATATAGCAGTGAATAAGATAGACAAAAGTCTCCTGACATTATGGAGCTAACAGTCTAGTTGGCTATGGAACCCCCCCATCCTCAGACCATAGTTTGGAATATGCTGATCTGGATATAACTAAAAAAGAATGTTTGATTTTACTTAGTGCTTTGGGTCAGTTTCAGCTTATTTCATTCTCAGACCTTCTTAAGAATAATTTGATAAGTGTTTCTTGCCACCTATTTTTCTCCTTAAATATAAGTTCTTTATATCATTTATACAAGTCCTTAAAATATGTGAGCTTATCATTTTTAGCCATTTTGGCGACTTTGTTAGTTTAAAACATTTGATGTTGTAAATGGCCTAAAAGAAGAGCCTATGTGAATGCTATTTAGCTGGGGCCTTTAAATTTAATATCTTGTGGCAGACATTTTTAAAAGGTTTTTTCACAATTAATTAGAGGAAAGTAAAGTAAACTCTGCAAAATATATATGAGAAAGTTGTTGCATAGATGTAATGAAATTACTAAGCCAAGATGCCTTGAGATTGTTAATAATAATGATAAAACCAGGGAAATCTATTCCTCTTAAGCTAAGAAAAATGTGAGGAGAAGGGCAAAAGATGTCTTTCCATTTAACTTTAGATAAAAGCTTACTGTTTAGTTGAACAGATAGTCTTGCCATTGCATTCTTTATATTTAAATATTACATTTCTATCTCCACCCTTGGAGAGAGACCTGTGCTATCAATATTGCTGCCTAAATGGTTCCTGTGTTTTAAATTTCTACTGTGAATTCTACTCTAAGTATAAAATACTTTTAGGTATTAAGCACTTATGGCTATGGTTACATTAAAATCTTAATGAAAGCTATCTTTATCTATAAATGAAGTCTGTCTAATTCCAGGTTGTTGCTCATTTTATTAACATATATACAGTGAAAATTCCACTATTCTAAAACATCTTAATAAGATTAGTAAATTATGTTTTGAAATCTTCCTGTTGGCATTAATGAGCTATATATTAAATTTACCTAGAAATTTGGGTGGTTAATACATATAGTAAAGACACTTTTTATTTCTCATATTGAAGGTAATGAAAAAGAGACTTATTTGCTGACCTTTTCCTAAAAGTAGACTATTCTGTATCATAAAGGACAAATATTATTTTATGGCCCTTTTTGTGAATTGGGCAATTGACTTGTTTTGGTTTTTTTAGAAGGGCTAAAATTATCCATTAATAATTATACGTACTACAAATGTAAAACATGTCTCATGCTATTTCAAATATGATTGACATAAATAATTTGTATATTTCTGATTACATGTTCTTTCAAACCACTTTGTCTTAAAAAAGCTATGATTAGTTAATGAATTATGTGATCATGAGACAATACATGAAGTGCTTATAAGTTTGCCCTCAAAACATTAAATTTACTATTTCTATATTATAATAATGATTAAAATATTATAGTCTAAGAATAATTTTTCAGCAGGTATATTTTTATAACATGAAAATTTCCTGTTGGAAAATTTCCACTTGGTTAGTTTATTAGATTAAATCAACATGCTTTGTCCATACTTTCTCTTTTAATTCTTTCATCAACTCTTTTCAAACTTTAAACCTAGGTGTCTTTGCTTGTCCAATTGAGTTTTGTAGACAAGAGTACAGCTTCTCTTCCCTTGATTAGCCTGTAATGGATATTTTTTTCTATTCTTTATTCTTTACCCCAAATTAAATAAATGCTCTGTTTTGAATATTATAAAGGTCTTCCTCCTTGCTCCTTCTCTTGCAAGTATTTTAGATAGATCTTTTCAGCAAAGATTCTGGGATAACTCCTAGCACTCACTCCTGTTTAGGAGTGCCTGTCCTTCCAATGTTAACATCTTTGTTAAGATGCATAAAAGATAAAACTGTTGATTTTCTGAGAGATTCTTTGGGCATTTATTACCTCAGTGGTACATGGTAAAAAAAACAATAGCATCTTATAGTCACTCTTAAGGTAGTTAGAAGTACACTACTACTTGAACATATGAAGTTCAATACTCAGATATTGAGACAATAAAATTCAAAACAACTTATTTGCTCTTCTATCATCTCATTACATTTTCTTGTCTATAAAGTATAGGAAGTTTTAAAATTTGAGAATGGAAGAATTTTATACCCAGTCTGAAATGAAGGAAAACTATTTGTTTCTCTTTTCCCACATGAAAAAGTGAGTGTATTGATGGTCACTTATTACGTAAGAGAAACTTGCTCTAGTTTGCTATTTCTCTTGCTTCTAACTTAGGCAAAAAGACTTATTTGTATGTTCTTGCATAGCTCATTGGAGAACTTATTGCAGTCTGGGGCCAAATTTCTAACTTGCAATAAAGTACCCCTTTATGCTGCTTTGTGCTTAATGTGTATATTACACTGGGAGCCCTTTAACAGAGAGGGGGCTGATCTTGGACATGTCTGATGTCTGAGATCTGTTCCATAGCCATGTGTCTTGATACCTATGAGTCTCTATCATCATGTCCATTTTGAAATAATTGACTAAGGCAGAATCCTCTGTGGTTTGGATAACTATCCTGTTGAGCAGTCAGAATTCACACACATGTAAAAATAAAGAAAAATGTTTTGCAATTTATCATGATCTGTAATGTGTTACTGTACATATTCTCCATGGGCAATGTCATCGCTACTATAAAGCTGTTCATGATCTGCTTTGTTTCCCTCAAAATAACTCAATTTTCTAGCTGTGTTGATCCGTTTTCAGTTTCTTCAGTGTTCCTTTTTATGCCCTAACTCACCTCCATATCTTTGTATACATTGTTTCTTCTGTCTAAAGTAACCATCACCAGCTTTTTAACTTGAACTCTGCTTGTCTTTCAGTACTACTGTGGCATACATGGTCTGGGAAGATAAGTTTTCCATGTTCCACCCTCCAACTCCCTGCCAGCAATCCCCCATACCCCCGTACACATATACATATGCAAATATAAACCTTCTTGTGTGCATTAATTCCCTCTTGTGCATAAATCCAACACAAAACTTACCACATTCTACTTGTGTTTATTGTCTCATTCCCTACCCCTTACTATAAGGTGAATTCCTTTGAGGTATACTGCATCTTCTATCATTATATTCCTGTGTTTTTCAAAGTGCTTATTATATAGAAGTATTTCATTTAATGTTTACTTAATGAATAAATATTCAGGCAATAAAGAAATCAGTGTGGGTTGGAGTGGGTAGAATAGGCAGCCTAGGAAATCTGGATGTTAACAGTGGATTTTGAAAGATGAGTAGTGCATGGATCAGCACTTTAGGAGGAGGAGCATGAACAAAGGCAGAGTGGTAGGATGGGAGAAGAAAGATAAATGGTATCCACAGAGTGGCATGTAGGAAGACTGAGCAGATCAAGTGCATCCTAAGAAGGCTGACAGCTAGGTTGAAGAATTTAGGCTTGAATCAACAGGCAATAGAGATTTATAATTTGAAGATTTGAATTATCTGGCAGTGAAGTAAATGGGTTGGAAGAACACCTAAAATTATGAGTGAGAGCAGTAGGACTGTAAGAAAAGGAGGGAAATGAAAGAGAGTTATAAGAGGGAAAAAAGTTAAGTGTAATTTGTTAGTGTTCTTATTTGGAAAATAATATTAAGTATATTAATACTGCGTGTTTGAAGACTTTATCATATATTTGCAATGGACCAATTTCCCTGAAGCTAATTGATTATTTAAAATTTTTGCTTCTTGAGACCTCTACCAATTCTTCTCTAACTGCCCAGATGTTCAAGTAATGACTTGTTTGTATATGCCACTATATCTCCACATTGTTTTTAAGAATTTTTGCCAGATCTATATCTTTGATAAGATAATAAAAAATAATGGGCAAATCTATATCTTCTTCTTTAACATGATGTTCAGCTAATTGAAAAGTAATCACTGCAAGGATAAAGTACAACTGAATATATATTTAAAACTGGTAAAAGAACATACTTTTAAAGTAATTGATGATTATCTAAAGTTTGATTATAAACTAAAGTTATTTTTAGGGTTTTCATAATTATTTATACTTTATTGAGCAAATCCTATTTGAGAATTAAATAATTTTTTCCTAATTTGAAGATGTTATGTAAAGATTCTTTATAAAACATCTAAATATTTTTATATATATACACATATATATGCATGCACATATTTATATGTATACTTAAAAATATGCATACATGTTACTTTAATGAAACATTATGACTAAATAAAAGAATTAATTCATAAGTAGGAAAATACCTAGTCTTTCAGCCTTGTCTTCTCAACCATCCATTCCCTCGAGAAAGCAAATTTTGTTCAGACACAAAAGAAAAATGTACTATTAAAATGCAATTCAGAAGTGATAAAAACTGTAAGTGCGGCAGCCGGCTCACAGCACCTCCTTTGTATACTCAGGGACGTTGGGGCCGCATTAATTTTTTTGCATGTGATCTCCATCCCATGTGCAAATTAGCACTGGAAGGACCGTAATCTGTCTTGTATGAGAGCTCTTTTCCCAAGAGCATATTTAGTAATACATGCTTCTGTAACTTTGTGTAATTCAAAGCTCTGTATTCTATTTATTTCTTTTTATTTTAAATAGTATTAGAAAATATTTTCATAGGAAAAATATTAAGAAGGAATTTATTAATAAATGTTAAAAAATTGCAGAGAGGTATGAAAATTGATGAAATAACACTAATTTTTTCTAAGTTTATTAAGTGGCAAAAAATAAATTTTTAATTGAATTTAGATTTAAAAGAAAACCCTTCCGTATCTTAACTAAATAAGATAATATGTGTGAAATTTTTGACATATGGTAATGGCTGAATAAATATGTGTTAAACTTCAACTTTATTTTTTTTTTTGATTCTGAATTTCAGAATGTTTTTCTCAGCAGAATATTTTATCTTGCTATATAGTTTTTTGTTTCTCAGAGCTTCTACTTTTCTCTAAATTTTCCTTTTATTTAAAAAGTAAATTATTTCACTGATACCATATCTCCTTTGATTATATTTATTAAAAATTTCTGAGTTTATTCCTGTTTCCTGCATTATGATGTCCATTTCCTCTAGGTTATCTTCTGTTTGTATTTGTGTCTTCCTTCCATGTTGATTGTTTTCACAACTGGTAATCCATTCTTAAATTCATACTAAAAAGGAAAATGTAAAAATTAGATTAGAAACAGTATTTGGTGTGAGCGTGGCTTTTTGACTGATAGATTTTATTATACTGTGATATGGCCTTTTAATCAAGACATCCCCAAATGTTGGTATTTGAACTAGTTTCTCTGGTAACTCTCAGTATCTTTTGAGAAGATTCAATCAGTCTTCTGAATAATATAAGTCTAACTGCCAATTCACTTAAGAGATGAGCAAGGAAAGAGTTCAATGGGTAGAGTTTGGATTAAAATCCATATATTCCATTTGGTACCTCACTTTGGCCGACCTCTGTCCTGCTTTCCCTGCGACCAGAGCTTTTTGGTGTAAATTTTTCTGAGAATAGGCTCTTCTTGTGGATACATGGACTGGGACAGGGACCTTGGGATATAATTACTCCTTACATACACTTTTAATCTGTCTTCAGCTTTATTCCTCACTCTCACCTTCTGCAGTAACTGTAGCTCTAGTTCCTGAGCTTTTCCAGGGTTCTGCAAGACAAATTGCCTTATTTCTCTTTGGCAACTCAGTCTTCTGGCACTTAGATGTCAGTTTTCTCAATTCTTCTATGTCAGTTGCGAATTTTCTCTCTGTCTTTCACCTGCCAAAAATTAGTTGGTATTTTCAATTGCTCTTTCTTGCCTTCTGTCCTTTTTCTTCTTGTAGGTTTATAACTTTTTTTATTCCTTTACTCTTATTTCAGTGGGTTTTGGTGAGGGATTTGAGCAAGTCACCAGTTTGCACTAAAAGCATCTCACAATCTTAGATGGTCTGTGAGAATTAATATGGGTTTTTAAAAAATGTGGTCTTTTCTTTTATGTTGATCATAATAATACTTAAAGTAATAATGATGGTGAGAATATTAATGACTACCATAACAACAAATTATTTCTACTTTTACTTCTACTTTTTGCACCAACATTATTTATTAGACACTTGTTCTTTTCAGCCTCCCATGTTAAATACTTTATGTATTAAGTGGTTTATTCCTTGTGATAAGCCTATCTGGAAGTAAAGGCTCATAGAAGTAACTTGCATAAGGGAACACAGTAGCTAAGGCAAAGCAAAGAGATGAATACAGGTGTGGCTGAATTGAAAGTTCCGTTATTCATAACCTCTACCAATAATGTCTCCATTATTTGGATGACTTTAAGATTTGAAGAAAACGTATTTAATGAGAATTGGTTTTACTGGCTTTCCTTTTTATTTTGGGATACTATTTTAAAATAAAGAACATTTTTATTTACACAATGAATTTTGAGTTATTTGGCATCATTAATTCATAAATTTATTATTTAACATTGTCCACATTTACAAAATATTTGAGACTCACAAAAATTCCATGAAGAAAATTTTAGTCCATTTGCAGACTAGGAAATAAAGAGTCACAGAAGTTAGTAACACAGATGTCAGTGGCAGGTTGAAATGTAATCTAGGTATTCTGATTCCAAATCATGTATTATTTTCACTATACTAGACGACTTCTCCAAATCCTTAGTCTTTTAATCAAATGTCTCTAGAAATCAAATTAACAACATCTCCTAAATATTCTTTCAGGTTTTTGCCGTTTTCTTCCTACCATAAAAATAAAAAGTACATCCCATCAATACATACATCAAGCAAGTATAGTCCTGATTCTTATGGAAAACAACATTTCCGAACTGAAAATCCTAATAAATGGATCTGTGACAAGGTGAGTTAGCAAAACATTAAAAAACGATCTTCCTTTTAAAAAACTAAAAATATACATTAGTTACAACAAGTATAAATATTCTTATTGCAGTTAAGACCCTTGGTTACAAACTTATTTATGGCTACTTTATATAAGGTGGTGCTGCTGACCTATGTCAATAAGAGATTTGTTTTAAGTTATTTTTTTCAGTGTTGTATTTTTATGTTTTATGACTTAACTGCCCTGTGGTCAATGGCATGGATCATTGGCTTTGGCATTTGACTAGGATCCAGGATTGAATATGAGGTCACAGAATGGAGTTAAGCTAACTCTCAGGCATGGAGATCAGTGCTTGCTTGCTTTCTCTCAATCTCTGTGTGTATGTATATAGATAGATAAATAGGTAGAGATGTATGTGATATACGTATATAACATACATTTAACATGCATACATGCATCTGTGCAACTAATGTGTCATGTGCACATGCCTAACAGATACATATCATTTTTGTTGTATGTGGCACATATATGATGTCTTAGTCTGTGCTGAAGTTGCCATAACAAAGTACCATAGACCGGGTGACTTCAGCAGACATTTATATTCTTACCAGTCTGGCGGCTAGAAGTCTGAGGCAACACTGTCAATGTGGTCAGTTTCTAGTGAGGCCTCTCTTCCTGGCTTGTAGGTGGCCACCATTTTCCTGTATGCTCATATGACCTTCTTCTTTGTGGGCAGAGAGAAAGCAGACTCTCTTGTATCTCTCCTTGTAAGGGCACTAATCCCATGAGAACAGGACCCTATCTTCATGGCTTTTGTTTAACCTTAATCACTTTGAAGGCTCTATCTCCAATACAGTCACATTGGGGGTTAGGGCTTCAACATATGAATTTTGGGGAGATACAGTTCAGTCCATAGCATTCCATTCCTGGCCCCCAAAACTCATTCCCTCTCAAATGCAAAATATATTCTTTCCATTTCAACAGCCCCATTGAGTCTTAGCTTATTTCAGCATCCACTCTAATGTCCAAAGTCTCATCTAAACCATAGGAACATGAGAAGGATGCCAACTCTCACCATTACTATTCGATATAGTACTGGAAGTCCTAGCAGAACAGTTAGGCAAGAGAAAGAAATAAAAGGCATCCAAATTGGAAGAAAGTAGTAAAATTGCCTGTGTTTGCAGACAGCACAACCTTATATTTAAAAAAACCTAACAACTCCACCAAAAAACTAATAAACAAATTCAGTAAAGTTGCAGGATACAAAAATTAGTAGCATTTCTGTACACTAACAACAAACTATCCCCAAAAGAAATCGAGACAATAATCCCATTTACAATAGCATCAATAAACAAACACATAAAATACTTAGGAATAAATTTAACTAAGGAAGTGAAAAATCTGTACACTGAAAACTATAAAATATTGATTAAAGAAATGAAGAAGACACAAATAAATGGAAAGATATCCTGTGTTCATGGATTGGAAAAATAAATATTGTTAAAATGTTCATGCTGCCCAAAGCAGTATATAGATTCAATGCAATCCCTATCAAAATCCATATGTCGTTTTTGACAGAAATAGAAAAAACAATTCTAAAATTCTTATGGAACTCCAAAAGACCCTGAATAACCAAACCCATCTTAAGCAAAAAGAACAAAGCTGGAAACATCACACTACCTGATTTCAAAATATATTGCAAAGCCATAGTAATCAAAATAGCATGGTATTGGCATAAAAATAGACACATCAACCAATGGAATAGGGTAGAGAGCCCAGAAATAAATCCACATATTTATGCTCAGTTGATCTCTGGCAAAGGTGCCAAATACATACAATGGGGACAGGATGGTCTTTTCAATAAATGGTGTTGGGAAAACTATACATCCACATGCAGAAGGATGAAATTGGGTTCTCATCTCACCATATACAAAATTCGAGTCAAAATAGATTAAAGATGTAAACTCTGAAACTGTAAAATCACTGGAAGAAAACATAGGGAAAAATTTTCTTGACGTTGGTCTTGGCAATGATTTTTTGGATATGCCCAAAAGCATAGGCAACTAAAGCAAAAATAGATGACTGGAATTGCATCAAGCCAAAAAGCTTTTGCACAGCAAAGGAAACAATCAACAAAGCAAAGCAACCTATGGAATGGGGGAAAATATCTGCAAACCATGCATCTGATAAGGGGTTACTATTCCAAAATATACAAGGAACTCATACAACTCAATAGCAAAAAACAACCCCTTTAAAAATGGGCAAAAGACCTGTATAGGCATTTCTCAAAAGAAGACATGCAAATGGCCAATGGGTATATGAGAAGATGCTCAACGTCACTAATCATCAGGGATGAAAATAGAAACCACAACGAGATATTGCCTTACCCATGTTAGAATGACTATTACCAAAAAGACAAAAGATAACAAGTATTGGAGAGGATGTGGAGAAAAGGGAACCCTTGTACACTCTTGGTGGGAATGTAAATTAATACAGCCATTATGGGAAACAATATGAAGGTTCTTCAGAAAATTAGAAGTAGAACTACTATACCATCCAGCAATCCACTTCTGGATATATATAGTCAAAAGAAATGAAATATCACAGAGATATCTGCACTCCCATGTATATTGCAGCATTATCACAATAGCCAAGATACGGAATCAACCTAACTGTCCATTGAAGGATGAATGGATAAGGAAAAAATGTGATATGTGTGCATGCACACGCACACACACACACACACACACAATGGAATACTATTTGTCCTTAAAAAAGAAGGAAATCCTATCATTTGTGACACATATTTATTATATCTTTGTGCTATACTTATACCTGGAGGACATTATGCTAAATGAAATGTTAGCTGCAGAAAGACAAGTATGCATGATCTCATTTATATGTGAAATCTAAAAAAGTCGAACTCCTAGAAGTAAGGAGTAAATAGTGGTTACCAGGGCCTGGGGGCAGAGCAGTGGGGAAGGAGGTATGTTAATGAGGAGATGGTGGTCAAAGGGTACAAAGTTTCAGTTAGATAGGATGAATAGTTCTGGTGATCTTGGATAGCATGGTGACTATAGTTAATAATAATGTATTATATACTTGAAAATTGCTAAGAGCATATATCTTAAATGTTATTACCACAAAATAGAAATAACTATGTTAAATGTTATGGCTATGTTAATTAGCATGAGTGTGGTAATTATGTCACAATGTATACATATATCAAAACATCATGTTGTACATTATAAGTGCATGCAATTTTTGTCAGTTATACTTCAATAAAGCTATAGAAAAACAAACAAATATCATCTAAATCATATATGGGTGAAACTTGAGGTATGATTCATCCTGAGGCAAACTTCCTCTCTAGCCATGAACCTGTGAAACCAAACAAGTTTTGTGTTTCCAAAAATACAAGGTAGGACAGGCATAGGATAGACATTTCTATTCCAAAAGGGAAAAATTGGAAGAAAGGAATGATTGTATGATGGGTCTCAAGCAAGTCCAAAACCTAACAAGGCAAATTCCATTAGATATTAAGACTCAACAGAAATCCTCTTTGGTTCAATATTCTGTGTCTCTAGGGTGGCAGGGTCACCCAGTAGCTCTGTGAGTGAAACAGAGTCTCTCTGCAAAGTCCCTGACCACATAGCTCTCTGTAAAGGTGGGTCCTGACCCTGAGTGACTGGACAGGATCATCCTGCCCCCAGGAAACAGGAGAGGCAGCCCTACGCTTTAGAGCCTTTAGAAGGAAAGAGTCTTGCCCCCTGAGCCTGTAATAGGAGTGGCAACACTAATGATCTCTGAATCCCCTTTGAGGTCATTCTTCCCTTTCCTTCAAGAACAGTGGTCCAGTCATGTAGATTCCAAGAAGTCCCATAGCCTGCCTTCATTCTGTTCCACTTTCCCTGCCCCATTTAATTCAAACTCTAGCTAGTGTAATCCCATCTCTATTCCTGGCTTCTGTTGAGAGGGCTGATGAAATCCCTGGGTGCACCTATTATCTCTTTATCTGTCTTTTAGTGAAGAACTTTTTCTAGGCACTGGAAATAAAAAGGTATGTACGATATTATTTCTACTATGTTATATGTTCCTTTAGCAGTGTGTTCCTACTCTAGTTCAAAACACATCACTCACAGGTTGTTGTATGACCTCATTTAATCTTAATCACCTCCTTAAAAGCCCTATCTCCAATACAGTCACATTGGGGGTTAGGCTTCAACCCATGAATTTGGTGGGGGACATAATTTAGTCTATACCATGTGCCATGCATGTTATATATGCATCACAGCATACATGTGTTACATATGTAGCACACATATATATACACATACACACACACATATTTATTATGTCTTTGTGCTGTACTTATAGATAGGAAAAAAATGAGTGTTTAAAAAATATAAAAGTAAACCACATTCCTGAGAGAATTTGCTTTTCTAAAAATATTTAGTGTAACCATCATTACAATGTTATATTCCCCCAAATTTAAGCACTGTGATACATTATATTATGTTTTATATCTATAGATTTTTTATTTAATTTTTGGCTTGGGTTAAAACTTTCAATAGGCCTACATAAACAAAATAGTGTTTGTGAATGTTCCTTACCCATATTATGTAAGATTGAATAAGGGCTTCAGATTTAAGAACATTAGTCAGAAAGCATGATATACAAAGGAAGAAAGCAGGTAAATATTTCTTATCTGACTTCAGAATATTTTTTAGCTCTTAAATAAAAATGTCTGAATTGGGAAAACACCAAGATGTCTTATACTATAGGAGGTGAAAAGGGAAAATTCTTTTTATGTATTTAACCTATTGTCTAATGCATGGGAGAAAATATAATTTCTTTTCTTTCCCTCATAGGTTGTTAGTTGAGACACTTTCCTGAAAATAAAAGTCACATTAACAAGAGAAAACCCAGCAGAAGTTTATTAATGCGTGCTGTACCCATCACGCAGGAGAGGCCTCAGTTCAAAAGTATTTCTCTCTCAGGACAGTGGTTTAGGAGCCTTGCTCAAATAGTATTTTAACAAAGAGCCATAAATACTATATAGTGACAAGACAAAGAAGAGAGTATCTTCAGGCTTCCAAAAGGCATGAAAATCTGGGAAGGTAAATTTATGGGAAGAGCAGAGTCTGCTCCTAGACTCTTTGGCACTGCAGTCTCTGAGCTCTGTCCCTGAGCTAATAAGCAAGTGTTGTAAAAGGGGCCTATCTTTAGGTGGGAAAGGCAGAGAGGAGGGGCAGGGTATGCCCCTGCATTTCAACCTTCTTCAGTTCAATAATTTCCAGTATTTTGAAGAGGAATATTTTGGTTTCCTTCACTAATAATTAGAAAATATAACTTACTTATACCAAAATGTATGCAGATAAAATGAAGTAGTGAGTGACTTTCTGGAAAGGGATTAGGGCCACTGAGTTCCACATACTACTGGACCTATTGGTTCTATTAATAGTCTGTCAGTGAGGATTCATTCATTTGCATACTACCTCCTTCCAGAAGGGATTTAAGTCAGGCACCTTCCTAAAAGTCAAATACAGTAAAGGTCATATTCTAGAAATAAAAATAAGGGGAAATGATCTAAGATTAGAAGAGCTTATAAACCCACAAAATAAAGAGGAGCCATTACTGCAATGGTAAGTGATTTAGGAATTTCAGCCTGTGGGTGTCCTAGATGAAGAGGAAGATGCAACTTACAGATGTACTCTCATTACTCAAGAGGAACAAGGAAGGAAAAAAAAGGAAAAATTAAGTCATTCTTTACTTTACCAAATGCTAAGAAAAATTATTTTTTTAAGGACATTGTAAATACGGGATTACCAAGTGATAAGTCATGCTGGGGAGTAAATGGCATGTTTCAGAAAGTGCCTTTTTCTTTTGCAGCTACTAAGTCATCTTGTTTAAAAACGACCTTCAAAAACACTAGTAATTCCATGGCATAAAGAATATATACAATGAGTAGTTTGATACAGTTCACTCTTAGAACTGAGTGACAAACCTAAATGTTGATGACAAAATGGTTAATCTGTTTTGTGTTGCTATAGCAGAATACCTGAGGCTGGGTAATTTATAAATAAAAGAGCTTTGTTTAGCTCACTTTGTTTAGTTCTGCAGGCTGGAAAGTACAAGAAGCATGGCACTGGCATCTGCTTGATTTCTGGTGAGGGCCTTTGTGGTGTGTCATAACATTTTGAAGAAGGTCATAGCGGAAGTGGACACATACAAAGAGGCAAAACCTGAGGGATGTCCATTCTCAAGAGAATTAATCCATTCCCACAAGACCTAATCCAGTCTTACCAGAGCAAGAACTGGCTCACTAACAGAAGAATGGCACCAAGCCATTCATGAGAGATCCACCCCCAGACACCTCCCACTTGGTCCCACCTCCCAAAACTACCACACTGGGGATCAAATTTCAACATGAGTTTTAGTGGGAAGAAACTCAAACCATAGCAATGTCATTTCATGAAATTCCACAATCAAATTATTCTGGGCATTTTTTTTTAAGTAATATGCTACCTATTCAGAATATAAGCTAAATATGACTTTTAACTATTTAATTTCATATTTTAAATGTGTGTAATGTGATCTATATCTCATTTCCTATTTGACATAAACATTTTTGCTTTTATGCCCTCTCACCATTCTATTTAATATGAGGAAGAGTTTATTTCTTTAAAGTATAAATGACTTATTTTATGACATTAAGCTACTTCAGAGAAATATCCTTGTGCAAAATGTTTGTTTCCTAAAATAACACAGTACTTCCTTTTGGCTTTATGTAACAGATTCTCTTTATACATTCTGACATATTTCAAGAACATGCATTTGCCTAACTAAAGTAAGTAACTTCATGGAAATATAGAAACTTTTGGATACATGCTAAAAAGAAAAATAGTTTATTTTGTTATTTTGGAGGAATCATGTGCCTCTGTGTACTTTTAGAAAGCATACATCCATAAGAAAATTAATCACAAATAATTATTCTTATAGGCCTTGAAAATTAACATAAAGTGTAGAGATTATTTAAATCACAATAAATCATTGGTTCCCCTAACCTTACACAAAATCATTTAGAAAAATACCAAATGCAAGTGTAAATTCCTCCCTTCCTCCTTACCTTCCTTCTTTTTTTTTCTTCCTTCCTTCCCTGCTTCCTTCCTTATTTCTGATCATCTTTTTTCTTATCTCTTCAAATAACTGTATTAAATAAATTATCTTTCTGTGTGGCTAATGTAATCTGCACAATACAGAAGTAGTCATTTTGTTGGTTACACAGAAAATCTTAGAATTATTAAAAATATTTCATATTTTGATTTGATACTAAGTAATTTGGATGAGACTTTAAGTCAGGTTGCTAAAAGCAGGCTTTTTTTAATACTTTTATAACAATGTGTTTCTTGATCTTGGAAATTAGAGGCCACATTTTATTCATTATTACTCAATTAAAGATAGTCTTAGGGACACTAGAGATGTGAGGTTCAAAATGTTGAAGAAAGAAAGAGGTGACATAGTCTTATGGTTCTTCTGTGGGAGGATGGGTTATTTTCACACATTTAAAGGTACATGAGATTTAGTTGAATGCAGTAGATTGATTTCAGCCAAGAAGCAGATCAATTAAATATATTTGGCTTCTATTCTCCACCCTTTCCCTCATGTTTTAAGATCATCTATGTGGAGAACTAATTTTCTCTTCTATCATCTTAAACATGGAAGTTATAGTTTTCAAATAATTTGTTAACCAATTGTGTTAAAAGGTGTCAGTTGGCAGAAAATTCAATGTAATTCAATACTCTTCCTCTCTTCACATTCACATTAAATCAATTAATATATAAGATATTATTTAATTTTATGTTTTATTTGGAATGCTATTGATCTGAAAAGCACTATACAAAGAAATCACAAAGTCAGCAAATTGAGAGTGAATAATACTATTTCTCCCAAAAGTGTGAAAATCAATAATGAAAAATAACAAATATATAATTTTTGAAAGTGTGGAAATAAATAATAAAGTAATGTACCTAGCATATAATTTACTCATATTTCTTTGATCTATTTGTAAACTGCCCAAATTAAATTGTTAGATTCTAAGTCTGTGCCTTAAATGGTCAAACTTTTTAAGTTCAGATAAATTCTTTGTATTTATATATTTTTTATTGTGCTGAGCTCAATACTTAAAATAGGTGTGAAATTAAATAAGGAGAATCTACCAGTCAGTCACTATTAATTTAATCTATTTGGGCACATCTAAAAGAGTTGGACAATAAAAAATTCAGTATACTAAAAACATTCTTTTGGTTGTCAAAACATTCACATATGTTCATATTTACTGAAGCAGAAATGATAGTCTAAGGCCTTTCTCTGAATGGGAATGAGTTTCCATATGCATTTTAGACAACTGATTTTAATGGAACCATTTCATTTTTTTCCTTGTTTGCAAAATTCAGGAAGAGACCCTTTCAAGATGGTTCATGCTGATAGAGCTTTCCTCATATGCCTTATTACGGGTGAATTACAGCAGTAGAGCAGTCCTTTTTCGTTATTTTCACATGCATTTTGGTCCTAAACAGGATTTTATAAGCTGCAAAGCATAAAATACCCAGCACTCCAAAGAATTAATTTAGAGAACCTAAGCATATTGCACAGAACATAAAGTTGACCTTTACTGTCTACGGCTTTTGGAATGGAGTGGGATGTGGAACACATCATAGATTTAATGTGGCACATCGTTGTCTGCAGAAACTTGGGTGGGACTGTGACTGCTTGCCCATTGCACCCGGTGATTGAATCTGCTGTCACCAGCATCCTGATAATAATGAACATTCAGCTTAACGACCGTGATTATGATTATCATAATTGATGTGCAAGTGCAGTGTGTGGGGATCATTACAGCTGAACTGTACAGCAGAGAAACATGCCTCAGTTATGGATAATTTTACTTTTATGCATTGATTGGGATAAAATATGCCTTTCTATTTAAACAGACCAGCTTCATATAATTTTAAGAATCTTTCTGTATGTGTTGATTGATGATTATGCACTTGCTGAAAAACAGCCCCTTACAGTTGTTTGTTTTGTGTTGTTTCATTTCATTAGCAAATGTAAACAATTAAATAATTAGCTGTAATTGAGGGAAAATATTTTGCTTATGAGAATGGTCTTCAATAATCAAATATTCAGTTTAAGTGCTTTCTCTCTCTCTCTTTCTCTCTCACAATATATCAGGGACTGAAATTTTTCAGCTTTCTCCCTGTTTAGTCTACCTAATGTCAGTAGGCATCAGGAAAAGTACAAGTTTGTATAAATTTTTATTATAAAGCTGTAGATGCATTTGTATATGCATATATTTATATATATACACTTTATTATGCATTTAAGAAAATTGGGCAGAGCCAAATATTGCATTGTATTATTTACTAAAATAATATTTAACCTATAGAATAGTTTAGATGTACTATGTTAAGATATATACATTTATGCTACTTTTGCTTTTTAATCTCTGTTTTGTTTCTGATCAATTTGATACATTGTTTAGTAATTTACAATTATGGTTTTAAAAATGGTTACAACAGAGTTTCTAATTTGAATTTTAACTTGTGAATGAAAATGATATGTGCAGTGATGTATCCAAGATTTTCAAAGATTAGGTCTGACCATATTAGTCTATAATCATTAACCTAAGGGCTCAGTTTGCATTTGACTCTAACTATTTCATCTGAGTGGTGAATAAACATAATGGAACA
Organism: Daubentonia madagascariensis; assembly: GCA_023783475.1. Lineage (NCBI taxonomy): Eukaryota > Metazoa > Chordata > Mammalia > Primates > Daubentoniidae > Daubentonia > Daubentonia madagascariensis. The sequence goes on from JAKFHU010000445.1 coordinate 9,210,937, forward strand.
AATTTTTATAAAGAAGCATGGTAATCCATTTTAACAAATCTTTGTATTTTGTAACTACAATAAAGTCTGAAATTGAGAGATCTCTCCATCAGATTATTAATAACTGTATAGCTCTGAAGAGACTGTGGTAAACGATTCCTTCTGAAGTCCATAAGATTTACATTACCCCGGGTGAGATGTTTGCCCTAGATGTGCAGCTGTACACTATGGTGGAGGACAAAATCTTTGTTTGACAGTGAGAGGTTTTATAGCTTGCCTAGAAAATTTTCCTTCTGAAAGTTTTTAGTCCCAGTGTGATTCTTGAACTTTATGAAAAGTTCCACTTGAAGTTTGTAAGTCTGTAAAAATTCAAGATTTGCCAGTTTTCTCTGCATTATTGCTAATCTAGAATAATGAGTTAAATTCTTCATCTGACATGGAATATGTTATCTCTGTACTTCTCTGCAATTAAACTCATAACCTTAATATTTTTAAATTTAAAGGTCTCAATTTCCTTTTTTGTTGTTGTTAGAAACTGGGTTAAGATATCAGTGGGAATTTTGGCCTCCATACCTATTGTCCTTATTCCCACATATAGGATCATTGCTTTAATTTCTGTGACCTTCTGGTCTTGATTTGACTTGGCAAAAGAGGAGGTTTACCAGAATCAATGGGCCCAAATGACTAGAAACATAACTAAGAAATACACTTTATGCCTTCGAAGTGTCAGTTTGACTAGGTTATAGTACCATTATTTAATCAAACAGTAATCCAGGTGATGTTGTGAAGGTATTTTGCAGATGTGTTTAACATCTACAATCAGTTGACTTTAAATAAAGTACATTACCCTCCACAATGTGGGTGGGTCTCATCAAATTAGTTGAAGGCCTTAAGAACAAAAACTGAAATTTCCCAGGGAAGAAATTCTGCCTCAAGACTGCAGCATCAACTCCTGCCTGAATTTTCAGGCTACAGGCCTGCCCACAGATTTTAACCCTGCCAGTTTCCAGAATTACATGAGCCAATTCCTTAAAATATATTCTCTCTCAATAGAGACAGAGACAGAGACAGAGATAGGGATAGAGATACAGACTCTCTGTCTGTATACTGTTGATTCTCTTTCTCTGGAGAACCCAGACTGATATAGAGTGCTTAGCATATTATTAATACTTTTGTTACATATTGTCAAACTGACCTAAAGAAAATGTGTGCTTTATTCTATATGTGTGTTTCCCTTCCCCATCATCAACATTGGCTATTATCAGTGGTTTTTAGAAATGATGTTCTCACATGTTTAGTCTTAGATCAGCTGGAATTTTCTTTGCTATTGTGTAAATTTATAGATTAATTTAGGGGGAATTGATTTTTAGTACTTTTGAGTCTTAGTATTCAAGAACATGCTTCTTCCCTCAACTTATTAAAGTCTTTAAATTTGACCTTTAGGAGAGTTTTATAAATTTTTCAGTTTTTGCATATTAGTTAAGCATATTTGTAATTATTTTATATTTATACTGCTATTATAAATAGGATTTTCTTTCACCTTGTTGTCTAAATCATAGATTTATAAGAAAACTATTTCTTTAAAATGTATATTTGAATGGTTACTTTATGAACTTTTCTACTAATTCTAGTGGTTAGGTTTACTAGGTAGACAATAGTGCCATCTGCAAACAGTCATATATTCAACCTCTATCTTTTACTTTATAATATTTTTACTTACTTTAAAAATTTTCTGGTCATATTGACTAATACTTACAGAATGATAAAAAATATTAATGATAAAAGTGGGCATCATTGACTTTTCTGTATGTAATATTGACTATTAGATATATATAATACACACACATACACATATGATTGCAACCACTTGACAGTGTCATATAAACATATAAATAAGTTAAAATATGAAACTGAAATGTTAAGGAACCTTTTTAAATGAAAGTATAAATATTGAATTTTATCAAATAATTTCTTAAAACCTAAAAATATGAAAAGATCACTATGAGTTTTCTCTTTTAACCCTTTAAAATGATACACTACATCAATATATGCCCTAATATTGAACCATCCTTGTATTCCTGGTATAAACCCTCTCCAGTTATAAAGTGTTACTCTCTCATCATTATGCTAAAATTGATCTCATTTTTATACATTTTATAGATGAAATAAGTATCTAATATGTATCTAGTTTTCTCATAATTCAGCTATTATCACACTATAAGCTTTTACTTCCTTTGGTTTTAGCTAATGAATTAGTATTACAGGGAACTGGGCTTAAAGATTGAGAAAAAATGAGTACTCTATGGTAAATATTACAAAAGTTGTATTTTACTGAAATCTTAAATCTATTTTAAGAAAGTTAAAGAATATTGAACTGGAGGATATTTAGTAAGTGCAGCTTCTCAGTTTTCCTGGTTTGCTCATGGACAAGTCTTAGATTATGGTTTTAAATATTCTTTTGTATTGTTTTATCATTGCAGGGACTCTAATTATATTTAATGTTGGGTCTTCTTTACGTGTCTTCCATTTTAACCACTTCCTCTCTCACCCTTTTTACTTATGTCTTTATCTCATTTTCCTTTTCTTAGTTTTTTTTTTTTGCTTTTCTTTAATAAACCTTATTAAATTTTTACTCACATTTGTTTCCCTTGGGCCAAGTGTAGTTTACTCTTCATATCTGATATGGTGTGTCTTTTTCCTCAATTTTTTTTTCTGGGTTCAAATAAGTTTTCCTGTATGTCTTCCTGTATTTGGGTTCACTTCTGTTCTTAATTTGTGAATATATGATCATAGGGTTTTTATATGTAAATATATCCTAATTCTTATCTGAGGATATTTAATTCCATTTGGAATGTTTTCTTATTGTTTTCAGGAATTTTCATTAGCTGAAATTTTTGAATTCTCATTTTGATTTCTTCTCACAGTGACTTTTTATGAGGTTCTTATTCTTCTTATTCCTTTATATTTTATGAACAGAGTTTGTAGGTCAAGTACACACTTTTCTGTCAGTATGGTAAATGCAATTCCTTTAATAAAATGATGTAAGGGAGAGGGGGAAGTTGATGTCTTGTTTCTGTAGGGTCCTTATTTTTCACTTTTACTTGCTGCTTTCCCTTCATTGCTATGACTCAAGGGGGCATCTCTCTATCTCTTTTTCCTTCTTCCCTGAAAGAATGCTCTTTTCTGTAGCTGATGCCGTGAGCTATCAAAGCGTAGGCCTGTGTTCAGCATTTTAATACTTAGTTTTGAACTTTCTCTTTCTGGAGGTGATTTTTTCTGTGCTTTTTCTATGTCCTTTGTGCCCCTCACCTCTTGTAAACTTAAGTAAGCCTTCTTTTCCCTTGCTTTTTACACCCGCAGGTTTGCAACAGTGAGGGAAGCTACTGTATTGACTGTGTTGGAATTTGATGCTTATTTCTTTAACTATAGGTAACTTGAGATTTGTGTTCTCTGTCTGCTAGTAATGCTGAAGGTATGTGTCATGTGTAGTTTGTCTTGTGCTCTTTGATAATATTATATGATTTGGGGAATGAGGGGGAGACTGATGTATGGAGAGATTTGGATTCAGGCAGCTTCCATTTCCTTAGGGCCAACTAAAATTCCGTGGAGATCATATTTAGTGACAGTTATCTTCAGTCATTCAACAAATACTTATTGAGTACCTTCTATGGTCATGCATAATGCTAGACATCAAGGATATAATCTTGAGCAAAAACAAACATGGTCTTGACTCCCATTGAGCTTATCATCTGCTAGGAATAATAGAAATTAATCACTGCTCTACACACTCCAGAGAAAAAGGTCACAGATCTATGAGACTGTGTAGTAAAGGACCCTGGCTTGTCTGGGGAATCTGAAGGAACTCCCAGAGGAAATGATGCTTCAGCTTAAATATGAAGAAATGGTAATCAAACACAAGAACTATGTGTGTGTGTGTGTGTGTGTGTTTGGTGAGTGACCAGATGGGGGGGTAGAGATTTTCTGGACAGAAGGATCAGCATGTACTAAACACCTATGAATGCAGACAACATGAACTTTCACTTCTTAAGGAACATGAACTTTTTAGTTTCAAGGAACTGAAAGGAGGTTATCAGGGCTGAAGCTAAGAGAGTAAGGGCAAAGATGTTGGACAATAAGGCTGAAGAGTAGGCCAAGAATAGAATATGTAGTTACCCTCTAGGACATCCTAAAGAGTTTGGTCTTTAGTTGAGGAGACTTGAAAGGTTTTAAGCATGGATTGAAAAGATGAGATTTGTGCTTTTTAAAAGATTTCTCTGGATATACTGTGGATAATTAATTTCAGAGAGGTCAGAATGAATGGGGAAGAGACCTGTTTAGAAGCAATAGTCCAGGTGAGATTTTATGGTAGTTTGTTCTAGGACAGTGCCAGTGGATTTGGAGAGATGTGAATTAACTCTAGAAGTAGTAAGAATACAAATAATGTTAAAATTTGAAAAAGGATTGGATATGATGGAATAAGAAAGATGGAAGTTTGCTGATTTTTTCTAAGTTTATGTGAGGGGCAACTAGATTTGTAGCGGTACTACTCATTGAGACTGGGAAAAGAAGAAAAGGACCAGAATTTGGGGTCCGTCATAGAGAAGAGATTTTGAGTTCATTCTTGGACATGTTTAAGTTTGAGATGACTTTGACTCATCCAATTAGAGATGTCAAATAGATAGCTGAATATAGAGTCCATTGCTTGGAACAAAAATCTTTCCTAGAGTCACAAAATTGAGTATATTAGTTCATAAATAAAATTTAGTATACTTGGTTCATAAATAATAATTGAAACCATGAAAGTGGATTGTCTTCATCCATTTTTGTGTTGTGATTAATATAAAGAAATACCTGAGCTTAGATAATTTTTAAAGAAAAGAGGTTTATTTAGCTCACAGTTCTGCAGACTGTATAAGAAACATGGTGCTGGCATCTGCTTGGCTTTTGGTGAGAGCTTTTGTGCTACATCAAAACATAGTGGAGAAAGTCAAGGGGGAAGCAGGCATATGTGAAGAAGACTCAAACCCAAAGAGCATCCTGGCTTTATAACAACCCACTCTGTGGGAACTAATCCATTCCTCCAAGAACCAATCCAGTCTTATGAGAGCGAGAATTCACTCACTACAGTTACAACGGCACCAAGCCATTTGTGAGGGATCTGCCCCCATGACCCAAACACTTCCCACAAGACCCCACCTCCCAACATCACCGCACTGGGGATGAAATTTCAAAATAAGATTTGGTGGGGAAAAACAACCCATATCCAAATTATAGTATGGATGAAATTGCCTGGAGTAAGAATATAGAATAAGAAGAGAAGAGGGCTAGGAGAAGTTTTGAGGAATGCCAATATTTAATGGCCATGTGGAGTGGGATGAGCCTGTAAAAGAGGTAGATATATGTGAGGAAAAATAAGAGAATAGGCTTATTAAAGAAGTCAAGGAAAGATAATGCAATAAAAAGAAAGAAGTGATAAGCCATGTCAAATGATGCAATGAAGTCAAACAAAATGAGTGCTAGAAAAGCCCCATAGATTTAGTAAAATGAAGGTCACTGGTTACGTAGCAGGTGCCGATTCAATGACAGTATGGGAGACTTGGCCAGACTGGAGTGAGTTGAGGAGGGACTGTAAATACAAAAAGAGATATTGAGTGTAGATAATAATTTGGATAAGTTTGGCTGTGAATGGAGGAGAGCAATAGCTGTAGGGAGATACATGGTAAAGCATCCTTTTTTTTTTTTAAGATGGAAGATGTTTAGCATGAGTAAATTATGCTATGATGTATGGATATCATTATTTAACCAATTTCCTGTTATTTTATATTAAGTCACCTTTTAAATTGATCTTTCCAAATTTTCAGATTTGGAAGTAATGCTGAGGGGAGCACTTCTGCAGCTCAATCCTTGCTCCAAATGTAATTTCTTGGAAATAAGTTCCTAGAAATGAGACTAACAGGTTAAAGCAGTGGCTCTTTACAAGGGGTGATTTTACAATTTTGGCATTGTATTTTTGGTTGTCACACCTGGGAGGATGCTACAGGAATCTAACGGGAAGAGGCCAGGGATTGCTAACCTGCCTACAATACAGAGGGTAGCCCCCCGTAACAAAGAATTTTCTGCCTAAAACAAAAAACAAGGATGGAGGCATCACGTTTCCTGATTTAAAATTTTGTTACAAAACTATAGTAATCAAAAAAGTATGGTACTGGCATAAAAAGAGAAACATAGACCAATGGAACAGAATAGAGAGCTCAGAAAAAAAATCAAACATGTGTCATCAACTAATTTTTGACAAGGGTACCAAGAGGACAAAATGGAAATTGGGTAGTCTCTTCAACAAATGGTGCTGGGAAACTAGATTTCCACATGCAGAAGAATGAAATTGGACCCTTATCTTATACCATACACAAAATCAACTTAAAGTGACTAGAAGACCTAAATGTAAGACCTGAAACAATAAAACTCCTAGAAGAGCACATAGGAGTAAAGCTCCTTGACATTGGCCTTGGCAATGATTTTTTTGATTATCACACCAAAAGCATAGGCTACAAAAAAATAAAACAAAGTAAATGAGATTAAAAAGCTTCAAACTAAATTAAAAAGCGTCTGTATACCAAAGGAAATAATCAACAAAATGAAAAGGCAACCTATGAACTGGGAAAAAATAATTGCAAACCACATATCTGATAAGGGGTTAATATCCAAAATTTATAAAGAACTTTTACAATTCAATAGCAGGAAAAACAAATAACCCAATTAGAAAATGTTCAAAGGATCGGAACAGACATTTCTCCAAAGGAGACATAAAAATGGCCAACAGGTATATAAATGTACTCAGTATCACTAATCATCAGGGAAATACAAACTAAAACCACTGTGAGATATCACCTCACACCCATAAGGATGGCTAGACAGAGATAACAAATGTTGGAGAGGGTGTGAAGAAAAGGGAACCCTCGTACACTTTGGTGGCATGCAGATTGGTACATGCATTATGAAGAACAGTAGGGAGGTTCCTAAATAAATTAAAAATAGAACTACCTTATGACCTCACAACCCCTCTTCTGGGTATATAGTCAAAGGAGATTAAATCACCACCTCATAAAGATATCTGCACTCTCATGTTCATTGCAGCATTATTCACAATAGCCAAGAAATGGAAACAACCTAAACGCTCCTTGATGGATGAATGGATAAAGAAAGTGTGGTATATATAGATACGGATATCAAAATTGATATACATATATATCAAATGGAATATTATGCAGCCTTAAAAAGGAAAGTGATCCTGCCATTTGTCACAACATAGATGGACCTGGAGGACATTATACTAAGTGAAATAAGGCAGATACAGAAAGAAAAATATTGTATTAGCTCACTTATATGTGGAATATATTTTTTTTCTTGGAATTTATTTTATTTTATTTTTAAGCAACCACAAACTGCTCTTCTTTGGGAATAATGACTATAAAAAAGGACTAGTGGTGAAGACATGCCTTTTTTTTTTTTTTAACAAATAAATGAAATTCTTGGAGGACATGCAAGAAATTGTTAACAGTGACCTCAGGAGGGATCTGGACTGGTGGGGAGAGATTAGCCTGCTGATCACTGTGTGTCCTTTTATATCATTTGTATTTTGTAAGAATATATTTTTTTAAAAGGAACTCAAATGCACAGGGGTAGAGAATGAAACAGTGGTTACCGTGGGTGGTGGGAGGGTGTTGGGAGTAGCGAGAGGAAATGGGGAAATACAGTACAAAGGATACAAAATTGCAGATAAGTAGGATGAAAAAGTCTAGAGATCTAATGTACATCATTAGGACTAAAGTTAATAGAATTGTACTGTTTTAGGGATTTTTGTTAACTAAGTAGATTTTAGCTGCCCTTGTCACAAAAAATAAAAAAGTAACTGTGTGAGATGATAGATATGTTAATCTACTTCCCTATAGTGACCATTTTACCACCTTTGTGTATTTCATAAAATCATGTTGTACCATCAAGTATACACAATAAAATTTATTCAAAAAAATTAAATATTGAAATTTAAATATATCAAACACCTAAGTTTTGTTACTTCCAGGGCAAATATGTGGAAGCTTCCTATCAAGTCAGATGTGAATTCATAGATAACATTTCATATTCTTTTGTATCTTCCATTTGATTTTATATCAGAATATAAAAAGCAACTCTGAAAATTATTTTTGATAAATCCCCCCAAGTTAGTGCTTAATATTTTTTTACCTCTTACAAAAAGGCAAAGGAAGCCAGTAGTGACACAGACCATAAAAATAATGGTCAAATTCTTTTTTTAAGTTTGCATTACCTGACCACTTCATATCACTATATAATGTGCACCACGGAACACTCAGAATCCTGAGCCCCCTTCTGAACATCTCCTTAACTCAAACAGAACTCCATTCATCTGTGTCACATACTGGGCTTCCTGGTTGAGAGTTCATTTGAAGAAAGGCTTCCATTGTGAAAGTTATTGTTCTAGATTTAATTTAGTTTAATATACTCAACCAAATATATCCCAAATTCTGCCTAAATGCAATATATTTTCTCCTAAAGAAGTTCTTCATGGAATTATTTAACTAAACATTCGTATTCATCCTAAGATACTTGAAGCCATACTTCCAGACTGATTGGAGAATGCTTCAGTTTGTAACATCTGTCATGTAAGTGGCAGATAGATAATTGTGTTATTAACTCTGAATTAATTTACAAATTACTTTTTAGGCGACTTTATAAGGTTAAGCTATTAGGGAAAAATTTGAATCTGCTTACATGTTAAAAGTTTAACAGATGTGAATTACCAGATGACTAGAAAGCGATAACTTGATAGTCTAGGCAGCACCGCCTTTAAAGATATGAATTAAATACTATAAAAATACAAAAGTAGTGAAAATACTTCACACTGTTGGTTGTAAAGATACAAATGTTGACCTTACTTTCTTATTAAATCTATTCCATGAGCTATTTGCAAAGGATTTGCTCACAACAATTGGAATATTTAATAAAATCTAATTTCCCTCTTCTGTAATTCCTCAGTTGGAAAATGTGGTCCCTTGATGATGATCTAGGGCTTTGAAGAATAAATGGATTCTAAAGAGAAAATTAGATGGTACTTATTATGCTGTCTAACTAGCAATGCATTGTCATTTGTCTGTTGTATTATAAATGTCTTGCTTTCCTTACCTTCTTCATTTAATCATGTAACTTGCCTGTAAGCAGCATTAGAGGAAAAAAAATATTGCTGTATTACTCTTTCAACCGTTTTCTTTGCTTATCCCAGAGACAGCTCACACTTAATATGTGCAATATAGAACTCTTGTTCTCCTCTCTGACACCTAGTTTCTTCTAAATTCCTTTCATCCACGTAGCCAGTCAACTTATGCCAAATACTAGGGAAACATACTAGTTTTCTCCCTCTCCTTCCTTAGGAATGCCTTTTCTAACTAAATCCCGCTCAAGTTATACATGACTAGCAATTTTAATTAGTATTTAAATGATCAAATTCTGATGTAAAAATTACATCCTAGTCCAAAAATACATTTTCTTATGGTAAATAAAATATAAATTGTGTGCATTATTCAGTATTTTCATTATTTTTATTATATATCCTTTCTTCATTTGTTTTTATATAAATCTAATTATTTGCCATTAGAAAACTGGAAGTATGTCTGTCTAAATTTCTTTGTGGCTCACCAATCTGAAGCCATATGTCAGGATGACATTTATTATGGCAATAATGAAGAATAATTAACATTTACTATATACTTTTCTTCACTTTTATGTCATAGATGTATTACATTAAGAAAATTACTTCCATTTTATTTGTCAACACATTCAGTAGAAACACATTCATATTGCTAAAGCCCATAAACCATTGTAAAAGGTTAACATTTTCTTGAAAATAGTATTTTTAAAAGAAAAATAGAATTTGAAACTATACCTGTTTGAATCTGAAGCTTTGTTTACTTTATCTCTGTGATTTTTCGACACACTGGATATTGTTTTGTTAATTGAATTTAGAAATCATCTGTCATTTTAGTTATGACATCTAATACACATAAATAATGTTCAAAGGGTGGAAGCAATCTAATCTGCAAATACTAATATACTTTCTAGTTCTAATAGCATAATTGAAGAAGTACAAAATACTACACGTATAAAGTATACTTAGTTTATAAAGTAAGTCTCTATGTTCATGGCTAGTAGTACCTAAAATTCAACGTATAGTAAAAATTCTAAAAATATAACAGAAAAACAAATGATAGAATATATTAGATACATTCATAAATAACATATATACTTTTCTTTTTATCCCAAAACATTACTGATGAAACTTTCCATGCTTTAATTTTCTAATTCTCATCTTACTGATCTATAATAGACATAAAGGCTAATAATAAAAATGGATCTGAAGTTGATGAATTTGTCAGATTGTTTCAAGAATGAAATGTTAAGTATTTGGTGTCCTATGATGGAAATCATCACAGAATGTAGCTATTTATTAATATAAAGTTATGGATTAGTATCATTAAAATAATCAGTGGTAGCTTTAAGGGTTGATTTTTTTATGGCATTCTAACTTAAAAAGAAAGTTTACTTTCAAGAAAACTTCTTTCTGCCATAGGGTACTTAAAATGGTGGCTCAGCAAAGTCTAATGTTCCAAAGCAAAGAAAGATACTTTCAAAGATTACCTGTCTTTCAAATATATTTTTTTAATTTTGTGATAATCATTTTCATCATTATTATATATCATGATCTCATAGGGGATGACAATGTGCTTGGTTTTGTTTTTTAAATGTTAGAGTGGAAAAGTTAGTTACCTTCTGTACACATTAGCTGAAGTATATCTGCTACACATATTCAAGGTTTGTCTGCCTTTTCCCTATAGCGCTCTCTGTCCTTTCATGAATAACTATGTGCACACACCCACATAACAGGAAAGGTGTCATGCAATGGGGAGGTAAAGGGAAGTGCCTGAAGAACCATCTCTCTTATATTGAAACTTACACATAAACGTGATGTTCTACAGTCTGCACTGTAATTTTGTTCTCTATGGGGGTGTAGTTAATGAGTGATACAAGTCAAACAATACATTACAAGTGCATATTACATGCTTGTGTGCTTGGGCTTTTGTGCTCAGGACCTGTCTACCTATATAGACTCACCAGATCACTAATAGAAGTCAAGTCATTATTTTCCTTCCACTTAACCATTTGGTTTTATTTGCCTTTGTCAGAAATCCTTTTGCCTCCCTCATTTCTTGTACTTGTTTTATGTGAGAGGTTTGACTTAAAATATAGAGTGGCAATGTGGGTTTTCAGTTTAATTCAGGAGACTGCTGTTTTCTTCAGATAATGTTATTATAAAATGTCAAATTAATAATTCTATACCTTTATAAAGTTTTTTAAAAATTTTTGTGGATACATAATAATTGTATATATTTATCTGGTACATGTGATATTTTGATATGAGCATACAATGCACAATGATCAAATCAGGGTAATTGGGATATCCATTGCCTCAAATATTTATCATTTTTTCTATGTGTTCGGAATATTCTAGTTCAACTCCTCTAGTTATTTTGAAATATACAATCAGTTATTATTAACTATAGTTGCCCTGTTGTGCTACCAAACACTAGATCTTATTCCTTCTATCTAAATGTATTTTTGTACCCATTGACTACCCTCTCTTTATCCGCCCTCCCCACTACCCTTCTTAGCCTCTGGTAACCATCATTCTACTCTCTGTCTCCATGAGATCTCCCACATATAGAGAACATATGATATTTGTCTTTCTGTGCCTGGTTTATTTAACTTAACATAATGGTCTCCCAGTTCCATCCTTGTTGTTGCAAATGACAGGATTTCATTCTTTCTCATGGCTAAATAATATTCAGTTGTGTATATGTACCACATTTTCTTAATCCATTCACCTGTTGATGGACACTTAGGTTGATTCCATATTTTGGCTATCGTGAATAGTTTTGCAATAAACATTGGAGTGAAGATATCTCTTCAATATACTGATTATCTTTCTTTTGTATATATACCCATCAGTGAGACTACTGGATCATATGGTAGTTCTACTTTTAGTTTTCTGAAGAACCTTCATATTGTTTTCTAGGGGCTATACTAATTTACATTACCACCAACAGTGTACGAGGGGTCCTCTTTCTTCACATCCTCCACTAGCTTCCATTATTTTTTGTCTTTTTGATAAAAGCCATTTTAACTGGGGTAAGATGATATCTCATTGTGGTTTTGAGTTGCATTTCTCTGATGATTAGTGATCTCGAGCATTTTTTCGTATACCTGTTGGCCATTTGTATGTCTTCTTTTGAGAAATGTCTGTTTAGACCTTTAGCCCATTTTTAATTGAATGATTTGTTTCTTTGCTATAGAGTTTCTGAGTTCCTTATACATTCTGGTTATTAGTCCTTTGTCAGTTGAATAGTTTGCAAATATTTTCCCCCATTCTGTAGGTTGTCTCTTCACTCTCTTGTTTCCTTTGCTGTTCAGAGGCTTTTTAGTTTAATATAGTCTCATTTGTCCATTTTTGCTTTGGTTGCCTGTGATTTTGAGGTCTTACTCAGGAAATCTTTGCCCAGACTAATGTCCTGGAGTTTTTCCACAGCATTTTCTTCTAGTAGTTTCATAGTTTCAGGTGTTCCATTTGAGTCTTTAGTCCATTTTGATTTGATTTGTGTATATGGTGAGAGACGGGGGTCTAGTTTATTCTTCTGTATATGGATATCCAGTTTTCCCAGCACCATTTATTTGAAGACTGTCCTCTCCCCAATGTATGTTTTTGGTACCCTTGTCAAAGATGAGCTGACTGTAAATGTGTGGATTTATTTTTGGATTCTCTGGATACCATTTTTTAACATCTGACTTTTCAGAGAATCTGATTGGAGTTATGGACCATCTCTCTAGAAAAAAAGTGCAAATATAAAAATGCACACAAAATTTGCATATAATAAGTTTTACTTTATTGGAAATGAATTTCCTCCACAGATCAAATAAAATGATAATTTTTTTATAATTATGACTCTCAAGTGTCTGTTTTGTAAAACTGTGGAAATGAATTCAAATTTTGCAAGTAAGGAAATGAAATTGTATAAAAGTAAATTTCAATGAGAACACTGCTATTGTTTTACTTGGATAAAAAGTTTAAGTGTTGGGGTAGCCTTTTATTATAACAATGCACGTACTACCTTTGATATTAATTTGATTTCAATTTTTTTCCTCTAATGGCAAGAATTGCTAAAAATAATAATTTCCTGGGTATATAGTATCAAATGGAATCACAACTCCAATGACTTGCTTTGTGAGAGAGCAGAGGCTGGGGTAAAGGAATACAGTCATGCACTGCATAATGATGTTTCAGTCAATAGCAGACTGCATATACAACAGAGGTCCCATAAGATTATAATGAAGTTGAAAAATTTCTATCGCATAGCGACTTTGTAGCCATCCTAACATTGTAGCCATCCTAACACAACACATTATTCACATGTTTGTCATGATACTGGTGTAAACAAACCTTGTCAGTTGTCAGTTGTATAAAAGTATAGTACATATAGTTATGTATAGTACATAATACTTGATAATGATAATAAACAACTAAATTACTGGTTTGTATACTTACTATACTATGATTTTTATTGTTATTTTAGAGTGTACTCCTTGTACTTATAAAAAAAGTTAACTATAAAAGAGCTTTAGGTAGGTCCTTCAGGAGGTATTCTAGAAGAAGGCATTGTTATCATAGGAGATGACAACTGCATGCATGTTATTGCCTTCTGAAGACCTTCCAGTGGGACAAGATGTGGAGGTGGAAGACAGTGATACTGATGATCCTGACCCTGTGTAGGCCTAAGCTAATGTGTGTGCTTGTGTCTTAGCTTTTAACAAAAAGGTTCAAAAATTAAAATTTAAAAACAAAAAATGTATAACAGAAAAAGGTTATAGAATAAAAACATAAAAATATAAATAATAAAAATAAAAATATAAAAAATATTTTGGTACAGCCATATAATGTTTGTGTTTTAAGCTAAGTGTTATTACAAAAGAGTCAAAAAGTTTAAAAATTTAAAAGTTTATAAAGTAAAAAAGTTACAGTAAGCTAAGGTTAATTTATTATGTAAGAAGAAAAATATTGTTTTTAAATTTAATGTAGCCTAAGTGTACAGTGTTGATACAGTCTACAGTAGTGTACAGTAGTGTCCCAGGCCTTCACATTCACTCACCACTCACTCACTGACTCACCCAGAGCAACTTCCAGTCCTGTAAGCTCCATTCACAGTAGTGTCCTATACAAATGTACCTTTTTTTTTCTTTTATCCCCTATTTTTACTGTACCTTTGCTATATTTAGATACACAAATATTTACCATTGTGTTATAGTTGCCTACAGTATTCAGTACAGTAACATTCTGTGTAGGTTTGTAACCTAGGAGCAATTGGCTATACCATGTAGCCTAGGTGTTTAGTAGGCCCTACCATCTAGGTTTGTGTAAGTACACTATATTATGTTCACACAATGATGAAACTGCCTAACGATGAATTTTTCAGAATATATCCCCATGGTTAAGCGACATATGACTGTATAAGTTTTCTAAGAAATCTCTAGGTTGAACCATGTCATTTTATTTCCTTTGTCCTTAAGTCATTGAGGTTTTATGTTTTGGAGTCTGAATTATTGATGTAGTCTGTGACAGCTGGAAGTTATGAATCCATGTATCATTTTAGGGACACTGAAGCACAAGTTAACTTTAGCAAGGTGTTCAGAGATTTCTGCCTATACAGAAATCAACAAATTTTCATGTTGCACTTCAGCCTGGAAAAGCACTTCCTCCAGAATTTGGGTTAGCATAATTATCTTCCTTTAATCTTATTTTCCAACATAACAGTTTGTTCAAAAGGATTTGTGACTTTTCAGTGCCATGTATAATGTCACTATAGTGCATTAAATAAAAATAATAAAATTAAGTAATCCAGTCCATGAATGAACTGCTTCTGATCATCTTGCTCTGACTATGGCTTCCTATTTCTCTCAAGTTTTTTTGAAACTTCTCCTTAAAGTTGAATCGTCATCTTCAAGACTTCCCATTTCATATTCTGCTCTTACTTTCTTACAAAAAAAAAAAATCCTCTGAAAAGGCTCTGGTTCTGAAGTTGACTACCCTAAAGCAGTATGCAAGCCTCCATTCAGGATTTTTGGGCAGTAATTCATGCTAATGTAGACAGAAATGGTCAAAATGGCATGTGGAACTTCTCACCAAACAGCAAGACCAGATGTGTTTCCAAGATTGCAGATACTCTATTTGGGCGTGCAGTTTCAAGGCTTTCCTTCCAACTGAAGTTATGCTCAACAAAAGAACTTTTAATCATTTTGAAGTTAAGAAAACAACCTATATAGGCTCCAAAAGGGGCTCATGAAATAGGAATTTTCTATCATGATGTCAGGAGGAGCAGACCAAATCCACGAATTGGTTGTTCTCAGATACATCCTGGAGCCTGCTGAAGGAAAATGTTGGCTCTCTCATTTACTCTATGACATGCTACAAAATATCAACTATTTGGGAGAGAATGAAGTATTGCTTCTATTTTACTCTTCTAAGTCGCAAATCAACTTCAACATGTATTTTCATGCCACATGATTTCTCTAGTGGTGTGTGGCTTTTCTTGTTTATAATGTGAAATGTTTCCAAGCAAAGGTCTTCAGGTGGGGTAGTTTGTGTTAATTTCCAGCCTTTTCAGATCACTTTTTGTAACAAAGAGCCACATACTGTGAAGTATTTTCACAAAGGACAGAAGAGCTCCAGCTGTATTTATTTCATGTTTTTTTATGGCAAAATCTTCACTACTCAAGAAGTTTTTATTTAGCATTTTATAATTTAAGCCTCAAGATTCTCTCTGTATGTAACAATATTAAGATGAATGATTCAACAGTAATTTTAAAAATTATGTATGAACTACAAGAGTTATTTTGAGTATATCCTCCACTGTTTAAAAATTAAATCAAGGATTAAACATTAGAGAGTCAGAATTGTGGAAGTAAAAGCCTTCCTCCTACTATTACCCAGATAAAAATAATCTCTGGAATATTTTTTAAATAACAAATGGTTTGGCAGGCTCAAATAAGATTAACTTCTATGTGCCTTCTGTATGACTGTTTAGAGCTACTAAATTTAGGTATTTTGGATCTGAGTATATTTCCTGAGAGTTTAGGAAGAAGCGATTTGATGAGAAGATCAAAAACAACAATATGACTGAATTAGCCACAGATTTACTAGGTAATTATTAATAATTATGGTAAATATGGTCAGCTCATTTTTTATGTATTATAGACATGAGCCAATATTTAAAATATTTGGTAAATATAGTGCTCAAGTACTAAACAATCAGAATGGATAGTAATCCTGGGGCTTCCTGCTGGGATAGACAGTAAGTCTTTAATTGCTAGATCATGAGGGAATTTGAGGGTAGTGCTTGACTTAGCAGCTGTTTACTAACAGATATGAAAATAGTGAAAGCATATCCACTGCAGTATGGGAACCAATATAACTATACTGGTGCATGTTGGGTGAATCTCATCGCTGTTACAGCTACAGAAAATGGTCTTGTTTAACCATACATTCCTGCCCTAGGGATTGGCACTATCTTTCTGGTCCTGCCTGTAGCTAAACCCAGTTTCGGTAGTATGCATGGTCCTCCAGTCTACCGTGTGCATTTTCCTTATTTGGCCTGTTGATTTCTTAAGTATTGCATTATCCCCACCAATTTTGGTGATGCTAGAATCTATGTGCATTTCTTCAGTGTACATTTTTTTTAAGATAGAAGCACTTTTACTCTTTGTTGTTCCATTTGTTCCATATATAACTCCACAGAACTCCAGAATTGCTCTATTCACTAAATAGCAAACAACTGCTCCCTGAGAAAGAAAGCATTTCCTAAATGTGTTATTCAGTATGATAGCCATGTAGCTATTGAGCACTTGAAAGGTGGTTTCTCTGAATTGAGATGTGCCATAAGTATACAATATTCATGAGATATCAAAGATTTTTAAAAGTAACGTATTAATATTTTTATAATAATGACGTTACATAGATTTCCTAGATATCTTTGATTAAAATATTTTATTCACACACCATTAATTTCACCTGTTTCTTGTTACTATTTTTAATGTGGCTACTGGAAAAATAAAATTTCATTTGTGGCCCACATTATATTTCTATTGGACAGCGCTGCTCTAAGTAATACATTTGCCCAGTTGTTTGGGATAGAAGAGACTTGATTTTAGTGGAATCTATGGAAAATTTCCCCTGTAAACTCAGACAAGCATTTTTCTCTGATGTTATTTTTTTTCCACCTTAAAACTTTTCACTTCAGTGTTGTAGTGGTTTTGAAAATGGCACCAATTTCTTCAGCTATGTCTGCTTCTTCCATATATTGCTAAATTACTCCCTCCAATTCACTCATTATAGGTCAATTAAAGAACTGGGTTTTTATAAAAGATCTGTAAATGGGAACTTTTTCTTTTAAAAATATCTTAATGAAAATAGCTAAATAATAATACATCTAAAGTGACTAAAAATTAAGGATTTGGTGAAATTTTTAATGATATTGTCTATAGGTATATACCATCAAGGATCAGCTTTGCCTGTGGCCCAAAGATGAAAACAAATCACTCTTGTTCTAAGAAAACTTAGTAGTCCCCTTCCTACCATCCCATTTAATTAGATTTAACACATTTATATTGTGAAAAGTTGGGGTACATTCCCTTAATCCAGGGATAAATTTATAGTGCTATATTTCTAAATATAGGTAAAATTAATGTAGCTTTCTAGGTTGGTTTAAACATTTGTAGTCTTAGAAGGTTTATAAACATGTTTGAAAGATGTCATTATATTATACAATCATAGAAATATATGAAATCACTGTTTTGCTGATCTATGGTAAGAAGAAAACTCTGACTTGAGGCAAAGCACATTAACCAAGCCTCTCACTATTTTAGAGGCTGTTTAAAAATTCTAATATAAATAAATAGGTGTGATTCTTGGACCCAGGAAACAGGAAACAAAATCAATCAAAAATACCCTGGATATTAAAACCGACTTTGTGCTCTAATGTGAAGCTGCTTGATTGAGTAGTGCAGTGTCAACCATATCTTTCTTCTAATGCTAAAAGTAATGCACATAGACAGAGTGACAATCACAGCACAGCCTCCCATCAGCAATAATTAATCTTTTAGTTAACAGAGACTAGAAAAGCCTCTCATCAGCCTCTTCTGAAGTCTGAGGGACCCTGTTTTTTGATGTTTGCATTCTGAGGAAAATTGTCCCCACCAGTTCTAACAAATTGAAACACCAGGCTAATTATGGCAGCTAATGAAGTGTGTGGAATGGTCACAGCTTGTCGTGAAACTGTTCCTTCAGCTTGGATTAGAGTTTCATCAATCACTTTTTTAAACTGATCCAGAATTGCTTCTGCCCGGTGCTTGGCATTTTTAATGCTGTTTCTGTAATTGGTTTTTTCCCTAAAGCTTAGACTGTTTTTTGAAATATTACAGTCTCGGGACAGGACTTGGAAACTCTAGTTTATAAAAAAAAATTTATTATTAGTGATATCAGCTGATCAAAATGGTAGAAAGCTAATAAAAGGACCACCAAAATAAAATTTGATATACTGTTTCAATCCTGCTAAAGGCAGCAGTAAAGCATATCCATGTATATCATTATTTTTTTCAAATGTATGTATAATGCAACATAGGAGAATCATAGTTGGTGGTTAGGTGACCAAAATTCCACTAAGAGTTTCTATGAAATTAATAGATAGATGTTAGCTTATTTTTAGAGGACAATAGTGATAGCTCTTCACTTATCATTCAACATTGTTTTATAATATGATGTCCACATTTTGTGTTGAGCCAAACATTTTGAAGCATTAAGACCTAAGGTCTATAAATAGATTTCCAGTGAATTTCTCTGCATAAACCTGAAGTTCAACTCAGAAAACCTTGTGTAAAGGTTTTTATCTTATCTTTAAAAGGGAATCGGTCATTTTACAGGCATGACTATAATTTCTATACAATTAAATCTCATTTTTAATGTTATTAAGAGTTAGTCAATACCAACTATTGAGCACCCACTATGTGCAGAGTGATGTCTTGATTTGTAAGACAGTGCAGTAAAACAGAAGTATTAAATTCTATTCATATAGGTATGTTCTTTAAAATGATAAGAAAAAGGCTTTTAGATGTTTTTGCTATTACATATTGCCTTTGGAGTCAGGCTGCATAAGCAGCAAAGTTTCTATACATTTCAATTCTTTCCTTTTTGTTGATAAATTTTCTCAGAGTTAAAATTGTTCTTAGTAAACTAACGTGTTTAGAAAGGGCCTTAGGTCTAGTATCACTTTTAATCCTCAGAACTAACCTAGGATATTGATAATATCATTTCCTCTCATTTTATAAGCTAAAAACTAGCTAAATAAAGCTGATCACTGCCAGTATGGTCTATTAACCATCACACTATACTTACTATCCCAACTAACTCTTTAAACCTACTTTCTTCTATTGTTTGACAGCTTCTAAGATTTTGTAAATTCTTTCCAGATATTTGGAAGACTTGCTGGTAATCATACTATTATAGAATGTCAGAGCTGAAAGTCATATTAAAACTAATTTAGCTCTGCTTTATGAATTAAGGAAATACATATATTTGTGTGTTTTTATATATATGATATATGTAGACATGTATATATCGTATATATCATATACATATATGGACACACATACACATATATTCAGAAAATATAAAATGTGTTACTTTAAATTTTTTAAGTAAATTTTCTTTGATTCTTATAATAGAATACTTAAATTTATGATTAAGTGGTAGGATTTTACACTTAACCATACAATATTTATCATGAAGCATCTACTAAACAATATACAGAAATGAAATAGGATATGATATAAAGTTTCTGAATTTTTGGTTATTTACCTTTATTTTTAAGCAAACATTAAATTATTTTCAGAGATAAAGAGGGGAAATTTTGGGAGACCAAAAGGGAATGGTGAAAACATTTATTGTAATAAATACGCCTCTGAGAATAGTTTTGACAGTATTTGATAAATTTTGGTATTTCTTTATTTTCTTGCTAGGAATTATACATTTTTAATTATGAAAAATTTTTCATATGTAGAAAAGTACAGCAAAATATATTGGTTAAAGCTAGGTGGTGAGTGCATGGTATATATTATTTATAGTTTGGACTATACATAAATGATATATGTATTCTGAAACTTCATTGTTTTGCAACTTTTCACTTCATATTTTGTGATTTGCTAAATACACTAATAATAATTTATCTGCTGATTTTGTTTTCTACATGCAAACTCACATTTTCTGTAAACAATAAATTTTATTTCTTCCTTTCCATTCATTTCTGATCTCAAGTGAAATACTTTTAATATTTTTCCATTAAGTATAATGTTTTATCATACTTTACCATATTAAAGATGGTTCCTTTGTTTTTGTTTTGCTAGGAAATTATTTTTTAAAATCATAAACAGGTGTTAAACTTCATTAAATGCTGCTTCTGCTCTATGAGATGATTATGGGATTTCCTATTTACCATGTTATTATAGTAAATTATATTATCTTATTTGTTTTTAAATTACCCAATTTCTATTCATAGAATGAACTCTACTTGATCATGAGTTATCATTTTTATATCCCTGTATTCAACTTGCTAATACTTTGTTTATTACTTTTTACATCTGTGTTTGTGAGATAGATTGCTCCCTTGCTTTCCTTTCTTATAATGTCCTTATCAAGTTTTAGTATCAAGGTTATGCTGATTCCATGAAACAATTTGGGTAGTATTCCTTCTTTTTCTATTTTTGGAAGAGTTTGTATAAAACCATTATTTCTTTCTTAAATATTTGGAGGAATTGATTAGTGAGCCCATTGGGTTCTGGGGTATTCTTTGGGAGTAGGTTTTGTTTGTTGATTCAATTCTTTTAATACGTAAAATACAATTCAGATTTCTATTTTCCTGGTGTCTGTTAAGTTATGTTTTTTAAGAGTTTGCCCTATTCATTTAAATTTTCAAATTTATGGGCAAAAATTGTTCATGCTCTCCTTTAATTATATACTTACTGTGTATAGCATATGCAGTGATGTCACCATTTTCATTTATGAATATTGATGAATGTTTTCTTATAAGTCTTGCTGAGGATTTTCAATTTTCAACAATCTGTTTCTAAAACTAACTTTTGGCTTTATTGATTTTTTTATGGAATGATTATTTCCTGTTTCACTAATATCTGCTCTTTCTTTTTTTCTTCTTTAAACTTTTAAGTTTAATTTGATGATATTCTAGTTATGTCTTAAGATGGATACTTAGATAATTCATTTTTAATTTTTATTTCTAATCTACATATATTAGTTTCCCTCAAAACATGGATTTAGTGACATCTCACAAGTTTTCATCATAAATTTCAAAATTTTTTAAAACTTTTCATTTCTATATTGACTAATGTCTGTTTAGAAGTATATTGCTGAATTTTATAACATATGGAGATTTCCCAGTTATATTTTTGTTAATTTACTATTTAAGTCCTCTACGGCCAAAGAACATACTCTGTGATTTTAATCTACTGAAATTTGTTGAGAATTGCTTTGTGTCCCAGGATCTGATCAATTCTGGTAAATGTTTCAAGTATGTTAAAAAGAATGCAGTTGTTGGACACAATGTTCTCCATTTATCAATCTCTTGAAGTTTTTAAATATTGTTCAAATCTTCTATAGCCCTATTTATTTTTTGAGATCATATTGGTATTATTGATTATTCTTCCTAAGATATTAAAATAAATCATTTCTTTGATGTATGGGTTATAAGATTTTCTTTAAAGGAGGGCATAGACAGTACATTTTCTGAGGGCTTGAATATCTGTGGCAGAGAGTTCACTATCCTTCAATATTAATTTCCCCTTCTTCTGTACCGGGGTCAGCAAACATTTTTTAAAATGGCCAGATAGTAAATATTTTAAGTTTTGATGGCCACATAATTTGTTAGCACTATTCAACTGTGCCATTATAGCACAAAAACAGCCATAGACAATACTTAAATGAATGAGCATCACTGTATTCCAATAAAACTTTATTTAAAAATTAGGCAGCAGACTGGCTTAGGACTGTGGACTGTAGTTTGCTGACCCCTGTTTTATACTAATAGAATCTCTGATTTACAGTGAGTACATGCATGACTGAAATAAAAATTACATTTATCAACCACATTTTTTAGCTAGGTATAGCCCTGTGACTAAGTGCTAGAAAATGAAATGTAAGCAAAAGTATGGATCCAAATTCTGGGAATTATTTATCAGGATTTTTCCCTGTGTTAATAAGTCTAATGGTGTAGAGCTGCAGTCCCCAACCCCCAGGCCACAGACAGGTACCAGTCCATGGCCTGTTAGGAACTGGGCTGCACAGCAGGAGGTGAGCGGCAGGCCAATGAAGGAAACTTCATCTGTATTTACAGCTGCTCCCCATCACTTGTGTCACTGTATGAGCTCTGCCTCCTATCAGTTCAGCGGCAACATTAGATTCTTATAGGAGTGTCTACTGCACACTGCACATGTAATGGATCTAGGTTGCATGCTCCTTATAAGAATCTAATGCCTGATGATCTGAGGTGAAGCTGAGGTGGTGATGCTAGTGCTGGGGAGCAGCTGCAAATACAGATTATCATTAGCAGAGAGGTTTGCACAATAAATGTAATGGGCCTGAATCATCCCAAAACCATCTCCCTGACTCCCCCCACCCCACTCCATGGAAAATTTTTCTTCCATGAAACCAGTCCCTGGTGCCAAAAAGGGTTGGGGACTGCAGAGGGCAGCTAAAAACAGAGTTCTCATCAAAAGAACTTTTCAAGCTAGTAAATTAGTCTGACACAGTTCCATAGATACTGGTAGAAGACAGAAATCTCCTAGGTCAGAGATTTTATTCCTCAAAGCAAAAACAGTAGAAGGAGTTTCAGCATAGTAATGTGAGTTCCTGAGCCTCAAATCACATGCGGTGAGCAAGAGAACCCAGGGGGCCTGTGCATGCAAGCATATCAGTGGAACAACTCTGAATGTAGGGAATCCACCATTTTTGTATAGGAAGCACTAAGCAACCCCACTCCACCCAGAAAGAGACAGGTACATCACAGGACTAAGTGATACATACTGGGGAGATGTACTTGACTTCAGGATTGCCAATTACATAAAGGATTCTGAGAAGTGGCCCAGGTAAAAGAATGATGAAGACTTTATGATTTTGGCACATTCAGCAAGACACGTAGGAACTCGAGGGTCCCATGGTGGACTGACTCCTGATAGTGTGTTTAAAGAAACGTTAGTATTCTTCTCGTTTCCTCCTTATGGCTGTCTGGAATGGGGGATTTGATAGCTAGAGATTGATTGATATCTTCGCTCATAATGCAATCCTTGAATCAGTGTAGGCCACAAAAGATACAGCAATAATATAGAAGAATCCTGGGACCTTACGCTATACAGTATCATACTAACCCTCTATGTGTAAACTTCTCTCTAAGTCACTGTTAATTTGGGCTGTCTGTCAGTTTCAGCTGAATCTAATCCCCATTAATACAAATCTAAGAGTGCCTTTCTATTGCTTTCATATGTAAGTGACAACTAGAGTGTGGATAAAATACCAGGCTACCAAACTTTTTCTCTTAACTTTATAAATATTAGATCGTGATCTTCTATCAGTTAGTGTTACAAACTAAATATCTGAGATGAGACAGATTTTTTGATTGTATATTTGGGGGGTGTGCTTTCTTGAATTATTTTCTTTATGCTAAAGTATGACCTTCATCACTAATTCAACTTTGAATAGCCAATTATTACCTCTAAAGTGAATTTTAATTCCTCTATTGTAATCTTAGTTTATTTACTGTTTTTATTGAACATCTCTGACCTTATTTATGGGTATTTAGCCTTTTAACCTTTTGGTCTTTAACTCTGTTTTACATAATCCAAATTTTCATAATTTGTTTGAAGCTGGCAAATATTCTCTAATGCTTAAATTTTCTTTAGGTTCCCATAGAGGATGACTTCACAGCCTGCTTTACATCCAAGTCCTTGACATGTGGGCCTATCTTTCATAGGCCTATGTATTTCTTTCCTCTTAGCCCTCTCCTATTTTAAGAGCACTAAACACGTTTACTATTTGTCCACATAAAGGGCCTGTGGTTTTTGCCCTCTGTATCTTTGGATTAAGGCCTCTTCCCAGGCTCCAGATGGAAGGCAACTCAATTCACTTGCCCCATTTCCTAGTTCTATAACACTAATAATTGATGGAAGAGATGAAAAATTATAGATCTGACTGGAACTGCCTTTATGACAGAGACCCTGCGTGGAGTGCGTCTCTGTGAGAGTGAGAGGCCTGACCTGTGTAAAGCCTAGCCTACCTCTTGCTTTCTGCAGCTCAATAATTTTGTGTTTTCCACTCATTATCCTGAACTTTCTTGAAGAGATTGAAATTTCTTTTGAAAAAACAATGCCCCCAAAAGAAATCCAACTTTAATGCTTGTGATGAAGTCAAAACTAAGTAAGAAGACATTCCAAAGAAGTTTACTTAGACTGAGAATTATCTGCTACTAGAAAGCTTCAAAAGACTTGCTAGTGTAATTGTCTGACCACCAGATCCTTTTGTGGAGATAATTCTTTGATGAGTTTTTCATTTCCACCCTTGAACACATTGACATTAATAGTCACTTGCAATTTCCCTCCACTATCCTCAGCCAATTCCTCCATGTGCTTATTAGAGATGGAAAAGAGTGTTCTAAGGGCTCTAAATATAAGATTTCTTGGAAGAGGAAATTCTTCTGCTAGACCAATTAACTAGCCCCCATGATGGATAAGAACTTAATGGAACATTATGAGGTTAATATACATTAAATCACATTAATAGTTTTGAAAATTTGGATAGGCCCTAACCATATAGTTGGTGAGCAGACAAAACTAAGTGAAATACTTTACCATTAATATCCAAGCTCTCAGAAACTAATGGGTTTCTAGAAATATCATTAATGGTAGTTAACACTTATATCATAATCTGTATTAGCTAAACATATGTCAACATAAGAGATATATAAAGTATTATGCATTAATATCCTAACCTACATTGCTTAAGAATGCTTGCATAAAAGAAATCTACAACTCATAATTGTTTCAGTCTAGCATATTGATGTTATGTTCATGATAAAGTAGAGTAATGTAACTTCAATATGAAACCAATTTTATACTTCTTTTCGTTTCTTGAGTAAAGTGAATATATACTTGTCAAAATTTTACTTAGTAAAATTGAATAAAGTCAAGAACATTCTACTTCTTATTTGTTAAAAAGATACTATTAACTACCTCTGGAAGATTTTGAATTATTTGAAGTACTTTTAACCTATCAAGCTAAATTCAAATATTTTTCCTCCTAATAATTCATATTTACCTTCAAGTTGCTAATGGATATAAGACATGGTAATACTCAAGTGAACTATTTTAGCCTGTTCACATCAGAACTTAATGCTATGTATGCTTGGTACTTTTGTACTTGATTTATTTATTCTTATGTTGAATTACTTTTATGTTTTTATAAAAAGGGGTTTATTAAATAGAATAATAATTTAAGCAACATTATAGGAGTGGTTAACCTACTTAACAGGTCAAAGTTTCTCAAGTGTTTGTCAGTAGCAATTTACCTTTAATTCATTTACTAAGAATATAACTTACATTAATGGCTTAGTTTTAAAAGTGTAATTTAAGAAAGAGATAACAACCAATTAGCAGTTATTATATATTGGCCAAGGTGAGACATATTCTTTTGTTTTGTTTCTGATAGATTCTTATTTGCAGAACAAAAGTGGTGTAAATCAAAACAATATACATACAGTTGAATTTGACTTTACTCAAAAGATTATTTTTCTCCTATATTGTATGAGTGTACCTATGGTAGAGTTTCAAGAGACAATAGTCATTTAAATTATTCCATTTGTATATCCTCTCAATCTTTAAATAATTTCTATATTGTTCAAAAATAATAATGAAATAATGTATTAAATATTGAGATTAAATTCTTATGTGTATTAAATCAATATCTTATATTTGAAATACTTTCATTTATAAAACCTAAATAAATTAATAGTTATATGTTTATGTGTTCTGGTGCTTTGAATAGTAACAGCAAATAAACATTCCTTAGTATTTTGAATACCAATGTATTTTACCTATACATGTTTTTTAGTTCAGATTCAGTAAAGTTCAAGGGCATCCAAGTACGAAATAGCTTGTGAGGAAATTCACATTGCTTTCTTAATTGGATGTTGTTGGAGAAAAGGACACCAGTTCAGAAAATAGAGCTTCTTTAACAATTTTTGTGCAAATATAGACATTAAATATTGTACTTAGGTTAGTAAATGTGTGTATAATTTTCCCAAAGCTTATAGAGGGAGTTGGCATTGTAAAATAATTTCTGTTGACTATCTTATCTGCACTTTAATATGTGTTAATATCTAGACTTGCTTATGGGAAGCATTGTAAAAATGCTCAGAAAAGAAGATACGATATAGACGACAAACAACAACATATGAGAAACCATATATTTAGGTATTTAAGATAAATGTAAATAAATATTTTGTGTAAATGATTTAAAAAAGGACATCAATTGCTGAGAGGAATACAGTTGATAAGTAAGTGTCCAAGTAGAAAGGAAACTTAATTCTAAGAATAGTAAATATTTGGTGTACTAATTATTTTTTACTCTATTTATATCAAAGTAAAACATGTGCATAGTTAAAGAAAAATATGTTCAAAGATTTGTAATGAAAAGTGGCAGATTCCTAACCAACTCTTCCCCAGCCTGCATGTCCAGTCCTTCTTTCCAGAGGCCACCACTTTCAACTTTTTCATCTTCTAACTAAGCGGTAGGCTATCTCTTGATTTATCAATTTTTTTATGTTAACCATTGACCTTAAACTACAGCAGATGAGGATTTAGCTCTCTTATACCAACATCTCCATGTTTTCTTAGAATATAGTTGTAAGTCTTGAGCAAACATTCAGACTTTACTTTTGTTTACTATATAAAAATTGTTCCTTATTAAACCAAGAAGGGTTCGATGATGATGTTTCCTTCTGTATAACTTTTTATGTTTCCTGGAGTTATTACTTGCCTTTTTCTCCATTTGCTTAATTTTCTTTACATCTCTTGTCCTTTCCCCATACCCTGTAACAATGTCTCAGTATGATTTTTATGTCTGAAATTTCCATCTCACACATAGTTGATAGTTTGATTAGATATGTAATTTTAAGTTGAAAGTTCTCTCTATTCTGTTTTAAGCCATTGTTGTCTGTTATTCTGCTTTGGGGAAATATTTTTGTATTATTTATTTCCTAATTCTTTTTTCTTTGTTTATTCAGATGATTTTTACTCGAGCTCTCATAGTCAGAAATCAAATTTTGTAATTGGTCCTAAACTTTTTTTTTCTTGATTCTGATATCTCCTATTTCCATTTCATTGTCCTTTTGTTTTACTTTCTGGGAGAGTTCTTTGGTGTTAAATTCCAATTTTTCTATCAAGTTGTGTTTTCTGCTCTCATATTTTTACTTCACTGAAGCTTTTTTTAATTTTTTTAATATAGCAGCCTGTACTTGTTTAATGGATGAAATGTCCTTCCTAATGCCTCTTAAAAAATTTATTTTAGATTTTAGCAATACTTTGCCCTGCTTTTTGCATCATCTCAAATTCATTTAAATTGTTTTTTTGTTTGTTTGCTTATCTCTGTCTCTGTCTGTTATGTTGTACGCTTTTCTTAGACATCTGTTGCTCTTTTGTTGTTCATTCATATTTTAAAATGAGATATGGAAATGCTAGTTGCAATCATTGCCCTGCATGGGAAGGGCTTGTTGACTGGTAGTTTTCATGGTAGGGGTGACTTTCTGTGGATCTGCCATAGTTGAAAGATTAGAGAACAAAAAATTCTCTAATCTTCTGCTAAGTGTGCTAGTATTCTGGGAGTTGAAAATTGAGGTGATGAGTAGGACAGTGTTACCACCATTCAGTATGAAGACTTTCATTTAATTTTCAGTATAATGCCTTACCCTTGCCCTCTACTATGCCTGGTGCCTACAGTCCCCCACCCCAGCCCCCAGAGAACAAAGCTCCTGAACCTGGGGAGAAAAAGGGGGAGGAAGGTTCTCTGGGGTGGGGAACCTGGATGGAGCTTGGAGGTTAAATGTTCTTTATATAGACTTCCAACCAAGACCTGTGCATCACCTCTGCCTTCTGAGATATTTGAAGATTCCAATGTCTGAGGTTACTGGGTTTAGGTAGGAAGAATAGGATGGGATCTCATTGGTATTCCCCTCTGAAGATATCTCTGTTCTTCATTCCTTGTAGGTTTGGTACCACTCCCTGTCTCTTTCCCAACATAAATTATAATTTGGGGTCACTGCTGTCTTCTGTTTTCATTGAAGATATAATTTAGTGTATGTTCTTAATTCCCCATTTTTTGGGGGGAGGACATTTCTGAGAGGATTAGATAGGGCAAGAAATTCACTGCTCTGCCATCTTAAAACTACAAGCCTTCTAATGAATAATTTCAAAATATAGGTCTATACAACTTTTATAGAAAGGCTTTTGAAATAATAATGTTTTTACAAAAACATAGCATCCTGAACATTTTATTCATACCTATAGGTTTTTATTTTCCAGGATATTTGAATGTGATAGATGAAGTATATAAACACAGAAGGCCTAAAATCTACCCCCAGGGACCTTACCATCTAGAAGGTGAGATGAAACTTGTAGGGGAATTACTGTGATGCAAAACAAAAAATGCAAAAGGACTATGAGAAAGGTATAATTATGTACCATAGGCATTCAGTACAGGGAAATTTAATTTTCATCTGAAGAGAGAAGGATTTCCTAGAGGAAGTAGCATTTTTATTTGAGACTTAATGTTTGAGTAGGATTTGCACCTACTAAGAGCTTAATAAATATTTGCTGAATATAATTAATACTGTTCAGATTTGGTGGTTTGACATTTTTCTTTCCGCTTCTATTAATGGTAAATATTCTTTTCTTCAGTGCAGTGTATCAGCAGCACTGATAAGAATAAGTTTCACTTATTCTTGTCTCAGATTTCCTGAGGGGAATTAACAAAAACGTTCCTATAGAGAAAATGCACCATTCAATGACAGTTATTGATATATCCTATAATTACAAAAAAATCCTTCCTGTGAGAATTCCATTATATTAATGATGCATGTATATTAATTATTAAGAATTATAAATGTTGAGTAATAAAGCTTCAGGTTCATATGTTCCCAGATGTTATTTTGGGGCTACTAGATTAGCAATTTTTCGAAATCATAAGCAGTAATTAGAAATCTTTCATAGTTTCTTTTAGAAACATCATTTGATTTTAATTCTTTCATTTTAAAAAAACTTATGAGAAAAACTGTGTCAGAACTATTGACACTTTTATAGCTTAACAAAAATTAAGCATAATTAAATTGAAATATTTGTTGCATAAATTAAACTGCAATTAATATGTTTTTGTGGCTGCTTGAAGGATGAGATTAAAATGGTGTTGTTAGCAGGCTCCCTACTGTGAGACTAATTTCTTGATTTTTATACCACACATTATCATAATTCTCACAGTAAAAGAGTAAACCAACAAGTAGAAAACGCTGTTTGATGCGAATGGTCTACAGAAGGAGATAAATTGTCTTTTATGAAGGCACAGCAATATTGCTTTTTATTTTAAGATGTGATGACTAGCTTCTTCCAAGGGTAGGATTTGCACTTTTAAAGCCTTTAAAATAAGTAGAAAATTGCCCTTCATTTTAGTTAGCTATGCCTTTTAAATTAGCCAGCTTATTGTTTCAGGGGTGTTTGCCTTTTCAGGAGGTAATTAAAAAATGAACAAGACATGTTACACATAGGCCTCCCCTCCAGCTAACCAAGAAATAATAATAAATCCCATCACAAAAACTTAGGCGTGAACAACTTCAAGATAAGTGGAAGAAAAATCATCCTGTTAGCTCTTTTCCTGGAGAAGTGTCACTTTTTTTTTTTATCCAGAGCCCACAGTCACAAAAAGAACACCTAGCCTTGACAAAAGTTAGTTATTGCTATCTTTAAAAAAATGCCAGCTACCACCTGCCTAGACAATGCATCAAGTATTATTTCTATGTAAACTTTTTCCTAATTACTTTTTGACATAGATACCATTTGTGGTATCAATGAAAGAAATGGGTAACCATTATTACTAGTTCTCTTTATCTCTCCAATGTCTCTCTTGGGTAATGCTTCTTAAGGAATACAGATACACCAGTGGGAGTTAGAAATTATGGGCTAGGCCCCATTCACTAGCAGAACTATTGCATACTTCTTCCTTGGGGTCTGTAATGGAGTCAGTGCATGTTGTGTGATGATAACATTAGGATTTGACAGTGCCTCTTGAAAGACGTTAAATGAACAGAACTCTTTTCGTATACAACATGGCTATGGTGCCCCTCTCTTGCTGACTGCAGAGAAAAGGCAATACTATTTCATTGTTTGGTGCTGACCTACATTTTGCATTGCAAATGCCAAATGCACTAACAGATTTCAGATATTGGAAAATTTTACCCCCAAAAACCTTAGGGCAGATAAATCAATCTTTTAAACATAGTTTTTAGCAGATTTTGGTCATTTGAAGTGACACGAGTGTTATAGTGATAAATTGGTGGCTATAGTTATGCTAGATTGTGTGAGTACACTCTTGCATCCTTCAGATTCGTGCTCCCAATCAAGGTCACCTCAGGGCAACCTTTCCTGACCACCTGATTTGGAATTGCAAGCCCTTTCCTGAAATTCCTCAATCCCTCTTCCCTGCCCTGTCTTGTCTTCATAGCACTTATTATCATCAAACTTATTTATTTGTTTATTGTCTGTCTCACCTCACTGGAAGTTTAAGTTCCGTGAAGACAGGAATTTTTGCCTGATTTGTTCACCACTGTATTCTCGCTGCCTAGAATAGTGCTTAGCTTAAGTGGGCACTTGATTAATATTTTTTTTAAAAGAAAGAATGAGTAAGTGAATAAATGTTTAAAAACCAATCCTTCAAAAAGAGCATAAAGAAATAAGTTTAACAAACATGATTTCTCCTGATGCTAATATGAAAATCTAAGTTTAGTAGAGGATCATGAGACTACTGTTTATAATGCTTCATTTATACTTTATCTTATTTTTTTATCTCAGAGAAATTATACTGAAGTTAAAACTATTTCTTATTAAACTAAATATCAGTTATACTCTGTATATGGTTAGTATTCATGAAGAATTATTTACAATCTACCCCTTAAATAATAGTAAACAATATTTTGAATTCATTAGTTCATTTTATATATTCATGTTGTCATCCATTCATTTGTTCATTTAGTGTTATTTGTGTACTAGGAGTAATAGTATCTGTAATATTCTGGTAGAATATGCAAGTTCATGCCACAGCGAGTCTATCACGAAAGAGCTTGACTGTATTATAGATATACACTTGAATCTTACTACTCGCAGTAATTATGTTCTATAAAGTCACCTCAAACACTGAATTAGGAAATACTTAACCATTGCTCCTAGGGGGAAAACAAGGTTAGGTTCCTGTGAGCCTCTGGTCAACATTTTTGTCAACCAATCAATACATAACATTGTTTTATGTGTGTTTCTGTTTAAAAACACCTTAATTAACATATTTTGATTCATTGAACTCATGGCCAATAGCACTATAACTCATTCTTGAATGAAGCTTATCTAGCATATGTGTGTTCTCTATATAGCACTTGGTAACACTAGACAGAATTTCAGCAATATGCTTGGGGTCCATCTTAGACACTGAAGTCACCAACAAAAAGTACAAGAATGTGAAAAAGGTACCACTAAATACAGTGCAAAAAGGATACTTGCTTACAGTATGAGAGCTGAAACAACAAGGCAGAACTCAGCTGGGAATGTGTATGGATCACGTCTGCAAATGACTATAAAAGAACTGTGGTATTGATTTTGAGGTTACAAGTAAGTTTTAGCAAGTAGGCAAATTTGCAAATAAGAAATCTGAATAATGAGGATCTACAATAATACTACTCTTTATAAAGAAGTCATTATTGAACATATCATCATAGCCTGTTTACTGATGAATCTAGGCCAGTGAGGGGGAAACCTTTTCATGTTGGAAGGCTGCATTAATAAGGCTGCATTCAAGAAACTTCAATTAGATATACTTAAAAATGTACATTTATTTTATGAAAATCTAACTACTATGTACTTAATAATTTCAAAAAATGAAAACTATTTGTTAATTTTAAAGTTAACTAACTTTTTAATGATGTTGTTGTGTCTGCTTTTTGTTGGAAAGCATTTGAATATTTGGTTGCAGCATGGAGGTCCACAGTTTCAGTTGATCCTCTGAATGGGTATCAGTCATTTGTGACCTTAAGGGCATCTTGATTTGGGTTAGGTAGGAGAATGTAGTTTTGCAGCAATAAGTGGTTGAAAAGCAAGAAAGCATCTTTTGGGTATGTTGCTGAAGGCATGGGTATTCTATTGCATTTTTCTGTGTTTCAATTGTATCTTTCTCAACATCAATGACTTTAAAATATCATTTACTAAGAGCTCAATCAACTCCATCTGTAGTTCTTTAGGTGCCTTGGTGATATCCACTAGGTGAGGCTGAAATGCTAATTTGAGTGTGATGTCATGATTCTCAAAGTCAGTGAATCTTTCATTGTATTCTCCAATTAATAGGCCTATAATAGCTGCATATTCTTCAAATGATTCACATATATCATTCTGCTCATCAATGATCTTTGTTAACTGGGGAAAATGTTCATCTGAAATTTCCTTTTGAAGAAGAAGTGTCTTGAAAAAAGATAGCTTTTTTCAAAGTGTTTGGATTTCTTGCCACATATCATATATAGACTTAGTTTTACCTTGCAAAGAAATAATTCAAGTCGTTTTGATTTGATATGGTATCACACAGAAATGCTACATTCCCCTATAGAAATCTTCATTTAATAATTCACATTGCTGATTCTGTTCTTTATAAAATTTAATTATCTGTTCTCATAGAGATAAAATTTTGGCTAACACCGGTCCCTGCAATAGTCAAAGCACTTTAGAAGGATATGACAAATCCACACTGAATACCTCATGGCTCAACTTTAGCATGTTACAAAACTGACAATGACATGTTGCATTTGCACAAATGTAGTTAACAATACTTATAACTTGTTGCAAAGTGTCATTTAAAATAGTAGCTTTAGCACAGAGATTTTGCTGATGCAAGATACAATGAAAAGAAATGAGAGCATCTGGATCTGTTAATACTTTTTTTATCTGTGCAATAAACCCTTCATATTTTCCTGTCAGGGAAGGTGCACCATCTGTACATACATTCACTACATTTACCAAATTCAGTCCAACTTCATGACATTTATCTTGAAAGTTGTTGAAGATATCTATTCCCAGTGTTCTGTTCACAAGAGTGCCCAAAGTAACTCTTCGTAGCAAAGAAAATCTTTTGTTATGACCTGAGTGAAATATAAAACCTGCATCCAGTCAGAAGTGTAAAACCTGTGCCCAGTAGTATCAGTTGATTTATCCAAAGCAATTGAATAATATATTATATATTTTCCTTTTGAAGTATTGCATGAAGTTTTTCTGTTAAGTTGAAGGCTAATTCATGCTGCTGATCAGTTATAGTTCTCCTTGAAAGAGGCAGTTGTTTGTACTTTGAAATGTTATTGGGATCTAAGCATCCTACAAGTTCAACAATGCATTCTTTCATAATTTCTACATCACTGAATGGCTTCCCTTTTTTCCCAAGTATATAAGCTACATTATAAGTTGCTTCAGTGGCATTATTTCCAGGTCTTAGTGCTGCTTGAAAGAATTGTCTTTGTGTTTTTACTTTTCATCTTTTAATTTCTGCAATACAACCTTTCACGCCTCTCCCTCTAATTTAAAATATTTGTGGTCCTTATGAGTGTTATAATGCTAATGAGCATTGAATTTCTTTAATGTTGATATTGCAGTATCACAAAGCAAGCAAATCATCTTATCTTTAGCAAAAACAAGATAATATTGCAATTCCCAATACTCATTAAAAAATCTGTTTTCTTCCTTCAGTGTTCTCTTGGTCTTCTTGGACATGATGGGCTGTTAAGCAGACAGAATTTAAAAATACTGTCGAGCTGTGCAACTATTCACAAATTCCACTTCAAAAAGAAACACAGTGCACCATTATCAAAAGCTGATAACAGACTGGCGTACTCGACCCCCATAAACTCTGGCCAACCAGCCTCATGCAGTAGTGGTATCAGTCAGGTGGAGGGAGTTAGAACTAAATCATAAGCGTAGCAGTCATCCATTTAGCCCTTATGGCTTACTAATGTTCTAATTGTGCCGGTCAATCTGGGAGGAGATTATTCTGTTGAACCTTATTTTATTCTTTGGTATTTTAAATACATTCACTTAAAAAGTAAATAAAAATATAAAAGATGAGGGAAAATGTATTAATAAAAATAAAAGGATTTGTTCTGTAAAATTTGGATTCAGTCAAAAGGCTGCACTTAAGGAGTTAGAAGGCCACATGTGGCCTTAAGGGCACAGGTTCCCACCCCTGATCTAGGCATTATTTTCCTTGCAAAACAGGGTCACACTGAGAAGTCCTATATTTCTATTTAACCAAGATTTATTGAGTTCCTGATATGCGCCCGGCACTGTGGTAGTACTGGGAGCACAACAAGCAACACAGATATAGCCCCCTCCTCATAGATCTCATAGATAAATATCTGTTACTCTCTTTTCTCTGATTTCTATCTTTCCCCCAAATATGTTGAGACCCAGGTTACTGAAGGTACAGACGGACCTGGACACAGCTCTATTAGCTGTAAAGGAAAGATTTCAGTGTGTGGAATGGACTTTGGGAGAGCCCTGATGAGACCCAGGGCGCGTGGCTTCCCTGTCCTTTGCTTCGTTGCTAGAGTGATGAGGCTGAGGGAGAGAGCAAGGATGTGCTAGTCCAGAAGGCTCAAACTTTTAACAGGTTCATGGTTCCCCCAGGCCCAATTCTGTTTATTCGTTTATTCAGTCATTCTTTTGGCTAAATAACATTTATCAAGTCCCTACTTTGTACCAGACATTGTGCTAAATCCTGGGAATACAACTGTGAACAAAATGTAACCTGGCTTTTAGCAGTTATTCCTCTTCATGAGAATTTTCTTGGAGTATCTAAGAGATTAGTAAGAGGCATTCAGCTTTTCTCCTACTAAGAAATACTTAGTATTTAGGAATGTTACAATCCTGGTTTCAGTTGTTATTCCCCACTACAAATTAGGTCTCCTAAAACCATTCTGATATTCTCTCTGAAAATTTTGCAGCATATTTTCAGTAGGCTAACCATATGCAAACTGAACTTTCCCTTTAGTGCCAGTTTCACATAGCCTTCCATTTTTTTTTCTTTTTTTTAAATTAAACTGGATGGATAGAACCAAATTTCTGTTTAAATTGGGACATCTTGAATATGAAAATAATGTTACCAGAATCTCTTACCATGGTAACATTATCTCTATGATAGAATCAACTAACAGGCTACAGATCATTCTAACTAAAAGATTATATCTAGTTAGATGTTCCATTTCAGTGATTTTTGTTTAGATGACATTCTTTGTGTTTTTAGTTGAAATTAAATAGTTAAGGCCACATTTTCATGTACATCTATATTTCTGTATCTATATCTACTTCTTTCTCTTTTTTTAGTTCTTTAGAGGCAGGTTCTCACTCTGTCCACAGGCTGAAGTGCAGTGGCATGATCCTAGCTCACTGCAACCTCAAACTCCTGGGCTTAAGTGACCCCCCTGGATCAGCCTCCCAAGTAGCTGGCACTACAGACACACACCACCATGCCCAAGTAATTTTTTTGGTTTTTGTAGACATAGGATCTTTCTATGTTGTCCAGGCTAGTCTTGAACTCCTGGCCTCAAGCAATGCTCCTGCCTTGGCCTCCCAAAGTGCTTGGGATTACAAGTGTGAGCCACTGCACCCAGCCATCTATTTCTATATGTAGATCTATTCCTTCTGATATATCTTTATATCTTGTATCTCTTTTATTATTGCCTAATACATAAACCCCATAATACAATGAACTATTCAAACAAGAAACACCATCATTTATCCTTCAGTTTATATATCTGGCCTGTCAATTCCCACATGTGCATTTATAGCCAAGACTATAAAGATGGAAGAAGAGCTAAATATGAGAACTAAACAAATGGACTAAATAAGAGAAAGACAGATGAAACTATTAAGAAGGAAGATATAGTATATAAAAACAGAAAAAGAATCAATAGAAACTTAAATATATAAATTTAAAATTTAGATATACCCACATTGAAATAAAAGTAGGAATATGTATACCAAAGTCAAATATAAGTGACCTTTGAATAAGTAACTATTTCGGATTATTTATCCACAATTATTTTTTAAAAAAATTAGTGTATTTGAGAGTTTCTTCGTTTGAAAATAGTTAACAATTATCAAATACTTGCTATATGGTGGACACTGTTTTAAATGCTTTACAGAGATGAAGTCATACATTAGTATTTTCATATTATTTCTTCTCTGTTTTCAAATGAGGAAACAAGCATTGCAGAGGTTAAATAACTTGTCCAAGATCACAAAACTCTTAAGGATAAACCTGGATTTAGAACTCAGGTGGCTTGGCTCCAACGCAGGACTGCCTCTGAGTAGAAGGCATAAGAAACTTTTCAAATGACCTTTGTAATCATCAGTGAGACTCTGGGCATGATGTAATATGCACATGAACTTGGTTTCCTTTTTAGGTTCAGATAGATAATGCGTCATCAGTTTAATTATCAGCTAAAATTTGTTTCTTCAGGAACATTTACAAATGGTTTAATTGAAAAAATACATGATCAATCCTAAATCTCTGGGCTTTAAAAGAACATAAATAACAGAATACTTGAGGAAGTTTTCATAAAAACTCAGAGTGAACAGAAAGAAGGAAATAACTCCTACAACTATAACAGTTGCCTGTATGTTCTTATGTCAAAACTGTAGAGATGTTCATGTTATCACAGAGTTTTCTAAGTGTGATGAGAGCAAAGTTTGATCTTGCAGGAATAATGCCAAGTGATCTTTTAAACCTGCCTGTAAATTCTCGTTTGAAGAGTCTGAAAAATCCCAGGTGCTAGCCAGACTTAATTGAAGTCTCATTCAGGAAATATCTTTGATTAAAATAGTGTTTAATACTCAGCCAAAAGTTCCTCCCACCCTCCTGTTTTTTCCAACTCTTAGAGAAAATCTTTGCTATATTTTAAAGCTGAATGTATAAAAGATATTTTAAGCTGAACAATATGTACATAACCTTTGATTTTCATCGTGTCCCTCTATTCACAGTTTTATCTCTTATGGTACATCAGTACTGTCCTGCTTAGTAACATTGAAGCTGGTTGTTTAAGCACTCAGTTGTGAGTATCTGGTGAGAAGCCTTAAATAACTAGATAAACAGTGCAGCTGCCAACCTAAAGTAATCTTACACTTAGGGGGCGAGTGGCCCAGGAAATGTGCTCTTTGTCATTTTGACTTGGGTTTGAAAATGGACCTGGGCTGGATTCCAGATCAAAGAGCCGTTCACTTCCAAAGACTCCTAAATTGTCCCAAGGAGCTCATTTTGGCAGTGGATTATTTGTGTTTGGCTGGGCATCCTAATAGCAGAAGCTGTCTGCTCTGGCAGGCAAGGGCTGTAGTAGCATTTAGAATTACCATCCCCAGTGTTTTTTCTTGATGAGGTTATTTTTCAGAAAAGCAGTCCCCCACCCCTATTTAAGAAGTGACACACTGCACAAGTGTTGTGCAGGTGGTTTTCCTGAGCTCATAAATAGTTTCCCATGGCAGGATGACCTGTTTTATTGTATCAGAGGCAAATTTTAAACAAATGATAATTGGTATCAGATTTCTCCCCAAACCAAAGCTGTCCTGATGGCATATTCACCTCTTCCTTTATCAGAGATAAGTAACAGTTATTGGTTGACTAGGACTACGTGAGAATGTGGGATTTTAGAGCAAAAAATAAAGAGTGATAAAGAGTTTCTGAAAGATTTTCTTTTAGAGGACGTAGAGGGTAGGTACTTAAAAAGTCAATCTGCACAGTTATAAATGACTATTGTCTGACACTAGACAAGACTAGGATTTGGTTACCATAGGTTGGAAGCTAGCAGAGTGCCTGACGTACTGTAGATGCCAAAATGTTACTTGAATGCACAGATGAAGGTCTAACACAGAATTAAGTGTTGCTTTATTATATCAAATGAGTCCAAAATTAAGTATACGAGAAGATCCACATGGATGAAGGAATAAAATATTAGAACTTCTATTATATTTATATTTATCTTTATCTCATTTGTATATACATATTTAGCATTACATTATAGTATCAGTATTACACATATATAATTTAACACAAATGACTAGACATATATTGAGGGTGTTTCTTCAAAAGAGTTTTACTGATGGAGGATATCCTCAAACTCCTGTTTCACGATCTTATTGCCTCATAATTAGTCTCCTATAGGTGTCAATGGAATTTACTTATTTTGATTTTTCAAAGAATATGGTAGGTATAATATGAATATACTTCTACCATTGAAGGAATGGAAGAGGAAATACTAGTGCTAAGTGTCAGATGTTATGTCTTGTATGATCCTCACAACAACCCTGTGAGGTATATATCCCCATTTTAAAGATTACAAAACAGAATAAGTTAGGAAGTATTTCCTATGCTTCTGTTTTTTAGAACATATTATAAAGAATTGATACCATTTCTTACTTGGATGGTAGAATTCACCAGTGAAACCATCTTGGCCTGTTTAGCAGGTTATTTATTATTGATTCAATTTTTTAAAATATAAGTCAGGCTCAGTGGCACATGCCTGTAGTCCTAGCTTCCCAGGAGGCTGAGACGGGGAGATCACCTGAGCCCGGGAGTTTGAGGCCAGTCTGGACAACATAGTGAGACCCTGTCTCTTAAAAATATATATGCCCATTTAGATTATCTATATCTCTTTGTGTGAGTTTTGGTAATTTATATCATTCAAGTAATTGGTCCATTTCACCTAAATTATCAAATTTGTGGTCACAGAGCTCCTCATAATATTCCTTTATTATCTTTTTAACATTTATGGGACCATCTTTCATTTCTGGTATTAGTAATAATTTGTTTCTTTTCTCTTTTATCTTAGTTAGCCTGGTTAGGGGTTTATCAATTTTGTTGATGTTTTCAAGAACCAGCTTTTGATTTTGTTGATTTTCTCTACTATTTTCTTATTTTCGGTTTCATTGATTTCTGCTCTGATTTCATTATTTCTTTGCTTCTGCATACTTTTGAATTAATTTGATTTTTTTTTCTAGTTTCCTAAAGTGGAAGCTCAGATTACTGATTTTAGATCTTTATTCTTTTTTACTCTACGCATTCAGTCCTATACATTTTCCTCTAGGCACTGTTTTTGCTGCATCCCACAATTTTGATAGGTTGTATTTCCATTTTCATTTAGTTCAAAATATCTTCTTGTTTCTCTTGAGACCTATTTTTGACCCATGTGTTATTAAGAAGTATGTTGTTTAATCTCCAAATATTCTGGGATTTTTCAGCAATCTTTTTGTTATTGATTTCTAGTTTAATTCCATTGTGGTCTGAGAGCAAACATTGTATGATTTCTGTTCTTTTAAATTTGTTAAGGTGTGTTTTATGGCCCAGGATGTGGTTTATCTTGGTGAATGTTCAGCATGAGCTTGAGAAGAGTGTGTATTCTGCTGTTTCTGGATGAAGTAGTCTATAGAAGTCAATTTTATACAACTGATTGATAGCACTGTTCAGTTCAATTATATCCTTACTGATTTTCTGCCTGCCGGATCTGCCAGTTACTGATAAAGGGGTATTGAAGTCTCCAACTACAATAATGAATTTGTCTTTCTCCTTGCAGTTCTGTGAGTTTTTGCCTTATATATTTTGACACTCTGTTGCTAGGCACATGCACATTAAGGATTGTTATTTCTTCTTAGAAACTTGACTCCTTTATCATTATGTAATGTCTCTCTTTATCTCTGATAACTTTCCTTATTCTGAGGTCTGTTTTGTCTGAAATTAATATGGCTAGTCCAGCCTTCTTTTGATTAGTGTTACCATGGTATATCTTTCTGTATCTCCCTACTTTTACTCTGTTTGTGTTTACATTTAAAGTGAGTTTCATGTAGACAACATATAGTTGGGTCTTTTTTTTTTATCAAGTCGTTGTCTTTTATTGATGTATTTAAACCATCCACACTTAAAGTGATTATTATTATAGTTGGATTAATATCTACCACATCTGTAACTGTTTTCCCTCCGTTGCCCTTGTTCTTTGTTTTGTTTTGTCTTCCACTCTTTCAGGCTTCTCTGGTTTTAATTAAGCATTTTATATGATTCCATTTTCTTTCTACTCTTGCATATCAATTATACTTATTTTTAAAAAATTTTTTTAGTGATTGCTCTAGAGTTTGGGGTAAACATTTATGACTAACCCAAGTCCACTTTCAAATAACGCTATCCTGTTTCATGGGTAGTGCAATTGCCTTATACCAGATTATTCCCAATTCTTCCCTCCCATTCATATAGCATTGCTGTTGTTCATTCCCCTTATCCACAATCTGTAATTACCAATGACTTTGTTACTATTATTTAGAACAAAGACTGTTATCTTTTAGGTCAATTAAAATAAGAAAAATAAAAGGTTTTATTTACCTTCATTTATTCCTTCTCTTTATTTCTTTATGTAGAGCTGAATTTCTAACTTACATCATTTTCCTTCTCTCTGAAAACTTCTTTTAACTTAACTTGCAAGGCAGGTCTATATTTTTGGACAGTAAATGAAATATTGTTATATACATGTATATTTATAAAAGTAAAGCTATTCATAGTTCTAGATTTCAGTGCTCATGAGGTTGCCAACATAAAAAAAATCACTATCATGCTTCACATAGATGTCTAAACTTTATACACTCAAATTTAAGAGTGATATGAATTTATTTACTATTGCAAAATATTCCTGACATGTCATGTGCAACTGTTGCGAAGACTGTTTTGATTTCTGATTACCTCCAGAATTACACTGTGGAACAAAAAGAAAGCAAGAATATGGATGCTCAGCACCACAGGAAAATGATACTTCATTATGTAAAATTCTATTACATTCATGCTATCCAAGAGGCAAGATTTTGTTCAAGTTAATTAATTTTTCTTTTATATAAGCATTTTTGTTGCTCAAATTGTCTTTGCACTCAAAAGCACTGTCTTTCCCACCATCTTTCATGTCACTTGGGCATGACAAACACTGAGCAACAGATGTGGAGCTTTTCCCTGGGGCTTGAAAGGTGTTAGTTATAAAAATAGATATTTGGGGTTAGAGTGGAGAGCCAGATCCCTAGTGACAGGGACACCCACATGTCCACATGTTCTTTAATACATTTGTTTTTTGTGTGTTTGTAATGTCTGGGCCCTCTAAATAGCTGGGCCCAGGGCAGAGGTCCTTTTCTCCTAGGTTTTCTTAAGAAGACAACAACAAAAACTCAGCCAAATTTACCTCCCTTAAGGATAGGCCTTCTTTCTAAGCAGGAACATATACCTTTATATAGTCTGATCATTTGTTAACAGTACTCACTGTTGATTTAGTAGCTTTCCTCTTTAATGACTTTGCCTGCTTAACGTGCATGAAAAGCATTCATTTCTCTCCTTAGTCAAATGCTGCTTCTCTGGTTATGCAACAAAAAATGATTTCTCCCTTCTTTCTTCTGAATTCTTTTACCATTCATTTGAATCAACTCTGTGGTACTAAACACAGTCTGCCCTCAATTATAGTTATTTGAGTGTATCTCCTTTCCATTGTGATTCATTCAGTCAACAAATATTTATTTCACACAAAACAAAATACCAACCCATATGAAATCAAGGTAAGAAATTTAGATTGTGAGTTTCTTGAAGACAGGTGGATAGGTCTGTTGTTTGCATTGATCATGGCTGCTTGTGGGTGTTATCCACAGCTGTTAAAAAGTATGTGTCTAAGAAAGCCATAATATATCTGACTTTCAACTGATAAAACTTCTAAAACTTACCCGCTAAATTTGTTTTAAGGGTATAACGGGAAATTTGAAGTGCAGTTGAATGACGTCTGTTTAGCAATTTAATATAATCTAAATAATAATTATAATAACACAAGATCAGTAAGATGTCTGTGGTAATCTTTGCTATTTTTTTTCCTAGGATTTCCAAACTGTATTACCATCATTTGATCTCTTCTCCAAGTATGGAAAATTATATTCAAAAGCTGGACAAATTGTATAAAGGTATGCATTTTTGCTAAGAAGTACTTCAAAAGGTATATTAAATAACATAAAAAATCCAATGAGATTGACGTAACTATCAAGCATTTTAAAAACCATGCTATAATAATACTTATACATAATAAGACTCCATAAATTTCTCTCACTCTAATGTAACGGCTTTTAACATTTAAAAATAATGGATTTTGCTTTTCAAATCTCTTCTCCAAAATGGACCAAAAATACATTAATAAATAGACGTGACAAAAATCTGAAGTACTCTATCTCTAATTAATACAATAAATAAATAGTATTACATGATATAGTGAAAAAAATACTGACAGTGTCCAAAAGCTAAAATACTTCTCAGTATTCTATTGATACAGTATCATTTAAAATACTATACTCAATCATGTTCATTATTTGAAGTATGAGGTGTCTTTGAAGATACCAAAGAAATAGAGTCTAGGATCTCTGATTATCAAATTTTACGTGATAGATGAGAACAAGGATAACCACATAAAATTCAAGATAACAACATAAGCTCTCAATGAATGCTGTGTTATTTGTTTAGGTGTTTTAGAATAAAGAAGTTGTTACAATCAAAGTGAGACTCATAGAAGGTATTCTGGCATTTACAGCCAGATTTAAAGGAGGTGCTGGGTGAAGACAGCAAAGGTCACTGCAGCTGAAGGAAAGAGGCAGACAAGAGAAATCATACTAGTCCGAATTCCCCAGGTATCTTCCCATACCAAAAACCAAGGGAAACCAGCATTGAGCCTTTGTAAAGAGCACAGAGTAGATTCAAGGAACTTAAGTCCTTAGATTCAGTGTTAATGTCTCCTCTACCCCACTTAACTCTGAGTGCTTCAATTTGGAAGTTAATAGGTTAAATGCAGATACCAATGTCTATCTTTTAACTACTTCAAAGGAGTACAAAAGGGGAAATATGAAATATTCTCAGCTAATAGAAGAATGTATATCCACTTCCAAGGTTTATAAAGTATCATTATCCATTGAGCATTTATCTGGTATTTGAGAGCCAGTAATAAAGTAGTCTAAATAAAACGTTTCATATTTATGTGTGACTTTAGTTTTTAATTCAAAGATATATCAATCCTATTTATAATGGTGAAAGATTGGAACAACTTGAATAATCATTAATATAAGTTAAATAAATGATAAAATACATATAATGAAATACTATTCAGGCACTAAAATTGTTAACATAGGTCTTTACCTATTAATTTGAAAAAATGCCTATAATAGATTCCTAAGAAAAGAAGGTTGGATTCAAATCACCTTGTGTAGTCTGATTTCATTAAAAAATGTGTATGTGTATATATATATAATTAATATATGTGTGTATGTACATATATATGTGTATGTGTATAAAAACATACTAGCATATACTTATATATTAAATATGTATGTGTATACATTTGTATATTGCAAAAATGTTGATGGTAGTTATCTCTGGGTGGTGAGATTATGAGTACTTTTTGGGGAGATACTTCTTTTTATTTCTATTTTTTGTTGTTTTTATGTAATCAGACGAAAAGCAAAGTGTTAAAACAAAATACTAGGGACTATTTACTCTACTCCACGAATTACAAAAACATCTTGACTTTATTCTATTTAATCATAATAATTTAGAGACAATTATCTTTTTTTCTGAAGACAAAATAATTACTTGCAAAATTATCATATACAGAAAGACAAGGATGAGTAGCAAATGTTTCACATTATTTTTAATTTAAAATGATGTGCAATGCAAAGACACAAATATGTGATAGAATGTTTTAAATGTTTACTAATTCTTCTCTTGGATTTTTAACTATTTTGTGAATTGATGATATTATCAAAATGTCATCTCCTCCTTTTAGATAGGAAATGAAAGTGTGGTGTTAAATTTTGGTAGTGAAGGTTAGCAGCCTTAGATGGGGCTCTCCTATTAAGATTTAATTTCACCAAATACAACAAAGTGCTTCTGCTCTTTGTAAAAAATGCCAAGATGGGGACACTTGCACCGAACTGTTGAATAAAGATGCTGTAGTAATTTTTAGAGCTACCTATTTGATTGCTTCGTCTTCAAGGTAGTTCATCACTTCACTATGATTCACCCGACATTGCCTCTTACACCCAATACTACGTTTTCCCATCAGTCCGATTAGAAATAGTGACGCCTTTATGAGATTAATCTTTCTTTCCTTTAGTATGTCTGAGTTTAGGATAAACAGAGC
This sequence comes from Daubentonia madagascariensis, assembly GCA_023783475.1. NCBI lineage: Eukaryota > Metazoa > Chordata > Mammalia > Primates > Daubentoniidae > Daubentonia > Daubentonia madagascariensis. Next base: position 9,255,657 of record JAKFHU010000445.1, read on the forward strand.
CTACACCTGTCATCATTAATGCATTAAGATTTTAGCCACTGAAATTGCTCAGAGAGAATTAGATTTTAAACACACACACATTTTAAAATCTACTCTCTGACTAGGATAATATGACTCCTTTTAATTTCTTTAATTTGTCTTGTTAACTGATCACTTTTTGTAACCTTCAATAGCTTCCCCAAAGCAGTTTGGTTTAATCAGGATATGCTGTGTCCCGCAAGAGTGCTTTGCCATCCTTTTAGCTCCATTCGTCTTTCTAGGCAGAAGAGTTTCTTTAAAGATTATTGTGGAGAAAAATTAGCAAGATAAGGTGAAATCATTGGTTGTAATTTTATGAACTGGATAATGTATCCAAATCAGTCTGGCATCAATGTGAGTTTTCTTGCATTATGTGCTTCTCAATTTTCTCTAATTCTTCTTTGCAATAGGCTTTGGTCCAGGCTGTCTTCCTGCTAAAAAGTGGTTCAGTTTTGAGACCAGATGAGTTTTAATGAAATTATTTGTTAGGCATGAAAAACAATATACTTTTTCTCCTTTTCCATAAGAATTTGGCATATGAATGATTCAAATATAAGAGGAAAAAATGAGAAATAAGTATGGTTAGCACCTAGACTGGGAAAGGGGTAAAATGTCATTGTCTTTTTTCCAGACAGAATAAGATCTTAGCAACTATGTAAGGAAAAATGTATATAAGGAAAGAGTAATAATTAAACATATAAGCTATGTATGTGCCTGTTAGGAGTTAAAATTTTAATTTAGTAAGAAAAATTATTAAACATTGTCATTCAGTTTTATGTGAATTTATAACCCTTGTAAGTTTAGTCATAGTGAACTGGCAAAGAGAAAATAATAAAGTACCTTCAGTATCTTTCACTTGGTTAAAATGTCCTTTGACTAAAGATATCATAACCACCCACCCACCCACGTGAAGGTGTTTTGCTGTGTTATTTCATAGCTGAGGCAGATTTAGTGGATACTCCAGGTGTCTAGTGGCACACGTTATCCAGATTGTGAATCAGGATCTGCAGTGATGCAGACAGAGTCAGAGTACAGGGTAAATCCAGCAAGGCTATAAATGAGTGAAGTCAGGGGCTATGGCTTCCAAGACATTAACTGAGCTAGAGCTAAGAGAGGAAGATTTAAATAGAGAATTTGAGAACTCATGTTATTGAGGTTCTTTTTTGTCTTTCATTTTACTGTTTTGGTTTTAGAAAATAAAAGAAGATGAAATGTAGAAATGAGGTGAAGGTGTGAAGCGACTGTGAAACAGAAGACCCTGCTGCCTGGCGTTCTGGATTCTACTTTCATGGCTGAGGAGAAACCTTGACGTGAGTGTCTTAGCCTCTGCAGTTTTCTCTCTCTCCTGTGTCAGAAGAAGAAACTGAAACTATCGCCATTAAAAACGATACAGTTCTACAAGGAAAATACAATGAGGATCCTATAGGAAATACACTTAAGCCATACTTCCTATGATTTAATAAACTGTAATATATTGTAGCCCTAGTCATGAATTAATTATTGTGTGTGTGCATGTATTTGTGTGTGTGTGTATTTTAAATCTCCTAAATATATCTTTTGGAACAAATGCTTAAATTTGAGTCTTTTACTTCTGAGAATGTCTGTCACAACCACAGCCTTGGTGACCAAAAGAGCCATAAATGTTTCCATGGAGGGGTTGAAGTGCCCATATTCTGACCCCATTACCCTGGTCACAAATGATGAGGCCAGAGTTGGGTATCCGATAAGGGCAACTAACATGTAAGTAGGATGATGAATGGTTGAAGTATAAGATAGTGTGAAGTCGTTTGGCATAAAAGCTCTGCCCTGATGGAAATAATGACTCATTATGCCAATTACAGTCCCCTCAGGTCTTTGGACTTAAGCCCCATAGACACAACAGACATAGACTAGTGCGTGTGGTAGCAGAAACACAGGCACTCTCAAATAGAGAAGATATTAGCAGGTCTCTGCTGCAAAGACAGCAAAGAGATAATTAGGTTGCTAGGGCTGTGTTAGATCCTGCATGACTGAACTACAGTTAGTTTCCAAGAAGCTGGGCTTTTGTGAGGTTCCTGTTTTTTATGACAGGCCTGCATTTTCCTGGAATCCTCGGAAATTAACTCAACAATTAAAGAAAAAAAAGGAACCTATTAAAAAGACATATCAAACAATCACTGTGTGTATATTTTTTGGCTCCTGATTTGAATAAACAAACTGTAAAAGAAAAGGTCTTTTGAGGCAATTGGAAGTTCAAACACTGATTGAATATTTGTGGTATAAAAAATTATTGTCATTTTTAGGTGTGATACAGTATTGTTTTGTTTTTAAAAGTCACTATCTTTTAGAAATACATGTTGAAATATTTACAGATGCAATGATGTGTCTGCGACTTAATTTAGGAGTCAGAGAAGTGGGTGGAAATACAGATACTCCTCCACTTACAATAGAGTTATGTCCCAATAAATCCATCATAAATTGAAAATATCATAAGTTGAAAATATTGTAAGTTGAAAATACATTTAATTCACCTGACCAACCAAACATCCTAGCTTAGCCTAACCTACCTTAATTGTGCTCGGAACACTTACATTAGCCTACGGTTGGATAAAATCATCTAACACAAAGCCTATTTTGTAACAGTGTTGGATATCTCATGTAATTTAACCAATACTATACTGAAAGTGAAAAACACACTGGTGGTATGGGTACACAACATACAGTTTCTACTGAATATGTATCACTTTCGCACTATCATGAAACCAAAAAATCTTAAATCAAACCGTTGTAAATCGGATGCTGTCTGTGTATATGAAGGAAGATTAACAAAGAGTTGATTATTGTTAAAGCTGGTGATTGGCTGTGTGAGGATTTATTATACGATTTTGTCTACTTTTGTAAGGTTTTAATTATCTCCTAAACATATAATAAAATAAATACTTGGCCATCTTCATTGGATTGTGAAGCCACTTCCTCCGATAGGTTTGTGTAAATGGCAACAGGGGCCCCTAACTGAACCCGGGTATGAATGGCCTTCATTGACTTGGTAGACACTGTCCTTCCAGCCACCACTCAGTCTGCCACCTTCTCGCTCCTGAAAGTTCTGCCCAGCATGCTTTCTCACAAATTCCCCACTAATTCATTCTTCTCACCCCAGCATGAATTTTTTTTTTTTTTTGGGTAAACAAAACTGATTATACCATTTTCCTTCACGTTGCACCTAGGATAAAGTTATGAAACATGAACAGTTTTGTAAACTGCATAACGTGGCCCCTGCCTTCCTCTCCAACATCAGTGTTCACTACTTTTTCCTTCACTTTGTATAATCCAGACTTCTCTCACTTTCTCAGCGTCCTCTCCCATTTCTGAGCCTCCACATCTGCTATTCTGTTAGCTTGAAATGTTGTCCCTACCTCCCCTGCACAATGGCTTCATTATTGAACTCGGAGCCTAAAATCACTTTCTCGGAGACACTTTTCCCTGATACACTAAACTAAAATCCCCTGACTTTATCCTCCATGTAGCAAATCGTATTGCTCCTTTCATAAAAGATCATCCTTGTATTCCCTGTCTGACATTCTTACAGTCCTATAAACTTATGAATGGTAAAATCATATCCGTCTCTGTCTTGTTCCCCAACATTTCTCACCACTAATGCCTGGTATGTATCAAGCATGCAATAAATATTTGTTATTGTTGTTTCTCTTGGGCCCTCATATGGCCAACTGCTGTTTTGCCAACCACAGTTAATTTCAGGTATGTAACCCTGGTGGTTAGTGAAACATTGTGGTATATAATATAGTTATTTAGTTGCTTTACTTGTGTATATTTTGTTTCATATAGTACTTATAGATGATAAGTGGTTTCTGAATGAAAGAGAAGTATCCACCTAATTAGATTATGAAATTTCAGAGTATACCTGCTGGCGCTTAAATCTCTAAAAACAATTATTAATAGTAATATATTAGATATTTTATAGTTGCTGGCTGGATATTTGCTGATTCCAACCTTAGCACAAATTTGTAGGACAACTAGCTGGAATTAGAGAGAGTCTGAATATTGTTTGAGCAAATGTTCAGCTACCTTCAAAGCCATAGGACAAGTCTTGTGATTCAATCCATAACTGTGCCCTTAACAATATAATATTCTAAACTAGAATTTCTAAAGCTGTTTGGCATAGTGACACATTATGCAAGGAGTTATGATTTGTGATGTTTTATCTGAAAAATATTCATTTTTAAACACCTTCAATGCTACCTTTTATTTTTTTTAAAAACAGTATACATTTGTTTAGAGTCAAATATGGTTAAGTACAGTGGGGGTTATAGTGAGTTTGGGTTTGTAGGAAATTCAAATGAGTAATAAAAGCAAATGCTTTTTAGTGAGACAGCACTTATTACAAGGAGGAATTTGTTAGAATTTTGGGATGTGGAATAGAAATAGGAATAAGAAATTTGTTAATGGGTATTATACAAAATAATGAAAGAGGATAAATAATTATTTTATTTTGTAAAGTATAAAAAATTGAGTAGAAGAAGCTAAATTCAAAACAAAGCAGATTCTTTTGCAGCATTATGCATTGCATCTGTCCAAGAGACAGCACAGACAATTCAACTATCAAAATTCATTTATCCTAGAAACAACGGATGAAAGAAAAACCCAGGGTCACATTTTTAGGGAGTAGGGAGTATATAACCTGACCTCTTGTTAAAATGGTTCCTGATTACTAAACATAGTCTCTTACTCAATAATTTTTTCTTTTTTTAATAGGATATATTCCTTTATAGTAATGGAATCAGTGATTGTTGTTCTTTTATAATAATCATCTTGGAAGACTAGAATCTTATTCTAATGCTGCTGCCAATGTTCAAAATATTTTGGGAACTCATTTTTTAAAAATGACTTGCATGGTTAGTTTAGGAGCTGTTGCATAGCTTCAATACTCCAAAGTTACCTGTCCTTGGAAATCCAGACACAAAAGCAAGTCTAAGTGGAATCTGACTTCTCTGCTTAGAAAATTGTGAATTGGCCTGTCTCAGACTGCCAGGTTCACACGTATATAGTGGCCTACCTTGCTTTCTCTCTCCCTCTCTCTCTTTCTTACTTCTTTCAAGTTATATCAGTAGATCTGAGAAAAATAATTCCTTCTCTTACTATGTTCTTGGAAACTTCTAAGCATTTCATTGTTCAGAATGTCAGTTTGATCTTTCTCACTGAAACCCAAGTTCTTGAATGCTTAAGGTGCTTTATAGCCAGTGTATTTAAGTAATGTCATTGTCCTTAACCACCATCTCCCCCTCCTATCGCACACACATGCACACTCATAAGTTTCTGATAACAATAGAGGTGTCCAGGTGAGTAAAAACTGCTTTTGTATTAAGGAGACAGAAGACTGAGATGGACTCTTACTAGAGACTGTAACTGGAGAAAGCAGTTAGTCTGTTTCTTCTGGAAAACTACTTAACTACATCAACTCATATACAATTTCTTTCCTACATTCTCAATATGAGCCACACAAGAAAATTAGTGAGACTTAATATTTGACCAAAACTGGCAATACCTTGGTCACCTGTATTATTCTCCAAACTTATTTCTGAATGAATATTGACCATTAAAAACATCGAGAGCGCCTGTGCATTTTAAAGGCATATGCCCTGAAAGCCTTCAGAATAAGACCCTTCAGTTCTTATGAAATCAAAAGACACATCAGTTTTGTTATGGTTGATCAGGTAATACCTTTCTTTCCCACTAGTCTAATTTCTTTGAGGGCAAGTACTCTCTCTCTTGATAAATGCCTTAATATTCAATATCGAACAGAGTACCTGGCATGGAGCGAAATATCCATTGAACAAATGAATGATAAATAAAGATGTTCAAAAAATGTTTGAAGGAATAGAAGCTATAAAATAGTAAATAGCATCCTAAGGTCATCCCCCTAAAGACACTATTGCTCATTTGAATGCACACTTTGTGGCGTGTTATTTTTTAACTCGTCCCACTAATTTATAGTTATATCATATTTGATTTTAGATACAGATTTTGATATATATGATTTTAGATACAGATATAGGAGCTATATCATATGTGATTTTAGATATAGATTTTGATGTACACTGAGTGGATTGATCCTGAGGTCAAGTTATGATTGCTGTTTGGGTAAAGTGTTCCTTTTGGGAAATAAATAATCTTTCATATCTGTAAACTTTAGTATAGTTATTTATGCAATATATTGTTAGGGTTATAAACTCAAGATTGTATTCTTATCTTAGGGAAATTACGAATCTCGCTATCGATTGTATCCCCCCTTTTACTCTAGCCCCTCACATTTGTGGCCTGTCTCCCACAGCCACGTGGTGTCCGTCTTCTGTGCTAATCTTATCTTCAATTTCATTCTTTTCTTTACCCTAGCTCTTCTTTTAAATTTGCCCTGATTTTTATTCCATTTTATTTTCTTTTCCATTGTAAACTAGCTCAAAACCTTCTAGGAACAACATGGAATACTAATAAATTTACAAAATTATAGGCAGAATTTATTTAGGGTAATAATGATGCCTGGAAAGTGGCAGTATCGCTGGATCAGAATTCACTTGGTCCAAGTTCCAGATTATAATAAGCCACTATACATGCGTTAGGATACATTTTCATTGAAAAACGAGTGACTGAATGAATGAACCACTGGGGAATGTTGTTTAGGTGAATTAAATTAAATTCTAGTTAGCTTCTGTCTCTTAGCGTTTTTAAAACCACAACTCATCACATTTTTTGTGCTACATCTTCAACTACTCTTCTGTCGTTTACCACCGCCAATGAAAGAGTCTAAACGAGAGTAATGGCATTAATTTGGACTGACATGGGAATAATTCTTTAATGTATCCTAGAAAGAGTACCAGACTACACAATGCCAAACGTGTGTTCGTTACTCTCATTTTATAATTTCAAAACTTTTTCCTGTGAGAATGGAGTGAAATCCAACTTGCTTTGGGGCTTGTAGTTTGCTTTTCCCTTTTGAGTCTCACTGTCCCCAGCAGACTCCCTCACAGCGTAGGGGACTGCTAAGCACTTTTCCTGTTCTAACCACTTCAACTCATTAATGAGGGAGTCGCCTTGCTTCTTGTACTAACAGATACAGTCACTTATTAGTATGTTGAGTTTAGTTTCTCAGCTTCATATTCATGATCATGGGATGCAATGAGGCAATACATTAGCACACTGTGACTTTAAGCAATCCTTGCCACAACGTGACATATCTGTGCATTAAAGAATCCTTATATTAAGAAATGACGAAACTGCACATACTGGTCAGAATAAATTACTGAAGCAAGTAAAGGGGAAACATAGAGTGTGTTTAATGTTAAGTTGAAAAGTTAATTTGCTGCCTCGTGGGGGGATTGTAAGATCATACAAATTGCAAGTGAAGCCAAAACTCCTATTATGAAATCAAATAATAATTATTTACTAGGCTTGAATTGTTTATAGTTAACCTACTTTCCAGCTTGAAATTTGTCTCTGTGTTTAATGTATTTTCAAGGCATTTATATTTCATTCCAAACTACCTAACAGAAATTAGTTTTCATATCTCTCTCAATGTGGAAATAATCCATTTGAATGAAAAAAACATGAAAGCTAAGTTTAAAAAAAAAGAAAAGAAAGACTAGTTTTTTTTTCCAGAATAGTACACAAGGGCAAGGACTCGTTCTTTATTCATACTTATTGTTGTAAACTATTAACATCACACACTGAGCAGGAGAAGAGAACACATAGCAAGATCCTTTTGTGAATTGTGGAGCCTGAGTAATTTATTCACTCACTTCTCAACAAGGATTCAATATGGAATCTTTCACTTTCAAACATTACTGTATTGAAAGTATTATGAGCAGAAAATTTTTTTAGTAAATAGAAGATGAAATCACTAGAATCTGGAGTAAATAAAAGTGAGAAAAATGGCTGTCCCTCACTCTGGTTTAAATTAAAAAGCTTCTGCACAGCCAAGGAAACAATCAACAGAGCAGATAGACACCTTACAGAGTCTATAGCCGTACAACCCTGAATGTGCCCGATCTTGTCTGATCTTGGAAGCTAAGGAGGGTCCAGGTCTGGTTAGTACTTGGATGGGAGACAACCTACAGAATGGGAGAAAATATTCACATGCTATACATCTGATAAAGGGCTAATAACCAGAATCTACAAAGAACTCAAGCAAATTAGCAAGAAAAAATCAAACAACCCCATTAGAAAGTGGGCAAAAAACATGAATAGAAACTTTTCAAAAGAAGATAGACTAATGGCCAATAAACATGAAAAAAATGTTCAACATCACTAATCATAAGGGAAATGCAAATCAAAACCACAATGAGATATCACCTAACCCCAGTGAGAATGGCTTTTATCAAAAAGTCCCAAAACAATAGATGCTGGTGTAGATGCAGAGAGAAATGAACACTTATACACTGTTGGTGGGACTGCAAACTAGCGCAACCTCTGTGGAAAATAGTATGGAGATAACTCAAAGAACTAAAAGTAGACCTACCATTTCATGCAGCTATCCCACTACTGGGTATTTACCCAAAGGAAAAAAAGTCATTTAATCAAAAAGACACTTGCACTAGAATGTTTATTGCAGAGCAATTCACAATTGCAAAGTTGTGGAATGAACCCAAGTGCCCATCAATTCATGAGTGGATTAATAAAATGTGGTATGTGTTTACCATGGAGTACTACTCAGTCATAAAAAAATGAGTTAATACCTTTTGCAACAATCTGGATGGAACTGGAGACCATCCTCCTAAGTGAAGTATCACAAGAATGGAAAAACAAACACCACATGTACTCACTATTAAATTGGAACTAACTGATCAGCACTCATGTGCACAGATGGAAGTAAAACTCAACAGAAATCAAGCAGGTGGGAGTGAGGAGGAGGGGATAGGTGAAATCCTACCTAACAGGTACAATGTACACTATCGGGGTGATGGGCACACTTATCACTTTGACTCAAGCAGTACAAAAGCAATCCATGTAACCAAAGCATTTGTACCCCCATAATATTCTGAAATTTTAAAAAAAAAATTAAATTTAAAAAATTTAAAAATAAAATAAAAACAATTAAAAAATAAAAAAGTGAAATAAATGGTTATTTAATGTAAGATTTTTTAAAAGTCTGCTGTATGCCTACAAGATGAGCAGATAGGATTAGAGTGGGATGGGAAAGTTAAGGAAAATTTTTTGGAGGAGACAAATGTCAAGTCCTTACAGTAGTAAGGATCTTGAATTGACTGAATTGGAAATATGAATGACAGGGCTTATCTAGCCAAAAAAAAAAAAAAAAAAATTTACATAAGCAAAAGCACAGAAACAAAAATGATCAAGGTGTGTAAGGATATTTTTAAAAATCTTAATTGCACAGGTAGCAAAACAAGATTAAAACAGTTTGATTTGAAGTAAGCTTAAACAAGCGAATTAAGCTAGAACAAATATTCAATTGATGTAAAAGTGAATAAGCTCTGGCAAACTATTAGTTTTTCATTCACTCATTCACTTAGTGGCCTCAAAATATCCAAATATTTTGAAACATAATACTGAAAATTTTCCCATTTTTATTTTTATCATTGTAGAAACACAAACAGAATATATCCACAGAGAATAAATATTTCCATGCACAATACTTTTGTTTCAAAATATTACTTTTCTATCATATGGATAGACCACACTTCTCTTACAGACTATTATCGGGTAAAGAAAACAGTAAGGAGGGCTAGGAAAGGATCTCCTACCTCTAGGCTATATTCTCATGCCTGCTAATCACTCAAATATTTAGAAAACCCCTAAAGAATCTACTTAAGAGAAAGAAGTAAATCAGTGAGGATTTGTTTGCTTCTGGGTGGTTGGGAGAGACCTTGGCCAGAAGCATCGGGAGATGGCAGTGGCAGTGATATTTGATGGTCCAAACAGAACAATGATGAGTGGGTTTTTCTCCCTCTTCTTCTTCCTGCTGTAATGTAGTAGATTTTATCGGAATAATCCTTTTTACCAAAAAACAACTAGAAAAAACAAATAAAATATAAGACCACCTGTCTAAATACCTCAGAGAGCAAACAATGTAGCCACACCTTGAGGGGCCGAGACATTAGAGAGAAGAAATAGATGCCTAACGTGCTTCACTGCTCTTCCCCTGAAGGCATTTCTGGGTTTTTATACACTGCAGAACCACTAACCAAGAATCCAAGCAGAAAGAGGCACCTCAGAGGGTGAAAAGTGAGGCCAACCTTCTGCAGTCTTGCGGAGCTAGGGAGATACAAATGGGCGTTCAGGGCTATGTAGGAGGTGCCACCACAGAACAGAATGCAACAGTGAAATCTAGCTAACTATTGCACCACGACCCTCAATAACAGGGAAGAATCTCAGAAAAATAGTGTTGGGTAAAAGCTACCAAGACACAAAAATAACATAAGAAGAAACCATTCCATTTATTTAAAGTGAAAAATGGGCAGAACTAACCTCTGGTCATTTGGAATGAGGCCGTAGTGACTGCAAGAGAACACGGAAGGTCTCCTGGGGAGTGTGTCATGTTCTATTTCTTGATCTAGGTTATGGATACAGTTATGTGCCATTTGTGAGAATTCAATGAGCTGTGTTTTTCATGAATTGTGTACCTTCCTATATGCACGTTTTACTTCATTTGTAAAGTTATCGAAGCAAGGGCGTAAGGCGAGGGGAGTGGGAAAGACAAAACCAAAGCCCTGGCGATCACCTGTTCTCTCTGAAGTCAGCAGCTCAGCTCCCTCTGGTTTTACTTAGGGAAAGCAGGCCCAATTACTTACCAGCTACTTTTTAAGGGAAACTGGAAATGTTTACATGAAGTCTCCTATTTTTAGGTGTTGGCAAAGATTTCAATTATGAGAACATGCGAAAACCATACAAAGCACAACCACAGCTGGGTGCGTCCCCTGGTTGGCAGTTTTGGCAACTGTAATGGCTATTTCAAATGCTCTGACACTTACTATACACATGATCTTGGCAACATTTGTCAACCTCTCTAAGCCTCAATTTTCTCATCTTTAAAAATTAGAATAATAATAATTTCCTATAAGGGTTATTAAGAGGACTGACTGTGTGTTAAAATCACTTAACATTGTGCCTCTAATACAGCAAGCTCTCAATAAATGATGATTGTTATTATTGCTATCATTACTATTAATATTATTGCCATGATTACTATTATTATTATTGCCAGAGTAATCTCTGGGGATAACAGAAAAGAGAAAAGGGTGACAGCTTGGAACAAAGACGTACATCTACAGCTTCCCACACCCATATTTTCCTGTCATTGCTATTTCCCTCTCCCACCAACTGCATTCCTGCCTTCAGTCTCCTCTTGCTATAGCACTATGACAAGCCACAGAAGCCACCACCACTTGTCTAGAATGAAAATGGGAGCAGGGCAGCTGGAAGATCTATTTCTATTGCCCCATGTTGAGTCTCTAAACTCATTTTTTTTCTCATAGAAATGCTATTATATGTGATACTTTATTTCTAAAATTTTATTCCTTTTCTAGAGAAAGTAAGATATGAGTCGAATAAGTTTTGTGAACTGCCCTGGACACCTACCTAACCATGATGTATAATATAACATTGTTTTCTGTTGTTATTTAAACTGCCCAAAAAAGAAAATTTGGTACATTCCTATTCTTTGCCATGGAACTTCTTGTACCACACTATATAAAATGTCAATTTAATATACACACAAAATGGTATACTCTCAAGAAGTTAAAACCCATAGATAATTAAACTTTCATTTTAGCTCTTGTAACCCAAGCTTTACAAACACAACTAATAAATAAGAATATTTTACATTCCAAAATCCCTGATCTTATATTATGATAGTATGCTACTGCAGAAATATGGAAGTAAAAAACAAGCCTTGGCAGAGAGGAAGCAAATCTAAAGGGTAAATCAGAGAGTAAATAATAACCATCTATAATCAAGAATTTGGTCTACCATATTTCGACCATCTATAATTAATTTTAGGCATTCAAAATGCATTTGGATGTCCTTATCCATATGACCCTTTTACCCAATACTTACACTGAAAATCAGTAATATTCAATAGTTAAACATTGGTTGCATGGTGTGGTTTATAATTATTTCAATTAATATTTCCAAAACCATATGAAGTTAGGATTTAGTAGCTCCATATTCAGATGATAAAATTAAGGCAGGATAAGTAACTTAACCAATGCCACATGATAAATAGCAAATTTGGGATTAGACCAGGTCTAGTATGAGCTTTCAGCTCAGGCAGGCCCTTAGTTGTTGCATTAGAATGTTGCTCCTGGTCCTGGTTGTTAACAGGCCTCCAAAGGCCATGCTGTCTCCTTGGCATTTTGGAAACCAGGAATATACCAATTTACTCCTTCCTTTTAGTGAATAATTCCGTCTAGGGTCAGGGTGGTTTTGTTGTTCTTTTTAAAGTCCAGCAATAACAACCCATTTTTTTGTGCCATTGTTAGGAAGAAAGAAAATGATATTTTTGTTATTGTTGTAGTGAATTACTTCATTCTTATAAGGCAGAATAAAAGAGAACAAAAAACAGAACATGAAATTTCATTTTGGGATGAAGAAAACAATTATTTCAAATAGTATGTAATTGTGTCTAAGTAAATTGTGTGTGTGTGTCTGCACACATAACATAAATGTAGAGCGTAATTAAAACACTTGAAATATCTCAGCAAATACTACACACAGAAATTCTATTAATACGTTCGCACATCTTCACTGCCATGCTCTCTGAAACCACTGGCTTATTTAACCAAAACAGTCTCCCCTTTAAGGAAAAATAAGTAGAAATAAAGAGAGCAACTGAGCATCAGGATGAGAAAAAAGTGAGAATAACATATTGGGAACAGAAGCCGCAGTCTAACTAGTGCCTCCCCACCTTCATTACCATCCTTCCAAATAAATCTCCCTGCTCCTCTTCAGCTGGCAAATAAAAAAATCAACCTACAAGATATATGTGTGTGCTTCTCCTGATGAGCACCACCATCCATCTACAGTACGTCCCACATGCCAGTTTGAAGATGGGCTGGGGGAGAATTAAAGACTTCACAAAGTCCACAGCATAATCAAGAAGGCTTTTTTCTTCTGAGTACATAGCTTTCATCTCCGTCTTGTGTGATTTTCTCTCCATCTTTCGCTTTTGTGGCAAAGATGCTGATTGCTGATGGGACAATATCTGATCATATACCCGACCTTCCAGGGCAACCAATTGGTTTCAAATCTATGGCACAAATATTTCCGATAAGTTTCACTTTGGTAAGGACTGTTAGTTCAGGTATATCCACATTTGTACATTAGAATCCTGAATTTTGAGATTTTAAGAGATGTTCAATTTCAAATGTATTTTTAAAAAATTTTAGTAAAAGATATCTCTTAAAATATATGGCAGGATGCAGACATTGCTTCATACTGGGATGGGATTTCAGTGGAAGTACTAAATATATTACTTTATCTGAAATAGTTGGGTATTTTTGTATGTTTGTTTTTATTATAAGACAAGAGACCCCACTATGGAAAGCAACGTTTTTTATTGTTGGCAGTTTGATAGCATACAGTATGATGCCTAAGAAATCATTTATTCTAGCTCCCCACTCCTGCTGCAATCCTTTTTAAAATATCCATTGCTCCTGCTCGAGCACTTCTAAGTCTTGGGAGTTACTCTAACTTTCAAGAGAATATGTTCCATTTAGAACTTTTCTAATTATTTGAAAGTTCTTGCAGTTGCAGATGTGGTGTTTAGGAAAAAATTCTAAATAAAAAAGAGAAAAATAAAAATAAAAGTTCTTTGGTTTATGGAGTTTGTGATTTCACTTACTGGGACCAATTTTGTACTTTAGAATAAGTTGATTCCCTTTTTTATATGGCTGTCTTTCAAGCATTTGGAAAAGATACCTGAGATTTCTTTTCTCTGTGTTAAACATCTTTAGGTTCCACAGCTTTGTCTTCTGGTTTTTTCTACCACTACCTTTCCATGGCAGACATTGCTAGTCACGATCTTCATTTCTACTGACTAGAGCTCAGAGTCCTTTCTCCACAGGGCTCTCCAGGCAGCCACTATTCCATTTGCATTGGAATACAAGTTGAAACCCATTTTCCATCCTTGGTATTCTGGTTTCAATATAATAAAGTTCAGTGACGATGGAGATAGGGAATGGATCAAAGCTCTTTAACAATTTGAACGTGCTCTAGTTTGGGTACTGGTCCAAGTTTGATGTCAGTGTTTTCTCTACTCCAAATTAAGCTAAGGAATTATGTGGGATGTCAACAGTGTCCTTGACAATGCAGCCTCCATTAAAGAGAACTGTTTCAGAGCTGATCATTGGGACCAAAATACCCATATTTGGCAAGATCCTCAACGCTAGATTATTAAGAGAATAAGGCAATAAAAGTGAATGAGTGTTATCTGAAAAAATTGTATCAGAATTTGGGTTTGGTTTACTTTAAGAAATGATTAATTGGCTTTTATTCATTTTTATTCAAGTCCATATATTTCACAGCTTGTGTCAAACACCTAGAATCTAAAATATCCTTATTTGAGAGCAATGTATACTTTAAGTTCATGGCAGGTTTCATTTGGGAGTGCTATTTCTTTGTCAAATGTTTATAGAAGATTTTTAGAAAAAAAATATTGTTTAGAAGTTTAACCTCCTTTTATACTCCTCATCATCTTCCACCAAGAGAACTGGGGAATGTTCTGTCTTTGTTGCATGAGATCATGCACATCTACTGCCAAACTTCAGAGAGGCCACCCAGAGTACATATTTCTCCATCTGTCAGCACCAGGAAACCTTTGAAATGTATGGGTGAATAATTACTAATACAATTTATGGCTCTTTCTCTGGGTGCAAGTGTTTGCGAAAAAGGCATACAAATAAAGTGACTATCTGAGATAAATCAATATAAAACTTATTAGGCTTGATTATTTTTTTGATAGTCAAGTTGCTTTTAAACAGTAACAGAGCACTTAATTCCTCCCCACTTTTCTATATATTCTATATATGCTGGTGACACAAGAGAAATAAACATTAACTATCTTATTTAAGGCTGGAATACAGTGCAATAGCAATTTGTTTACTTAGGAATCCTGAATGGTGGCCCAAATGCTTTTGCTTTTTCTATAAAAATGGAAAAAGCATAAAAATGGAAAAACTACTACTTAAATGAATCTTTTTGTGAAAATATTTTTTAAAAAATGAACTCCAGGGAGGTGGTTGGGTGGATAGAAAGCCCTGGGGTGAATTAGTAAGAACCCGTGATAAAGAGTTCCATTGACTCAGAGAATGTTGATACCATGCAAATCTCGGAATAGGGCCTGGCTTAGGAAGGAAGATGATTCAGTCTGAAATATATTTACTTTGAAGTGACTGTATGGTATTTACATAAAAATGTCTTGCAGAATGTGAAATTATGAGGGTGTAGTCCTTGCAAAAGTCAGGACCAAAAATGTAAATTTATATCAGTCACGATATAGGTTATGTTTGAATCAATGACAGGGGATTAGTTCACTGAAGTTGTTAAAAGTGAATAGAGAGGCTAGGAATTGGGCATAGGAGAAGAGGATGCCAAGGAAAAAGAAATGGAGTCATAGTAGGGAGAACTCAAAGAGGCAGTGGTCATCAGCTTCAAATTCTGCCTAGGAATATAATGTCAAATGGTCAGAGAGAAAAAGTTCAGTTGAACTCATTTCTCTTATCACTGATTCTTCCAATTGCTCCCAGTTTCATAACCAAATCATTCTGTCTGATATTTTTAAATGTGCTGCTCTTCATGGTCACAATTCAACCAGGTTACCAGCAGTAGGAAATGAACTTAGAAGTAATTTTGTGGAATAAATGTGATGTGTTGCGTCATTCTCTATCTCCCGACGGCATCTTTCAGCTACTTAGCTAAGGATAAAGGTGGCATTCTGGTTACGGAATGACGTCTGTCTCTGTGTAACACTAACTTGACTGTATAAAAGTAAAGCTTATGACTTTGGATCATTGATATAATATCATGACAAGCTGAGCTAACTAGCCCCTTCATATATTGCCTGATTAATTCAATACTAATGGATAAACAAGTTACTTCATTCAAAGAAACAAATGTTTAGTCAGAAAGACTGTCATTTCCTTTTAACCATTTGTTGCCACAAAGAAGAAGAAAGAAAAGGCAAATATGTGGGAAGTAATTTCCTCCAAGCGGCTAGCTGAATAATGTAAACCTTTTGCTCATTGGTTATGATGTGGCTCCATCTTGTGAAAGTTGTGCTCATGAATGACATAGACCCAATGAACTCTTCACTTTTCTTTTCACCATCTTGGCTCTTCAGTCGTGCAGTCAACTTCCTGCTCATCACGCAGAGATCAACTAATGCTCAGAAACAGATGGTGTGCTCTTTATCACCAACTTATCCTTTTATAGTCCTGCAGTTGACAAGGCCAGATGGATTAACCTCCCAAAATTAAACTTTTCACCAAATTCTTATAAATAAGCAGACATTTTATTAATACAGACTTCCAAACATGGAACAATATGCAGAGATGATTGATTACAAAATCTAATTAAAGGCAGCAATGCGGAAGAACTCAAGTGGTGTGTTCACTCTGAAAATAAGCAACATATTTATATTCAATACTCTTAGAGTAAAAAAACTGAAACAAGAATATATTTTAGAGTGAATGGCCAAATGATCATTGCTTGCTCATGACTTGCATTTATCCTCAGACATCTAAAATAGGGTACAGATAAAAATTAATAAAAAATAGTATATAACATATTAGATATCAAAAATTGTGGATAAATCCAGGAGTATTTTTTACTTTCAGAGAGAATCTTGGGGCTCCACTCAAATTCCTAACTTCCCTTAAGTCTCGTCTTTGAAAATTCACTTTAGTGATGTTTTGCCATCCAACATTCACTTTGAAAAACAAACCTAACAATGTTCTTTTTTTTTTTGAAATAAACTATACAAAGTTTATTTTCTTCACCAAAAATAATAGCAATATTTTCCATATTATTTCTAGATAAACCACAAAACACTTACGTTTGTAGCTTTTCCAGGTTTTGCCTATAAATCAAGATGAGGCAGTAAATAAAGTCTTATTGTTGCAAGAACCTGAGGAATTTAGGGAGGTGCTTCCCCACAAGAATTAGAAAGAAAATATATCATCCCTATACATTAAACTGTAAAACCAACACAGAGCAGAACAGAAATCTACAAAGCTATAGCTGGCTCTATCTTGGTCATTCAAATCACAATTTAAATATCATCTTATCAGAGAGACCTTCCCTGATAACCAAACCTAACATCTCTACTCCACCCCCACCCTGGTCACTTATTGCTATAACCCTGTTTTATTTTCTTGATAGTTCTTATTATTAATACCAGATGCTCATTTGTTTATTGAATTTCTTCCCCCCAGAATGTGTGCTTCCTAAGAACGGGAAGTTTTCTGTTTTGTCATTAATGTTGTCTTTTCACATCAAACAATATCTGATACATGGTAGGTACTCACAAATACCTGTTGAATGAGTGAACGAGAGAGTGGATGAATACCGAGGCGGTGGATGTTTCCTAGGCCGGTGTGTCTGCCCTGTAATGAGGGTTAATGTGTTGATGTACCTGGAAGGTCAGTCCTAGAGTAGGTTAGTTAGAACATGGAGGCACAGAGGCAAAAGCTATGGCACCTAACGAGACACCATCCAGAAGAGAGGGCGCTTAGCCACCACACCCTAGTACTCCCACTGTGCGTGAGAGGAGTCGCGTGGGCTTTGCTTTTGCCCTTAGACATCTCTCCATCTCGCCTCCCTGCAACTCTCCCTTCCTCTTTTCTTTCTTCCCCTCCTTACAGGAAACATGAAAAGATACTAGGCACTATAGCCTAATTTCCTGAGTTCAATTCTGACTCTTCCACTTTTAAAAATACAAAATAGCATAGGTAACAGTCCCTAGGTATATTTTGAATACTGAATGACAAATACATGTAAACACTGATAATAGTGTCTAGCTGCTGTAACACATAATAGGTATTCAGTAAATGCTATTATTATTACTTTATCTTCTGTTGATTTCTATTTCTGACAGGAAGTAGAATGCAAATATATGATATACTTTAATTAAACCTACCATTTCCAAGGTCTACTACCTCTTGCTTTAATGAATTTTCAATTTTTCTAGTCCTTGTATAAATTTATTCTATACTTATTTTTCTTACTTTTAGTTTCATGATGTGCCTTCTGGTTCTATTATACTAGCATTTGGTGAGGAATCCTAATTTACTACATCCATGCTCTTTTTTTATTTTTAATTCAGATATTCAAATCTCTTTGCTTTTATTTTTCTGAACCTCAGTTCACACAGAAGCTACTCTAAATCATTTCCTTTGCCTAACTCTTTTCCAACTGAGATATGTGTGGTGGGTGGAATTCTAAGATAGCTTTCCAAATTTCCTGTTTCCTTGCTGTTCACACCCTGCATGATCCCCAAGAGTGTGATTAGGTAGATTTTATTTCTATGATGAAGTTATGTTGTGTGACACTGGTAGAGAGATTATACAGCTGAGCCTGACTTAATCTCATGATCTCGTTAAAACAGAGACTTATCTGACTGGTCACAGAGATGAATCATCAACTTGAAGCATGAGAAAAATGTGATGCACTGTTGCTGGCTTGAAGATGGAGGGAACCATGTGGCGAGGGATGTGGCTAACCTCTAGGAACTGAGAGCTGCTGACAGCTAGCAAAGCAATAAGGGTTGTAGTCTTACACTTGCAAAGAACTAATCCTACCAACAACAAAAAAATGAGCTTGGAAGTGTATTATTCCCCAAAGACTCGAGAGGAAAACTCAGCCCAGCCAACACTTTGATTTTAGGCTGTGATTCCTTGAGCGGAGTATCCAGACACACCATACTAGACTTCTGTCCTACAGAGGGCTATGAGCCAATAAAGGGGTGTTGTTTTAAGCCCTTAAACTTATGGTAATTTGTCACACAGCAATAGGAAACTAATACTGTGTGTTTCCCTTGAGGTATGCTGACCAAAAAGTCTGTATTAATTATTAATATTACAGACACAGCCAAATCATGGTTGTATAACAGAAATGTTATCAGTCTAAGCTAGCATCTGTCCAGATTATTGAGAGAGAGAGGAAACTACCTGTAATACTGGATTCCCTAATACCAAATAAATTGACTTCCAAGTCATTCACGTTTCTTCATCTGGCAAGGTATCTACATTTCAACATATTTCTGGGATTTTAAACATTTAAATTTATAGTACTCTATAATTTCTTGAGCAACATGATTATAAGATAACCATGTGAAAGAGAATACTCTACTTAGATTAGTGAATTATAGAATATGTCCAAAAGTGAGTATTAGGTTCTTCCCATTTAAAAAAAAATCACCAAAAAAGGCTTTAGACAGTTAAAAGAATATCTGACCACACAAGCTATCTATTCACATAGCAGTTTATAAACAAATAATATATAAAACCATTTAAGAAGATCTCAAATGAACCCAAGGTCTGGAAGAGGTCATCTATCCCCCCCTTCTTGGGATGTAACTCTATCTCAGTTTTAAGTGTCCGGGACATGAGGTCTTGTAATCACACTAACAGGATGTTTGGGAGATGCGACCACATAGCTCCTGCCTCTCTCACTTCTTCAAACCTTTATTACTAATGTCAAGGAAATTTGAAGATTTTCCAAACATCTAACCTCTCTGTCATGTTTGGACTTTGAGAGTTTGAATTTAAACACCTTTTTATTTTATCCCAGAATTGCTCAAAAAAACCCAGGATGGCATTCCCCCAGAGGCAGAGGTGAGGACAATGAAAAGTCCTTTTGGAGTTTGTCCAGTGCGATGAGAGTGTTCAGAAGGAGAAAGGAGGAGGATGAGATCACTCTCCCAAAGCTCTGCATGCTCTCTGATATAATGCCCTCCAAAAGGGCTTGTACAGTGAAGTCATTTTGGCTCCGGTGTTATGTTTAGTGAAAGCCATGGATTTGAAGGAGCTTTCTGAATATCTCAGTGGTAATATATCCAATAAATCTAATCTATCTTCAAGTGGCAGTTTTAATAGCAGGCTTAAAGAGGGGAAAAAATTTCAGATTACATGCTGCTTTATTTCATAGGAGAAAAAAGCAATTATGAAAGCCTCAATCACTCTGATATAAGTTATTTTACAACGACTCATAGAAACTGGAATGAATGTGTCAGCCAGGGTCCAGTCAGGATACAAAAACCACATAGTGATTTGAACAGGCAAAGTTTAATGTAAAGAATTAGTAACTATAATATAAGAGTGATGTACCAAGGGATTGGCCAGTAAGAAGTACAAGGAACTGTAAAGAGTACAGGAATAGCAGATGGAAGGAGCAAGCACTACCCCTAGGGCTGAGATGGAGCATCCAAAGAAGAGCCCCAACCCCCTTGAGGTCAGCTGTAGGGCTTGGCTCTGGCTCATTGAGTGGCAGAAAAGTCTCTGGCATGCTGCACCAGCAGAACTTGCTATAAATCCACCCTTCAGGGTGCCAGGAAAAGCTTTTCACTGGAGATGTCTCATCGGAGCCACTCTACTACAAAACTGCCCAAAGAGGTTACTGGGGGAAGCTGCTGGCTGGGGATACCACTGTCTGCCACGTACCACAGAAGTAGGCACTGGAAAAACTGCCCATACTGCAAGAACCAGATGCTGGAAAAGCCGCCTACACTTTAGGAGTCTGGGGCTGGAGAAGTCACATGTGCTGTGGAAGCCTGGCTCTGTAGTCACAGGAGCCAAGTGCTGGAGAAGCAGCGGTGCTGCAAGAGCCTGCTGATTGAGCACACAGGAACCAGCAGAGAAGGCCCTCTCTCCTGAAACATCTCTCTAGTGCCCTCTACTGACAAATCTTATCATGCCAGGTGACAAAGGGGAAATGTTTAAAGGACCCCGATCTATTTTCATAGAGTAGGCGTTGAACGTGGAGTTGGAGCTGAGAAGCAATAAATTGGTAACTAGCGAAGAGAGTACATCTTTTAATGAAATCTCTATACTTGGTGTAGTGTTTTTTTTCTAATCTGTGAAGGAATGCTTTCTGATACTTGCACTTGACTGACTACTTTGGGATTTCATTCCCTTCCACCACCTCCAATCCTTGAGAATGTCTACATCTTAATGGTCAATAGATATGATAACTTTTGTATTTATAACATGCTGTGAATCCACTCAACTCTTCACATCCCTATTTCTCAAAAAAGATACACCTTTTTTTCCCCTGTTGAAACTGTTCCTGAGTAAGCCTATATCTCTACCACTCTGGACAAATATATCCAAGCATTCTGGTGTTAGAGGAAGTTGGATAGACAGTGTGATATTGCTCTTGTCCTGAGAGATTTGCTGGAATGGTCCTGAGCCTCAGAAATGGAAACTCTCTTGCCTTTAACTTTCTTTGCCTTCAAGGGTGGCCATGTTGCTTCAGATCGTTTTACACAGAGATTCAGTGAAGTTGAGGACTGTTGAGCTATTTTCACTATGAAAGATGTGGATTATAGTTCTTAAAAACTGTTGCATTTATTGTATTTTGGAAAATACAATACATAAAAATATATTTCATTAATGAAAATGCTTTGCACATATAGGTGTTTGTTATCTTTAGTGTTAAGTCTCTGGAGACCTTTATTTCATTCATGTAATGGTTCTATCCCCCATATTCAGTCCATAGAGACTTTGGAAAACATTTGTTTATAACTTGAATTTGAAGGCATTTTCTATGCTACCAAACATTCATTCACCCAGCAGTTATTCATTCATGCATTGATTCATTTATGATATAAATATATATTGAGCGTATCATTCTCTATGGGTGGTTGTGGGAAGAGTAGTAATTGCAAAAATGCATGAAAGATTTCCCATCTGGACAGCCCTTCAAAAATCAAGAGGGAAACAGACTATACAATTGCTATACTGTGTTTGGGGGTCCACCGGACCACCCTCAGGTTCAGTGATTCACAAGGAAGACTCACAGAATTCAGCAAAGTTGTTACGCTCGTGGTTACAGTTATTACAGCAAAACGATACCGATTAAAGTCAGCCATAGAAAAAGGAGGATCATACAATAGGGTCCAGAAGAGGCCAGGCACAAGTTTCCAATTGTCCTCCCCCAGTGGAGTCATACGAACAGCTCTTACTTCTCCCTGCAAGGATGTGTGACAACACTCAGGGAGCATTGCCAACCAGGGAAGTTCACTTTAGCCTTGGTGTCCAGGGTTTTTACTGGGGACCAGTCACATATGTGTTGCTGACCTTAGCCTCCAGCCCCACCAGAGGTCAAGTTGATAGCCCAAGGCTCCTGCTGTAAATCACATTGTTAGCATAGACTCTCTGGCTGCCTGGCATGGTCCAAGGCCCCCACCATAAATCACATTGTTAGCATAGGCTCTCTGGCAAAGCCCCCAGGTAAATAAAGACACTCTTATCAGGCAGGACAGTCCAAGGGTTTATAGGTCACCTCCCAGGAGCCTGGCAAGGCCCAAACCTTTCTTGGAAATGTGCAGAATGTGAACAACCCTGAGTTAATCCTTTACTGTTCATCATTTAACCTTTGTCTTTGCCTGGTTGTCTTCATCTATAAAATGAGGTGAAGGCAGGATGGACCAAGATAATCGTTAGCTTTAAAATGCTACAGTGATTTAAAATTTTAATTAAACAACACAGAAGTAGTGTAAGCTTTAAAGACCATTCTAATTCAACAAATGTTTAAGAAACACCAGCGTGTAAAGCAAGGACACAATTTGTATATTTCTTACAATCAGGTAATAGTTCTCTTTATCTTTGCATTGAGCTTGTACAGACAAATGGTGTTTTTCAAGCCACACTCCCACCCCCCTCTTGGCCCTTCTACCCTGCCTAGAATCCCCACCCAAATCTCTGGAAAATGAGTGCCTCTCAGGAGACTTTGAAAATTAGTTCAGGCTAATTGCTGCTGGATAAGTAGTGTTTAGCAGCTGTTTAAAATAAGAAAAAAAGGGAGATGGGTTTATATTGCAGCAAGAAGAATTTAGGTTCAATTTAAGGACAATTTGCTAACTAAGAAGAACATGAAAAACTAAAATAGTTATCAAGTTATATGGAGTCTTCTTGTCTAGAAAAAAATCAGAAATTGTATTCCTTTTTCTGGGTAGCTTAAGTTTAGATCTGACCTTACAAAGATACTGTTTTCATTGTAACACCCCTAAGCTCAGAAATTAAACCATATCCAAAATAAACTCAGTGGCTCAAGCTCCAAAAGCAGATTAGACTGTTTTAGTAGATGGAGCATATTTATAGCACTTCAGTTTAAGCTTCAGCTTGAAGGTGGGTTAATTTTGGAGTGTTGAATGGGGGTTATTTGGGAAGAGAAATGCTAGAACATAGAGTTATGTTTTGAGCTAGTATTCCAGCTCTCTGTAGGAGTAGGCTTCTGCTCCCAGGAAGCTAAAATGAATTTGAAAGTCACAATTACCATGCCTTCAGAGAAAATAATCTTCTACTCAAAGAGCAAAGCAATCAGTACCTAGTTGAGCAGGTAAACTTGATTCAGCATTGGGAAAGGCCAATTAATATCCACTAATGTTACAACTGCTTCCTGCTGATTGACTCTTCCTTTGCTGGTTTTATAGAATGACATCTTTACAAATAGTATAGGAGACTATTATAGGAAATCATTATCCCTGGAGTAGACTAGGATAATGTATCATTAAAAATCATCACGGAAAGTGAGATGTGATGGCCAGTTCACAATTTGTGTAATTCTAGAACAATCTCAATAATTTAAGAGCTCATTTATTACCAAAATGAGAAAAAGAAAGAATGACAGAATCTCACCAGGGAAGAACTGCTCTTGGTCTAAGCAAAATTAGCATTAAGTTTACCAAAGTTCATGTTACCAAACCGAACTTGGATCCAATGCATTCTCCTGGCGCAGCAAAGCCAAACGCTGACACCAAGATATGCAGTGAGAGAAGGCAAGGCATTTGTTGTAAGGCACCAAGCAGGGAGAACGGGCAGCTAACATTTAAAACCTGACTTTCCCGACAGTTTACAAGCAAGGGTTTTTAAATGCAGGAGTACATTTCAGGAAAGCAGAAGCTACAGGCAAAATTGTAAATCAGTACATGGAGGTTATACATTGGTTTGGCCAAGAAAAGGTGAATATCTTGAAGCAGGGGCCTTAGAGGTCGTGGATGGATTCAGAGATTCTTTGATTTGCCATTGGTTAAGGAAGCAAGGCTTTTTCTAAAAACTGAGGGTCAGGAGAAAGGAATTTTTAAGGTTTGGCCTGTGGGTACAATTCTCTCCAAGCCCCTCAAGAAGAAATTTAGAACAAAGAAAGGTGGTCAGAGTTCAGTCCTCAGTTGCCCCTTATCTGCGGTCTACATCATAGCTGTCGGTTGGCATTTACCATCTGGTGGGGGTCTGGGTTTCTGAAAACAACTCAACAACATAAGTTAAGATGTTATCTTTTAGTTTCTATAGGGAACCAAAACACCTTGTAACTCCAACTTGCCTGATTGCTATTGTTTAAGTTATCACTATCTTCTTTCTTATCAGGTTGCTCATTTACTTCTCAGGGCTAGCTAGGTGCCTGGAATTTCCTTTGAAGGGACTCAAGATTTTTCCTTTATTTTCATGCTTGGGGCAGGGGTGGCAGGCCCTTAAGAGTGGTCCCTGCTGCATCTCATTCAGGACACAAACAGATCACCAAAGATGCATGGAGGAAGTAATTGTAAATATATTCTTAATATGAGCTAGTTGACTGATTTTAAGACGTTGGCACGCCATCTAAGCAGTCAAATGAAATAAGCATAGTAGTTTGAAGACCAGAAAAGTTTCCCAGGTTGCCCTTGTCTGTGTGCTCTCTTGAGACCAATTATCAGCAGTATCAGCATTGCATCTGGAAGGTTGTTAGAGATGCAAAATCAGGTCCCAGTGCAGACCTACAGAATCCAAGTCTGCATTTTCACAAGATCCTTGAAGTGATTCATATGACCATTCAGGTTTGAGAAGCACTGCTTGCAAATCTGGCCAGCTGCCTGTTTTTGTAAATAAAGTTTTATGAGTCAAGCTTTTGCATTTACCTATTGTCTATGACTCTCTTGGTCTTTTGTGCAACAATGGTAAGATGAGTACTCGTGAGACTCATACAGAGCATACAGAGCATACAGAGACTGTATGCTCACAAAGCCTAAAATATTTGCTGTCTGGACCTTTATAGGAAAGTTTGCCGACTGCTGAGAGTCTAAAAGATTTTTTCCTAGCTTTGTTGAGATGGAAAGAAAACTGCTCTTTATTATCTGCAGTAACAGAGGCTTTAAGATGCAAGCTTTTTATACCTTTTATACTAGAAGCTTTACTTACTTTCCCCTTTCTCTCATCTCTTTTTCTCTTCCTTTAAAAAGATTTCAAGGTAAGTGGAAGAAAAGAGATTAAAAATAGTTAAAGAATTGTTGTATTATAAACTATGTAAAAATAACACATTTAGGTCATTTTGTTTTCTAGATTAGGATGTCAGGTATTGGAATAGACCACTTTTTACACTTTAAAAATCTCCTAAAGTGCTCTGCATGCATGGTGTCGTGCATGTAGTCTCTTTTGGTTGGGTCTGCCCTGGAATGCATGCGGTAGATAAGTCAGATAAGGACTCCTGCAGGCTGCAGGCTCCAGAGGAGTCTCCTGAGATTGCAAACGTAACTCTGAATTACAAAGGCTGGGATGGAGCAGGCAGAAACTGGTGGAACTCCTCCTCCCCAAACTTTCTATAAAACTCACCACCCATCCAGGTGCCCAAAATAAAGGGCATTTTACCATGCCCCCCAGGCTTGCGTGTCTACCTCCCGGATCCAACCTAACACTTTTCCTTCTCCAAACCCTGGGATTTAAATAAGAGTGCTACCAAGTACAACAGTCGATTTGTATTGTTCTTTATATTGTTCTCTTGCAATTTTCTGAATGTAACTTTCACCTTCTTACCAAGATTGCAAGCTACTGAAAAGTATTTTGCTGATGTTTTCTGAGTATTTCTCTTTTATACTTGCTGGGCCCCAAATAAAATTCGATACCTGATTCTTGATTGAAAGGGCAGGACCATGTGCAGTTCTGTGTTTCTGGCCCCTAACAAAGTGTCCTTTATATAATAACAGTGAAGGATCATTTGTTGTGTAATTCCTTTGCAAAAAAATAAAATTTAAAAAAGCATAGTCTAACAAAAGTCAAAAAGACCAAAAATTTCATTACCGGTATGTTACAGGAAACGTGGCCTTCTAAAAGAAAATGGTCCATAGAACAGGACTGTGACCCCTGATGGAGGTATACCGTACATTTATGACCGTCTACCCATTTCTCAAGCCACACTTGTACTACTGCTCTTTGAAGACCATGTCAGATACACCACCTCATCAGCATTTATGAATATGTATTGTTTTGAGCCACCAATATAAAAAACAAAAAAGCTTTATTCCAAAGAATGTTGACATTAACTCAGCCTCAGGACTTATCCAGACACCAAATGCTCTAGGAAGCCAGATGGTATCCTGATCTTAAGGTTGGAAAAAAAACTGATGGGCTTTGCTTTCCACGTAGCTGTATACCTGAGAGTTAACAGAGGGCTTTACAGAAGATTTCACTGTGAAGAAAGGGTCCAGATAGGAAAAACAAGATACAATGGCTATACTTCCTGACCTTAGAAGTAGCAGCAGGCCTACTAGTCTAAATATTTAGCATCTAACACAAATGAAAGTCAAATCCTCATATTTAGCATTGAAGACGTTTTAATAAATGTCCACTTATTGCAAGGGTTTGTATAATGTGAACTAAATAGACATATATCTTGCCTTTGGAAAATTGCTCTAGGAAAGATCATTTATTTATTACTTTCAGTAAATATTTACTAAGTCTCTTCTATGCCGATCACTGTTCTATAAGCTGGGGACATAACAGAGGTGAAAGCAAACACAAATCCCCATCTCACAGAGCCTACAGTTTAGTGACAGAGAAAATAAAGAATAAGTAGAATGTATATGGAGAGCAGTAAGTAACAAGTAAATGTCTATAAAGAGTGCTAAGTGGTGAGGAAGGTATCGGGAGAAGGATTAGAATTTGACATGGGGGAGTCAGGGAAGGTCTCCCTGAGAATGTGGATGCCTGGAGCCTACCATGTAAGACATCTCTGTGGAGACGAATGATGCAGGAATGGGTAGGTACGAGCTTATCTGGTCCACAAATACGACAATGGAGAAAGTAAGAATAGCTAGGAATGGAGGGCAGGACATCAGACATTGGCAGCATGTGCTAGTGTCAGCCAAGGAGCAGGTGTCTGTGTCAGGCTTGCACTTCATCCAGATGTCATAGAGGAAGTGAGATTGGAGGAGCTCCTTGAAGAGAGGCTAATGTAATCTGACCACATTGGAGCATTTCTCTGGAATAATAATTTTATCAGGACAAACAGAACGCCCTTCCATTAGTGGAGTGCAGACCAGCCAGTTTGCTCTCTCCCAGCCTCCCCGTTCCTCACTCTCCCGACCCTCTTGCTCCCTTCCCCCAGCCCCCTCCAGAGCTTTGGGGGACCTAAGGAGAGCTCCACTTAAAACTGCCCCATGCTTCCTGGTGAAGGGAGGGCAGAAGTAAAGGGCAAATATCAGAGCAGCTAAGCCAGAGGAGAATAAATAAGGCAACTTGTTATGCCAGGTGCTCTCGATTTTCATTCTGCAAAGCCAGAAGAGGTCACAAAGTTCTACCCCCTTTACAAAAAAATGTTGATCTCCGTTATCAGCTGGTACCAGCTGGGTGTCACTCCTGTCTCCTATTGCTGGGAGACACATATGGCTGTGGCTAGGACCCCACAAATCATCCAGTAAGTTCATTTTTATTAGTAGCTTCTGCTTAATTAAGGGATGCACCATGCTCCATCAATCAGCTTCTGTGCATTCAAGTCATGCCCAGTCACTCCACTACTAATAGATGTAGTTCTGGTGCTTTAGGGAAAATAAAAGATCTGGGGCATACTGGCTCCAAAAGTCAAAGGGAGTAATGTCCGACAGCTGGAGCACTGCTGTGGCAACTCCTTTAAACGTGAGACTAATAGGTGACGTGTTGAGGGCCTCTACTCTTCAAAGATACGAGCTTTGATTCATTGGATCAGACGCCTGTTAGGTAGATGTTGTCCTAATATATTAATATTAGGTATTAAACAGTATTCAATAGAGTGAACTATAGTTTTTCATTATTTAGAAAGTACATAATGCAAGATATATGGAATACCAGGAGGCAAAGTGCCATGGACAAAAATGAGATCGGTATACAGACGTCCCCAGTTTTCGATGATTCGACTTAAAGATTTTTTCTCTTTATGATGGTACCGATACAACCATTTTGTTTTTCACTTTCAATACAGTATCCTGTAAATCATATGAGATATTTCAACTCTTTCTTATAAAATAGGCTTTGTGTTAGATGATTGTGCTTAGTTGTAGGCTAATGTAAGTGTTCTGAGCACAGAGCAGGCTAGGCTAAGCTGTGGTATGTGGTATTCAGTAGGTTAGGTGTGTTAAATGCATTTTAAACGTAATGATATTTTCAACTTATGATGGGTTTATAGGAGACATAACCCCATCCTAAGTCAAGGAGCATCTGTATGTTTTTAATGCTTTTCCCCCTATTTAATTTTTTTATTCAGGGTAAGGCCCTAAGTCAGAACTACTATTTAATGGCATTTTTTGCCCAAGTTGGTTTCCAAAAACTTTCAAAGTACAGTCCATCCTCATTATTCATGAATTCTATACTCGCTAAAATTTATTTGCAACCCCAAAATGAATACTCCCAGAGCTTTCTAATCTTTCACGGACATGTGCAGAGTGGCAAAAAATTTGAATCGCTCCAAGTGTACCTTCCAGCTGAGGTTGAGCAACGTGAAGATGTGCCGTCTTTCCCATCTCAGGCAGAGTTGACCACAGGACAAGGACGGTAGGGGGCAGTGTAGGGTAGTGTAAGAAGCTCCCGCTCTGGGGCCAACTGGAAGGTGTTTGAATCCCAACTCTGGTGTCTGTTAGTGGAGGGTCTCAGGCAAGCCACTTAACATTTTTGGACCTCCTTCTCTCTTTTGTAGAATAATGAAAGTAAAATCTATCAGAATCTGTTGTTTTTATGATTTAAGACTATAAGCTTTGTGATACCCATATTTATATTGCCCCTAGGAACAGTGGTTCTATATTCACTAATTCAGTGTTTGTGGTAACTTTATAAGGCATAACTACCATGAATAATGAGAATCAATTATAATATCGTCCCCATTAGTGAATGGATATGCAAAGATTTAAAAATTTACATGAAAAGAAGCCATGTGGGTAAGAAAAATATTTATTAAAATTAATTTTATAAGAAAAACTACACAATTTTAAAATTGGCAAAAATATATAAACAGACACTTCCCCAAAGGCTGTATAATGATGGCAAATGAGGAAATGAAAAGTTGTTCAACATCATTTGTCAGTAGATACATGCAAATTAAAAACACAGGGATACTACTACACACCTATTAGAATTATTAACGTCATAAAAACAGACAATACCAAATACTAACAAGGATGGAGAGCAACAGGAACTCTCATTCATTGCTGGTGGGGATGCAAAATGGTGCAGCAACTTTGGTAGACAGTTTGACAGTTTCTCATATAGTTAAACATATTCTTAACATATAAGCCCCAAGTCCCATGCTTAGGTATTCACCCAAGTGAATTGAAAACTTATGTTTACACAAAAGTCTGTACATTAATGGTTTATTCATAACCACTAAAAACTGAAAACAATCAAGATGTCTTTTAACAGGTGAGCGGATGGTACACCCATACAATGAAATACTACTCAGCAAAAAAAAAAAGAACTAATTCATTTATGAATAGCATGGAAAAATCTTAAGTGTGTTTTTCTATGTGAAAGAAGGCAAATCCAAAAAGCTATATAACGTATAATTAATTTCATTTGCATGATATTATTGAAAATGGAAAATAATAGGGATGGAAAACAGATAAGTAGTTTCCAGGAAATGGGGAAGGCGAGGGATTGACACAGAGCAGCCACAGAGGGGAATTTTTAGAGTGACAGAACTATTCTGTATGGTACTGTTTGGATGGATACATGACTCCATGGCTTTGTCACAACCCATAGAACTGTACATCACAAAGAGTGAGTTGTATGCAATTTTTTAAAAGATCAATCAGGATGGAATCAAGACTGTGTCTAACTGTATTATAAATGTATGGCATAATGAAGGGTCAGGGGAAAAAAGGAGGCAATCTAAGTAACTTTGGAAAAATGGTGTTAAGACCAGGCACTGTAAAACTAAAGACAAAAGAACTGTGCACAAACACTGTCCTCTGGTTGGTAAATTTGTCCTCGCAGGGTATGGGTTATCAATTCTGAAACTAGTTTACATATAGACTAGGGTTGAACAAATTTGTAAAAAAATTATGGATATTGACAGCCAACTTTCTCGCTGTTAGAGAAACAAGTTACAAATAAGCAGATGGTGGTAGAGAGAGGCTGGAATAATTCCTGTGGTGATTGCTTAAACTTGGAGATATCAGTATGATTTATTTTAGCACATATACAAACATAAACACAGAAGTAAATATAGACATGTGTTTATATGTGAGTTAATATACATATATTCTAGCCCTATCTCCTGAGAAGGCCTAGAAGCAGTGATACCTCAGTAGCAATGAGCACACCCAGTGCCCAGATATTGGTTTCTAAATACCATTCTAAAATAAAAGGAACCAAGGCTCTCTGGAGAAACAGCAGTTCCTGTGCACGCCCCAATGCCCCCCAACAACAACAAAAAGAAAACCAAGATGACTCTAGAGCATCTTGTAGTGACAAAAGCAAGATAGAGCAAAAAAAAAAAAAAGAGAAAAGAAAGATGTGGACATGTCACAAGAACTCCCAGGAACCAAAACTAGAATGATTTGAACAACAAAATAATAATAATAGTATTGGATTATAACCCAAGAAATACAATTAATCCACAGGTGCAACTGATATAAATAAGTAAATGGGAAGAACAAACAGATCTTCCTTGCAGAAAAATCCCAAATAATATAGGTAGATATTCTTTCCTCCAGGAGATAAGGCTTAATTAGACTCCCCTGTGTGGGCTAGACTTAGTAACTCACTTCCAAAGAATAGAATATGGAACAGGAAAAATAGTAACTTGACAATGAAAAAATGTGGAAAACATCACCCCTTTAACCAAATAATCAAGGTTAATATCACCTGTGATAAATCATGTTGCTGTCACATATCTCCTGATATAATGCACACTTAACCTCTCTGGCCTTCTTTCCGAAACCTTAACCCCATTGTAAAATAAAATTGAGGGACATTCTATAAAATTCCTGACCAGCATCCTTCAAAATGTCAAGGTTATGAAAAAAGAAGGAAAAACTAAGAAACTATCATGGATTGGAGGAGATAAGGGAGACATGACAAAGAAACACAATGTGGTGTCCTGAACCAGATCCTGGAACAGAAGGAAGGGCAGTAGTGGAAAAACTGGTGGAGTGTGAATAAAGACTGTAGCTCGGTTAATAGCATTATACCCATACAGTAGTAGTCCACTTACCCTTAGAGGACATGTTCCACGGTCCCTAGTGGATGCCTGGAACTGCAGATAGTACCGAGCATTATATGTACTTTTGCATTTTGAGGTGCGACAGAAAAACTAGCGTGAATTTCTTTTTCCTTCCTTCACAATTTCATGGATAGAAGATTTGTTCTTACCATAGTTGTTAGCAACCTCAACATACGATTTTTTCTTTCCTTACTGAGAACTTTCACCTTTTCAATTAAAGGAAGCACTTAATAGCTTCTCTTTGACATATTTGAATGGCCAGCACCACTACTCTTGTGCTTTGGGGCCATTATTAAGCAGAATAAGGGTTATTGAACACTAGCACTGTAGTACCTCGACAGTCGATCTGACAACTGAGATGTCTAATAAATGACTAATAGGAAGGGAGTGTAGACAGTGGGGATCTGATGGACAACCCTTTGATCGGACAAATGAGTAATGGACAAAGGGATGAATCAGGTAGGTTGGAGAAGGATGGCATGAGATTTTGTCATGCTACTCAGAATGTCACACAACTCAAAACTTATGAATTGTTTTCTTCTGGAATTTTCCATGTAATATTTTTGGACCACAGTTGATCACGGGTAACTGAAACCACGGGAAGTGAAACTGTAGATAGATAAGGAGGGACTACTGTATTAATGTCTTAGTTTTGACAAATATAGCACAATTATGTAAGATGTTAACATTAGAGAAAGCTGGGTGTTATGGGAACTCTCTGTACTCTCCTAGCAACTTTTCTGTAAGTATAAAATTGGTCCAAAATAAAGAGTTAAAACAAACGATTACATGCATACATAAATTGTATAAGGTGCTATTATAAATAATTCATTTTTCAAGCAAAATAGAAATGTAACACCATGGGGAATTAGAAAAACGGAAGAAAGGAATCAATATGGTTTCCTGCAATCTACAAACTTGACTCCTCAAATTCTATTCGCTTTTTCTCTACAATAGATTTTATCTAGGAAGGAGAGAAGCAAATATAAAGGGAGATGAAGAATACAGGAGACAAAAGAAGATGTAACAAATGAGAATGTAAATATAATTAAAGCTTTCAGAACTATACAAACCAGAGGTAATTTTTCCTAACAGGCCTGAGTGTCGATATGGTTCAGAAATACAGAAATAATGAGGTCAACAAAACCATGGGATACACAGGTAGTTCAGAAGCTGTCTAGAATCTTTAACTCCAGAACCATATATATTACATACTGGCAAAGTTGTTCCTGTCGGATGATGCACACAGTGATACATAACTACTTCATTGAATAAGACAAGTCACGGCTGCAATCACAAGCGATTTTATTTTCATCTCCTACTCTCCCTGAAACTGTATCCCATTGATCTAGATTTTCTGCCCTTTGGTGAGAATGCAGGTCCCATGACTTTTTTAGTCATGCTGAAAATTTCTATAATCACTTTAAGCCACAAAACACACTCTCATTTCAATAAAGTGTCTCATTTCATGTAATAATTAAAACTTAGAATTGAGGTATTCCCCCCCTGATATTGGGCCTTTTCTGGTAGATTTCTTCTCCCTTTCCTTCCCCAGCTACTCTTCTCCTCTTGTATCTTATGAACTGCAGTATCTGATCCCTCTAGTTTTAAAGAAGAGGAAGAAAAGGAAAGAGAGATGGAAAGTTCTCACTTGACTGGTATTGTTGGGTGATGTAGCTTAGTGCTGTTGGGCTTGGCAGATGCTTCAGATGACCTTTCTTTCTTGGGAAGTTTAACGAATATGTTTTTAGTGACTTAATATCACAGATATATCCCTGCGATGCCCTTGAATTCACCCCTATTCTGGCTGATGTTCCGTGACTCCTATAGCCACTGGTCGTGTGAAGGTCCACCTGCTACCTCTAGTTTGTTTCTCCTGATGTCTTCTTGTCTCTTCAGGTGGTTTTCCAGGGGAAGATGTAAGAAAATCCCATAGTGCCTCCCTATTGTAAATGATCCTCACCTGATTCACAGAAAATACTCCCACATTGTTTGCACTGAAATTTTCTGGGTGCACAATTACCTCCAAACCACAGCCTCTACTTTGCTACCCTGGCCATCTTAGCCAGCCTATCACTTTCTCCATTTCTCAGGAATGACTCATATATTCTACTGTGACCCAACACTGCATGAGCTATTCAGTAATTTCTCCAAGTTGTTTTTTAAATTCCTTCTATCTTGGCTTGGGGTGAAATAAGAATCCTTTGCCCTTTCTCTGTGGTGGGGTGGTACTCACAGTACACCAACAACTCTTCCCTGGAATCCTCCCTCCAAAATGCTCCTCTAATCTCCTGTACCTGGCCCTTTGATGCCCTCAATGTGAGTAAGAGATTTAGGAGTTATGAAGAGGGTTCTTAGCCACCTACTATAAAAAATTTTCATCTTGGTCTAATGCCACATATATCTCAGTCAAAATTCTTATTTAATGTCCTATTAGACAGAATGCCTTTTTTTTCCGCTTTGGATACCTTTGAGCTGCCTCCCAAGTTCTGTTTATTCACTGAATAATACACGGGCTTATCTTCCAGAGTACAAGATACCTTTAGATCAGGATGGGTGGTTGTTCTGTGTGTTTTTTTAAATCACAAGCAGAAATGTTTAGACATTTTCAGGGCAGAATAAGTCAGTTATAAGATCACTTGAAGAAATAGCAAAAAAAAAAAAAAAATATGATAGAAAATCTGCAAAGAATGGCATGAGCATGTCAGGGTTAAATTTTGACTTTTATATGTTGGCACATGCCCCAACAGCCTGGCTACTTACTCCAGTCTTCTTCCACGCTGAGTGGTGCTAAGCCCACTTCAAGGGATAACAATGCTAAGAGGCCTGTTGGGAAAACTGCTCAGTGGAGTCCAACACACAGTTCACTTGAGAGGAAAATCAAATTTTCTTTCTGTCCTCGAGCAGTGAAAAGGTGGCACATTAACCCCCTGCATCCTTTCAATAATGTGGGAAGTAAATCTAAGTAATGCCGTACCACGAATGTGAGGCTACGTCATCTAAAATACATAGGTCAACGTTCTTTCCTGACATTTTTTCACAGTCATTTTCTCTTCTACACGTTTTATTATTATGATGGCTATTAAAGGGTCTTGTACACTATGTGGAAAGGGTGAAAAATGGCAGCCAAACATTGAGTGTAGGGGTTTTTTTGTAATATAAATAAAGGTGGGCTATAGTATTGTATGTATATTATTATATACATTCATTATTACAATAAATACATGAAGGAAGTTTTATATCAGAAGGGCATACCTCCGGCCCTTTCCCCTCATTTATCCTTAGAGAGATTTTTTCTCCCTAAGGGATTGTATGAAGAAATTTTGTGACTTTTGGAAGAGAATATATAGAGGGTATGATGTAGCCTTAAGCTCCCTCCACTTGCCACTGTTTGTGAATTGAGTTGGATTATGTCATTTCCTCTGATGCCCTGTAATGCAGCCTTAAGAATAATGATCCTGCAATGTGGCTCTGCTGAAAATGGCTTTTCCAGTGCCAAAAAAAGATGATTCATACTTGGCTTAGGAGCCATTTCTGGAAACTGCCAGAACAAAGGACAGAGGTAATTCACTAAGGAGCTCCATCACCGTCCAATCCAATTTGGAAATGATGGTAAAATATAAATATTTTAATTGATATATGTATGTGTATGTGTGCCATATACATATTTGTTTTGTATACAGATATTTATAATACAGATGTGTTCACACATACACGTACAATGTGTATATATTTATTTTAAGGGCAGAGATGTATTAAATTGTTGTTACTCATTCCTTAATTTTAATTGTGTCATTCAAAATAGGTTAATACTCTCCTACAATGACACCAACCTGAAAATAGAAGCCTTGTTGAAATTGTAACTATTGTAACTCTGTCATTATACATTCTCTTGTTCTCAGGAATTACTAAAAATCACACTAAAAAAGACATATGTGGTCATCTTATCCACTTCTACTGCCTGCTGCCAAAATTTAAGAAGCATCTGGCCACTTCAGTGGTCAGTGTTTCCGGCGGCAGAGCTTTCTACCACTTCTTGGGGAAGATGTATCCTCAGAGACCTTGTTAGGGAATTTATCTCCACATACCTAGGGATGCCGTCTCAGCAGTGTCTTACATACCTCATTTGACCACCCAGTTATCATAGTCTTCCTTGGCTATGTGTCAGACTGCACATTTATTTTTCTTAATCTTTTCTCAAAAATCAATTCTCCAAGTCCCTTAATCATTTTTATTGATCTCTGTTGAATTTTCTCTAATATGATGGCACCTATCTTCTTCTGAAGTACAGACATTTGCTCCTTTATTCATCTTTACCATTCAACTTTCAGCTTCAGCTGGGTACCACGTAGTGTACAGTATGGAGGCTACCAGCTTATTTTGTCTCATAGAACATCCACTTTCCATCATTTTGTAAGAGTCAAAAATACATTATAATAAAACCTAACAATTTGCTTCTTGTTCATGTTTGGTGTTTTGTGTGTGTGTGTGTGTGTGTGTGTTTTTAATCAGATTCTACTATGAACATGGCTTCATGTTACTAAGTGCCTGGTGTGTTTTTCAGGTCACATCTCTCTGAATTTCTAAGGCCACATAGTTACCTTTCCATCTGTAATTCTACTTCCCCTTTCTTTACTAAACTTCACTGCAAGTCAACTGAAAATTGTAAGACTGTATTAGAAAAGGAATAAAATACAAATGTTTTTTCCAATTAAAAATCTCTTATTTTGCAAAGGTGGTAAGATTATTGTACAGGCAAAGAATTTATCTGATAAGCAACAAAGAAAACTTGGGAAGTAACACAAGAGTCCTAGGTTCATTATTAGGCCTGGGGAAGGGACGACTTAAATTATAAGGTGCACTGGGTAGGGGGTGGGATTGATAATAGGCCGACATGATAATTGCTACCATGTTGTGAGTACTTACAAGGTGCCAGCTGCTTTCCCAAGGTTTTTTCACATATCTCACTTAAAATATTGGTGAGAGACACAATTATTATGGTCATTTTTATAGATGTAGAAACTAAGACACAGAAACACTAAAAACATGCTCAAGGTCAGTCTAGTTAGTAAGTTGGCAGAATGCAGAATTCAAACCCAGGCAGTCTGATTAAGAACCCACAGACCTCATCACTTGTGTTAGAAATAAGCCCACATTTCGAAAATATAGGTAAACTCAGATGATCAGTGAGGTAGCTACCCTAGCCTTGGTTATCAAAAATACAAAGTCAAGTTGCAAACAGTGCTGTCAACTAGGGATTGTTCAGGGAAGTAGACAATTCTGGCTGGAAAAATTTGCCAATTATGTGTGATTTTTAAAAAGCTTTTCTTTTACTAACTTCTTATTAGTGATAAAAAAAACCCTTAGTACTTTATTGAGTCCTCTTTAAAAATTCTTTGCCTGGAGAATGACAGATTAACTCTCATCCAAAAGAATAATCTTAAAACTATCTCAGATCCTAAAATTTTTCATTGGAAACATTGCTGCATATATGTACAGCAAGTTTCCTCAGCATTTGTTTGTGCAAATCAACCCTGGAGGAAGGACAGAAATTAGTCTGGAAAGGATTAATCCAGAAGGAATTGATCATTAGGTTCTTCTCAACCTACTGTATCCCTTTGGCCTTCACTAGAAAAGCAACAGCGAGTCTCCATCCCTTGCTTGCAAGAGAGGCCAGCTCAGCTCAGCTGAAATCAAATCCATATTCATCAAATCTCCCTGTTTGGATCACTTATTATGTTAAAATGAAAAGTACTATTTCAAGGGGATTCAATTTATGTTCCAAGGGACGTTAAGAACCATTCTTAAAATATGAACAATTCCTGCAATAAATTATTAGTGGTAACCTCTGGTCAGGTCTCTTAGAACTGTTCTAAGGAACTAAAGATGAATTTCTCATTTCTCATTTCCAGAGTTTAGAGGCCTCAAGAATGAGTATTTTAATCTATGACTTACTGCCTGTTACTAAGTGATTCTGGCTGTGTCAATAAATTTGTTCACAGCTCTAATTGTGTTAATGAATTGAACATAATTAAACTTACAACATGTCATGAGTTTCTTCTGGCAGAACTCAGTAGATTTTTCAAAAAAAGATCTCTGTGGGAAAACAAATAAATGTACTGCACAACTTCTGCCATCACCATATAGTCTCTGCGGAAAAAAGATTGAACTAAGAGATTCTGAAATTGGCTTTATGAAGAATATTCCTCTCTGAATAAAGCTTTACTCAATTTGTAACAATTGTGACCTGTCCTCTGATTAAATTCACTAAGTTGCAAGCTCCTGGAGGGTAGAAAGTGTATATTATCTTATCTTTATCCCTAGCACTGAGTACAGGGCCTGCTACATAAAAGTGTATAGTGAGTAAACGTGGCCCCATGAACAAATTCAGTCTGAATAGTTCCATTTGGGGGCTCAGGGAGGAAAGGGAGCCTACCATGTACTTGGTCATCTCTGTGCTAGTCACTAGGAGCTCTCACATACAAAAGCGTATTTAATCCTCAGAAAACTATAATCCAATTACAATAGTGCCCCCTCTTCCACTGTTTCACTTTCCATGGTTTCAGTTACCCAGGGTACATTACAAGATATTTTGAGAGAGAGAGACCACATGACCACATTCACATACCGTTTATTACAGTATGTGGTTATAACTATTCTATTATTAGTTATTGTTGTTAATCTCTTACTGAGCCTAATTTGGAAATTAAAATTTATCATAGATATATATGTACAATCATGTGCTTCATAATGACATTTTGTCGATGATAGACTGCATATATGACAGTGGTCCCGTAAGATTATAATATTGTATTTTTACTGCACCTTTTCTATGTTTAGATACACCAATACTTACCATTGTGTTACAATTGCCTACAGTATTTATAATAGTACAGTAACATGCTGTACAGGTTTGCAGCTTAGGAGCCATAGGCTGTACCATGTAGCCTAGGTGTGGAGTAAGCTATACCATCAGTTTGTGTAAGTGCACTCTGTGATGTTTGCACAACAATGAATTGCCTAACGACACATTTCTTAGAATGTATCCCTTTTGTTAAGGGACACATGATTGTATAGGAACAAAACACAGTATACATCGGATTCAGTACCATCCATAGTTTCAGATAACCACTGGGGATCTTGGAATGTATCCTCCCTTGGATAAGGGGGGACTGTTGTATCTTCATTTGATATGTGGGGAAACTAAAGCTTAAAGAGGTGGAGTAACTAATCTGAGCTCAGATTTAAGTACATGGGAGACTTGGGATTTAAATCCATGTCTATCTGACTCCAACACTTACGCTCGTTTCACAGCCCCACACTGTCTTTAGAAAATGCCTAATGGGTAGGTGTGCTTGATTGGTCCCTGGTTGACAAAAGTGCACCATGAAATGTTATCAAGAATTCTCTATGTACCATACACTTTCCTTAAATGGTTTGCCTTTGCCTAAATACTTTCTTGAAAAATAAAATTAGTTGTCAGTTAAGAAAGATTTGCAACTTTTTCCAAGGTATTTTATTTACATGATATCTTCAAAGTCAAGGGCCATGACTTAACATTTCTTTCATATCTGCTATAATGCAAGGCATCGGTCTTACAAACTGTGAGTGTTTAATAAGTGCTTAATGGTGACAAATATTTCATTTGAATTATTGTCTTAAATAATGTTGCTGCCAAAGGAGCACTGCTTTTAACTTACAAGACCTGAGAGCTTGGTTTTTAACAAAGAAGGAAAAAGAAGTCAAGATCTAGACAATATTCATTTCTTGTGGGCACAATAAAAGGGAAAGAAAAATCCCTAAAGCTTTGGTTTAGTCAGAAAGCTTATATTAACTTGAATTTTGGTATTTAGAACCACTCACAAATAATCTCATGGGGTTACTAGAGTTCTAGCTGTTTTCCTAAGGGTGAAAAGCCTTAGACAGGGAGAAGAGTGAGAAAAGAAGCAAAGAGTTCAAATAAGTTATAAGAATCTTAACATTTATTTACAGTTTGTAAGTTCCTCAACATGTTCTGTCGTCTTCAGTCTAAGAAGAGCAGCTGCGTGAGGAGGTCAGGGCAGTGACCACTACCCTCAGTTCATATATGCAGAAATAGAACAGTTGAGGATTAGACTTAAAAAGCCCAACCCAAGACAGGCTGGGTTTACTCACACTCCTGCAGCTCGTCGCCCTCTGGAGATGGGCTTGCCATGGGTCATCCAGGCTGTGTTCCAGGCAGGCCACCAGCTGGGAAGGCATGAGGGTCCAACCTCCTCCAGCAGACCTGCCTGAGAATGCGGGGGCAGGTTGGATCGAAGTTGGGGACCTCTGTGCTTTGGGAGAGGCTAAAAGTGTGCGAATATAAAATGCATAATTGAGGGCACGTCAGATGGCAAACCAGCTCATTTTGTCTAAGGAGCCCGAGAGAAATGATATAAATTAGACAAGTAATCAATAGCCTTCAGATATCTAAGTGAATATTGCTGAACTCAAATCTCCAGCATATTTAATTCTGTCTCTAGAAAAGGTTTCCTTTTGTAAAAACACGAATAATACTTTTTATTACTTTTTTTTTTTAAATAAGGTATTACGTTTGGAGAACCTGTAACAGTATTGCCTCTTAATTGATTCTTCAAACATACCTTTTTAATTAAATACAGTCAGTCAATCCTCATTATTTGTGAATTCCATATATGTGAATTTGCCTGATTGCTAAAATTTATTTGTAAACAATATTCTTGGTGCTTTCATGGTAATTTTGAGGACATACACTGAGTGGTGGAAAATTTGAGTCACTTGACATGCATATTCCTAGCTGAGATCAAACTAAGTGATAGTCTGCCTTCTTGTTTCAGTTCCTGTATACTATAAACAAGTGTTCTTTTTAGTGCCACCATTTTCCAATTTTTGTAACTTTTGTGGTGATTTTGCTTTTTAAAATGGATCCCAAGTGTAATGCCTCATCCAGCAGGGTCAGGGAAACCTAAGGCCTTAAGGTCACATGTGGTCTTCTAGGTCCTTAAAAGCAACCTCAAGGCCACAGGTTCCCCACCCTGGTTCAAAGTCCAAGGAGGCTAAGATGTGCCTTATGGAGATGTGTATTACATAAACCTTGTTCAGACATGAGTTATAGTGCTGTTAGCTATTAGTTCAATGTTAATGAATCAACAATATATATTAAATAAGATGTCTTTAAATAGAAGCACATATAAAACAAGGTTATGTATTGATCAGTTGACAAAAACATTGTGACCAGAGGCTCACAGGAATGTAACCCTATATTTCCCCTAGAAGCAAAGGTTCAGTATTTGCTAATTCAATGTTCACAACAACCTCATAGAATATAACTACCATAAGTAATGAGAATCAACTGTGTATTTTAAGATTTAGTCCAGTGAGGATTGAGCTGGTAACTGCTGACTGTGAGTGCTAGTGTGGC
Source organism: Daubentonia madagascariensis (assembly GCA_023783475.1). Classification (NCBI taxonomy): domain Eukaryota; kingdom Metazoa; phylum Chordata; class Mammalia; order Primates; family Daubentoniidae; genus Daubentonia; species Daubentonia madagascariensis. Next base: position 9,296,752 of record JAKFHU010000445.1, read on the forward strand.
ACATAGTAGATACTCAGTAGATGCTTTAGTGAATGAATGAATGAAGCCAATGAAGGATTTACATTCTATAGCTTGGTAAGGACATCAGAACCTATTCTAACTGGCTATATATGCAAACTACCTGGAGAAAATGAAGAGAATAGGGCCAAGATAGCAGGAAACAGTCTGAAGCAGACTCCAAATGAAGAGGATGCAGGGTAAGTACCCATTTGGCCTGACTCTAGCAGCTTTGGAGACACTGGGAGGTGCAGAGACAGAAAGAAAACAGACATGCTACCCCGGGTGGAAAACTAACAAAGCAGCTCTCACTTTGGCCTGCCCACAGGAGAGGGGGTTAGGAGTGGAGCCACAAAAGAAAAAGTTACTAGCAGCAGCTTCTAAAACTTTGTGGAAGCCGTCCCAGCTCTAACACTGGGCCAGATAGGCACATCAATCTTAAAGGAGGTGAATGCTGATTTGTTCTCATAAACATTGTGGCAGGTAGGTAGGTCGGCCTCTGAAAGATGTCCATGACCTAATCCCCAAAGCCCATGGCTATGTTATGTGGCAAAGGGGAATTAAATTTGCAGATGGAATTATGGTTGCTAATCAGCTCACCTTGAAACCGGGAGATTATCCCGGATCATCTGGATGGGCCCAATGCCACCACAAGGGACCTTATAAATGAAATATGGAGGTAAAAGAAGAGTCAGTGTCAGAGTGCTGTGATGTGAGAAAGACTCCACCGTCCATTGCTGGCTTTGGAAAGGGAAGGGGGTTATGGTCCAAGGAATGCGGACAACTCCTAGAAGCTAGAGAAGGCAAGGAAACAGAGTCTCCCCCAGAGACTCCAGAAGGGAATGCAGCACTGCTGAGACCTTGATTTTAGCCCACTGAGACCTATTTTGGGCTTCTGACTTTAAGAACTGCAAGATAATAAATATATGTTGTGTTAAGCCACCGATTTTGAGGTAATTTGTTACAGCAGCAATAGGAAACCTTTCCTATATCTGTTGGTGCTTCCAGTGTTTTAGATGTTTTCATCTATGTGACCATGCATGACCTTTATAATCTCTGTGTAAGACAGAGACAATAGGAGGCCCCAGACCTAAAAATTGTGGCTACTCAGAAGTTGAACCAGACTCAAGTCTAGGCCTTATTTGCCTTTGTAAAACATTCCTTTAGTTCATAATTGGGAAGTCCTAAAATCATCTGGGACCACATCCAGACATTTGCAGACCTCTGAGGGACACCCTTAAGGAATTTAAATGTCGTTTTCCAAGACAGCCGTGTAGGAGGACCAGTGGAAATCCAAGCCTTTCCACCATAGTTCACTGCCAACTTCTCTGAGCTAGCACCATGTTAGTAGCTGCTTGACAGGTGTGACAGGCAGAATTTGGCCCCCGTGACCTTCAGCCTCTGGGACTATGGCCATGAATGTGTTATATTGCATGGCAAAAGGAACTGTGCAGTTGTTAATGGAGGTCACTTATCAGGAACCTTAGCATTGGGAGATTATCCTGGATTGCCCTGGCCAGTCCAGGGTAATTCTATGAGCCCTTAAAAGCAGGGCTTTTTCCCTGCTGAGAGCAGAAGAGGGAAGCACAGAGATGCATCAGAAGGAGATATCAGAGAGATTTGAAGCTCAAGAGGGACTTGACATCGTTGCTGGCTTAAAGATGGAGGGGAACATGTGGAGACTGAGAAGGAAATGAATCCTACCAACAACCAGTGAACGTGGAAGAGGGCCTGAGCCCCAGGTGAAAATGGTAGCCCTGGCAGATACCTTGACTTTCACCCAGTGAGACCATAAGCAGAGAATTCAAATGAGCCATTCTGCGGGCAGACTTCTGACCTACAGGACTCTAAGGCATTATATGTGTGTTGTTTTGAGCTGTTAAATTTGTGGTCATTTGCACAACTAATGCAATAAGAAATGGGCCATAAAAGAGAAACAAAAAGATGTTATTCAAAAAAGGGATGAACTTGCATTTGCAACTAGGAGAGGAAGAAGGAGTCTCGATAGGAGATAGAATTAAACGTGGATCTTAAAGAGTAGGTTTCAAATGAAAAATTGGGCAAGTGGGGATGGAGGTGGAGAGAAATTTCCAGAGAAGGAGCAGGTGGAGTAAAAGCAGGAAAGGGGGAGCTCACGATCTATCCCGGGACCAGCACATGCTCTAAACAAATCCTGGGTCATATTTTCCTCATCTGGATTCTGGCGGATCACGCTGGTCCAGGCTGGCCCACAGGTGAGGATCCAGAATGAAAATTCTAGGCTGGGTGTCAATTAAGTCACATCCTGGGACCTCCAGCTGAGATTAAAGAAGATAAATTCCAGTCTGGGCTCAATCCTAGGTTAACTTGTCTGTGGGTACGTGCAGATCCTAAGACCAGGCCAGGTTAACACTTACCCTGTGGCTAGCTCAGCCTCATGCCATAGGTAGAAGACAGCTGGGTGAGAAGCCAGCGCTGGAGGCTGGGGGTGGGGAGGGCAGCAGCAGTGGGTGCCAGAGCTCTGACTGCCAATCTTTCATCTCAGTAAATAACAATCAGCCCATCCATTCGTCTCTACTAGCTCTGTTACCTTAAAAAGTACACTGGGGAATAAAATCAATAAAATGAGCACTTTCTATTTGGGCAATTCGTAAGCCTAAATGGAGTAGACGGTTTTGATGATATAGCTCAATGCCAAGCAGTGGAAATGATGACTCAGTGGGTGTTTCTGATGTCTGATTATCTGCAGTGACTGCAATAGCAACAATCTCATTGAGGTAACTGATGACTAAGCTCTCAGGCACGCCTGCCTGTTTTATCAGACACAAAGGCCATGAGCTCCTAGGGTCAAAGAACTTGCCGTTGAGACTTCTCTGCCATCCCCTTCCTCTACGATCACATGGGGTACTTGAGACATGTCTCCTGATTGTGGTGAGGAAAGTAAGACAATAATGGTTTCTACTTAGAAGCCACATCCCGCAAAGAGTTGAAGGTCCTTTGCTGAGTTCAGTTTTCAAAAACACATATCTGGCCTCCATCTGCTTGCCTGCACTCAAATAACACGTTTCTGTGTAACAATTGGACAGATTTTTACGAATCTTCTCTTATGTATAGGAGATTGAATCAAATGGGGGTCTCAAAGGGTAGGTTTTCAAAGCAGATATGGGCAAGAGAGGTGGCGATGGAGACAAGTTCCCAGCAGAGGCATGGAGGGGATATTCGGGGACCAGCAAATGTCCTCAGAGAATGGCAAATGTCCCGTTAGAAAGGAATGGTAGTTTTCAACGTAACACTTTGTGATGATGTTCTCCCAAGTTTCTAGCTTAAACTCAAGAAGGCAGTGAAACCAACACTGACTGTGGAGTCAGGAAGATGTGAGTTTGAGTTCTGGCTCCACTATCTCCTCACCTGGGAGAACATGAGGATTCAAGGAGAAAGTATCTGTGAACAAGTTTGCAATGTGCTCACCAATGTTCCTGGTGTTTCCTTCTCTGTCATTCCTCCTCTGCTGTCTTGAAGAGCCTTAGAGGACAGTTGGGACAGATGTCCTGTCATGGAAAACAGTAGATATTTTCCCCCCTTGGGGGAGGAGATTGCAGCAGAGAAGATTCTACTGAGTGGCCAGCAGCCTGAACATGTGCCCACACTGTGGATGTTATTTCACTTGTGTCTACTCCAAGGGAAGTTTATTTCTCTGTGCATGAGAGCCAGGCTGTCACCTTCGCTCAGGCATCCTGTGCTCTCTGTCACGTCCGTCACACATATGGTGCCTGGCAGGGTGCACCTCCATTCCAAGGCCCTTTCTGGAGAGCATCTGCTAACCCTGCCAGCCTGATGCCTCCAACCTCAGCACCACCTTTCCCAGGTTTCTTGCTGAATCAACCAATTAGCTCAGATCATCTCTGACTGCTTTGAACTATGTCTTGTTACAACATGGGTGGATGGGGACCTGATGAAGTCCAAAAGTCACTCTACGAATGAAGCCTCTTAATACAGCCCTGATGCCAGAATCTCTTCTCTTTTCCTTTTAATATAGTTAGTGGTCTTAGTACTCAAGTTTTCACGGGCTTCTAGAAGAATCCTGGTGAGGACTCTGAGCGATGCCTTCCCTGAAGCATTCCTCATGACATTTCCTCCAGGATCTTTCCACAACCTAACAGCAAACTGCATGATTTATTTTGAAAAAAAAAATTAATAACTGACTCTGTGCTCAAGGGATCAATGATATATTAAATCACAGATTATCTTCCCTTGGATAGCTGCACCTCAGCTCATCGCGTCCCTGTGACAGTCCCAATCTTTGTGCCCCAAAGAGTCAAATGCTCACACTAAAGTTTCCACAGCTCTGTGACCAGTCTCTGATAGGACTGAACTCTCTCTGGCACGATAGAGTTTCTTGTGGTTTCCTGAGGAACGTTTTCATGGGGGTGCCCTGCACTTTTGCAAGCCAGGCAGACGGGGACAAGAGAGGTGTCCTGTCACCCTTGGAAACTCTGTATGGTGACCTGGCATTTTGCTTTCTTTGGAGTTGTTGTCTTGTCGTGATTCCAGATACTTATTTTAGTTCTTAAAACTGTATCATGGACAGCTGAAGAGCTAACCAGGAACTTGATATTAAGGGAAACTCACACAAACATGTTTTATATAATATATATAAGACTTTCATAAGCTCCAAAATGGCCCTTTGGAGGTTATTTATTTGTTCTAAGTGAAATAGTTCCATTAAAAGATTATTTTTCACTACCACTGGTGTTTATCCTTCAACCTGAGAACTATTCTGGTTTGTTGCCCATAGGATGTAACAAGCAAGTCTGTCAGTCAATTCCTCATGCAAACTGGAAACTTTTACAAATGGAAACTTCAACAAAAACAACACAAAGAAAACCTACACTTTAGAGGTGATATCTGCCGTAATTATTTGCAAATTGCTGTGATATCACAGTTGACATCACGAAGGGGAAGAAGAAGAAATATACATAAATCAAGCTTTTTTTCTATATTTCAACAATTTTTTCTGACTAAATGGATTATTTTAGGTTTGCCCATTCAGTGTAATTAGTGCATATGGTCCAGCTGTGAAGAAATAGCTGAGGACTCCTAACTTATTATTAATTAGGCTCATTAAAATGCAAGTAAGAGAACGTTGCCTAGGTAAACAATACCTTATGTCAAAAAGTCATTACTTGACAAGAGCTAGTCTTCCTATCTAAAGTCATTACTGATATTTGGTGGAGGCTTTTTTTTAAGGCACCATGGGTGCCAGTTAGCTACTTTTGACTGACATCAAGGACAGACACGCAGAGCTGGAAGGAGCCAGTGGTACAGCACAGCAATTCTTTTCACATCATTTCAAAGTACGTCTGGGGGAGGTTAAAGGTTGACAGCCCGATGACAGGCCTTCTTCAACTGCCGTGGTGTCACAGCAGGAGCATGTCAGGAAAATTTCCTCGGCCCCTCTGAATTTCTTACATGTTCACATTTCTTTTCCTGTCTCGCAAGTAGGGAGGGATTGGCAGTTTTGTGACAAACACCTGGGAGAGAGAAATGTGTGTTATCCCTGTTAGGAACCAGGGAGGTGTTGAGGTGAAAAGACACCTGAGCTTGAGTGGGAAGTCCCTCCTGATACTTTGCCAAATTGGAGGGGAAGGCAGGCCACCCTGGTCCAGATGGACATCACTCACTGGCTCCACCGCCTATAATTTTGCACACTTTTCCAAGAGAGTCTATAGGTTAGCTGTGGCTTCTGGCCCCTGGAAATGCAACTTTGCAGCCTGATAACTGAAGAATTAGCTCAGCTAACTTGGCAGAGGCCTTCCCAGTCTGTGGAGAGTGTGAGACCACAGGATCCACAAGCAAGATGTGCAGGATGAACTCTGGCCTTCAATGCCCCGGCCTTGGAAAGCACCCAGCTTCACGGTCAGACACTGTGGTCAGGATCTTCGAAGGTTTCAGGAATTATTCCCCAGACATAATCTTCTCTCTAGGGTTCTTTGTTTGAGAGCAACAGAAACAGCAGCACTCACACACCAGCTGATTTCTAGAGTTCTAGAAATGTTTCCTTGTCTTTAAAAGTCTATGCACGCTTCCGTATAAATCACTGCAGGGATGCAGGCTCTGGTCTAAATGGATCAAAAGAAACTATTGACAGATGCTGAAATGAGTGTCTACCCTTAACACTGGGTCAATTGATAAGTGTCTGACCTAGACTTTTGACTGACACGAAGAGCTGTCAGGAAGAACTCTCTTTTCCAGTGATGACAATAAAGCAGGAGGGGAGGAGAGGGAGGCAAGAACAACCCAGGGAAGAATCTCACTCCCTGGTGGACACAGTTGTGTCCCCTTAGATGCACCCCAGGCAAAACTGCATGTTTGATAATGATGTTGACACCTGTGCTGGATAAAGGATGTGAGGAGTACAGTTAAATCTGAGAATTCCATGAATCAGATGTGGAAAAAATTTAAGTTTGTCTCAATCAAATAGAACATTATCATTAATATTATTTTTAATCCCCATTCCAAAATGGTTGTAGGAGAAACATTCAATATAAAGCAAAAATTTTCCATGCTATCCTATAGGAAAGTTTGCAGCCTTGAATAAAAATATGCACTGGGATGTTGGAGAGGTCCAGAAGCACCTTAATCTATGCTATTCCTGTTTTAGCATTTGGGCACATGACCTCTCCAAGGGGAGTATTGGAGAGTGTATCCTATTTTTGCAATGTCATTTAACCTATATTTTAATCCAACTAATATCCACAAAGTTATTTCATGTAGGTAACTTCACATGTCAAGAAGTTATAATTTTATATTTCAGATTTTTACTTTTGAGTTGTGACAATGTGTCCTGACAAACAGCAGGATTGCACTATTAATTCGTGATGCTACCTAAATCCAGTCCTGTCCTTTGCTTAACGGCTGCTGCTGTTACTCCTCAGAGATGCTGCTTCCCCTACCTGAAACCGTGGTAACCAATCTTCACACTGACTTCCATCTTCACCAGAACCTTGCGAGGCTGGTGTTGTCACCACTACTTTACAGATGAAGAGACTATGGCTCAGAGAGGTTAAGTAACTGGCCTAAAAACACTGGTACACTTGCCTTTTAGTGTAACCGGAATTCTATATAAAAGAACAAGGCTGCTGCTGCCCCTAGGAGGCCATAGTGCTGTGAGCAGCTACACAGACCAGTCTGGAGACAGTCAGAGTTGGGGTCAGAGTTGAGGGGGGGAGTGGAATCCTGCTCCTACATGCACAAATCCTCAAGCCTTTTTTGATCCATTTCTAAAATTAAAATTCGAGGAAAGACCGACCAAAATCACACTATGCAGGAGCACAAAGACTAGGCTAGAGAATTTCCAGGCTTGAAGGGGGAAAGGGGTTGTTTTGGGAGGCCCCCACACGGGGTTTTGGTAACTGGCAGAAGCCTGTGCCGAAGCGTTTCCCCTGCCCCTGCTTCACCTCACCCTGCTCTCTGCCCCTCGACACTGACCTCTAGAGACTGCAGCAATGGCTCCGGTGTCCTCCGGTGTCCAGTTGACTTCCCTCAACCACAGTGCTAGAGTTCTCACACAAATCGAGGGAAGGAGGAAAATGAGGCCTTAGCATGAATGCTCCTGGTTCCCCATGAGTCACCTCTATAGCACGTCACTGCTCCTCTGAAAGAGGCAACCCTATACAACTCTTCTTTCTGCAAGATTCCAGTAACTTCTCCCTTCTCTCTTTGAGCCTGGGAGTGAAGACGGTCCTGCTATAGCTAAATTTTGATTCGCAAAGTATTCCTAGTAGCCTCCACAATCCACCCATGCCTTTGTGATTAGTCTCTTAGCAAATCAATTCCTCTTGAATACCCTTATTTGGGCATAACACCAGCTGAGACCCTGCCTGGATGAGACTCCACTACTTTTATCTCCTCCTGTATGCCTAAGAAATTTACTCTATCTCCATTTGGAAATCAGATAAATCCATAATACAGAGTGAGTTCTGGAGGTAAAAATGGCCAGGCACCTCCCTCTAGTAGTTCAGGAGTCAGCAAAAGTCCAGATGCCCCTACATCAGAAAGTATCATCCTAGACAACCTTTTATTTAGTGTCCATTAATATTTTATATATATATTATTTTATCTAACATAATTCTTACAATACTATTCTAAGATAGGCATCATATTCACCCCTGTCTTATGAATGAGGAAACTGAGCCTAAGGTTAGTAATTTGCCTAAAGCCACACAGTAAACAGCAGAACTTGAAAGTGGCCAGTGGCAATGGTCCTAAATTTCTTGGGTAAAGTTGGTAGTCTGTGAAAGTGGCAGAGCCTGGCATGACCTACAGGGTATTTTAAAGCACCTTGTACTTTTGGTTTCCCAAAACATAAAAAGCACTAAAATATTCTATTCTGCATGAAATAAGTCCATGATGACACTCAGATGAGTGTTTCAGGGAGACTTGCTTATCCAATTGCCTACCTAACATCTCCACTTGGATGGCTAAGAGTATCTTCAACTGAATGTACCCCAAACAAAATTCTTTATACCATCCCTACTGCCAACCTGCTCCTCCTGCAATTGTTCCCTGTCAGGAAATGGCAACTCCATTTTCCCAGTTGCTTGGGTTGAAAACCTTAGATCACCTTTGACCCCTCTCTTTCTCCCATACCTCTTGTTCATCCTGTCTGGAAACCCTGTTGGCTGTCTGCAGTAGCTTGAATAGTGTCCTCTCCAAAATCCACGTCCACCCAGAACCTCAGAATGTGACCCTATGTGGAAATAAGGTCTTTGCAGATATAATTAGTTAAGGATAGAGATGAGATCATACCAAATTAGGATGGGCCCTAAATCCAATGGCTGGTGTCCTTATGAGAAGAAAAGAAACACAGAGACGCAGAGAAGGCCATGTGAAGATGAAGGCAGAGATTGGAGTTTTGCTGCCACAAGCCAAGGAACGCCAAAGATTGATGGCAGTCACTAAAAGCTAGGAGAGAAGTATGGGAGGGTTTCTGTCAGTGAGCCTCTCTAGAAGGACCAACCCGGCCCACACGTTGATTAGTACCGCTGGCCTCCTGAACTCTGAAAGAATAAATCTCTCTTATTTTAATCCACCAAATTTGTGGCAATTTGTTATGGCATCCCTAGAAAACTAACACACTGTCCTTTCAAAAGATATCAAGAATATAAACACCACTTGTCACCTCCACTGCTATGCCCCTCAAAGACACCATGTCCCTGGATGAGTAAAGTAACCTCCTAATTGGTCACTATGCTCTGCCCTTACCTCTCTGTGGCCTGTTCTCAACTCACCAAACAGAAGGGTCCTTTTAAAATGTCGATTAGATCACATCACTCCTCTGATCAAAACGCTGCCCTGACTCCCCATCTCCCACAAGGCAAGAGCCAAAGTCCCTACAGAAGCTCACAGAGCCCTGCACAGTCTGGCCCCCACGGCCTCTGTGATTTCTTTTCCCACCACCTTGCACCTTTGTCACTCTGCTCTGGCCTCTGGCCTCTTCCTCCGGCATGTCAGGCTTGGTCCTGACTTCCAGCCTCTGCACCAGCTGGCGGCCCCTCTCCCTCCTGATGCCTCCACAGTTCCCTCCTGCACTTCCTCGCAGGCTTTGCTCAAAGGGCTTCTTCTCCACAAGGCTCACCCCCACCATCCTATCTGGAGTACCTCCCCTCTTCCACTTCACACTCTCTCATACTCTGCTTTATTTTTTCCCATAGCAATCATCGTCTAACATATTATAAAACGTAATTACTTACGTGTATCGTGTGCCCCCTCTCTCACACAGTACAGCATTAGCCCCATCGTGCAGGAACCTTCATTTTGTTCATTGATATATTCCATGTGCCTAGTAGAGTGCCCAGAACACAGGAGGCACGCAAAAAATATATATATTTAACAAATTAGTGAATGAATGAATGAGGGAAAGAAGTAGCAGAGATTAGAGAGATGTCAGGGGCTAGATTAGGTAGAAGTTTTTAAAGTCTGGGAAGGAATTTAAATCTCATGGAGTAAGAAGAGAGACAGCATCTAACCCGTGTGAAGTGTTTCATTCTTTCTCTACCCATCCGAGAGGCCAAGCTTCTCTGTCTCCAAAGAGGGTCATTTGAAGAACTCTGTGAACATAGTGATAATATCAGTAACTTTACGAAGCCTCACATATGAACTTGCTTCACAATAGAACCAAGGGCTTATATATTTGCCTCAGGGATGATAACTAATTAGTTAAAAAATATAAGAAAGCAATGACAAATTTAAGAACCATTGACAGAACTGGTAACCAAATCTTCACAACTGATGAAAAGAGTCTTTATCTGCAATCAGAAGGGTTCAAATGCCAGTGTAGAGAAAAAGGCAGTTGGCTTCTGCACCTCGCTGGAATTTAGTAGCAGTGTGTGGCGTCCTGGCCCAGGCACCTCAGCAAATGTCAGCACTTTAGGACAATTCTGTATGAGGCCAAAGAAATGTTCAATAACCGAGAGTTGCTTCAGCCTTAGTTGGCATCTTTTTCTGTTTGTTCGTAAAATGTTTGTGCCTTCATCCCAGAGGGGGGGCAATTACCTTTTAAAAGCCTCATCTAACTTTCCTCTGAGCTAAAAGGTGCATCTGCAGTAAAATTTGTATTGTTTTCCCTTCTGTTTTAGTGCTGCAAATTGGTTATCAAAATGCTTCCCTGACCTTCCCCTTCCCTCTCCATCACACACTGACACATCTAGCCTAAATGTGCGTCTTGCATCACCTCAGGAAACTCATGGCTAATTTCATTATTTGGGAGAGAAAAATGCAAATGAGGCCAGACAGCTGGTGCTCCCCTCAAGGCTGCGAGAGATGGAGGGGCAAGGCCCACCTCATCAGAGCCCCTCACACCCTCCTGCTCAGACAGGCCCTGGTGGGCAGAGAGCAGGGAGGCTGCGGGGGCAGCAGGAACAGATGGCTAGGAGGGGAAAAGGATGGAGAAGCCCAACTTGCTGGAGAGACTGGGGAAGGGTGGAGTGTCAGTTGCTGGGCAGTCAGATGTAGCACACAGGACAGGGGTGGCACGCACAAACACCGTCACTTCCGGAGGGGCCGTGCAGCCCTGGCCTCCAGTTCAACATCATTGTCGGCCAATGGCAAAATCGGTTATTTCTCTACTCTGGCCTACGTGCAGGCCTATGTTTCATTTTCTGGTTTTGTATGCTTAGCATCTTTTCTTTTTTTTACAAAAAGGGGATATTGAAAGAGGGAGAGAGAAAAATCAAGGAAAGGGAAATGAGAGCTCGTTGCTTTTACCTGGAATGAATCTCCTCCGCAAACACGAGCGTGCGAGGCATTGAATTTTATTTTTCTATTTTAATTTCGTTTGTTGATCATATACTGCTGAAGTGATGGAAACTTTATTTCATCCCACGTCCTCCCTTCCTCGGGAATTCAATACCAGGAGACTTAGTTCCCAGGGAGAGGCATTAAGTCCTTGCGTCGTCTGTGCCCATCGCTCTCCACCAGGGTATCCGTCATCCCCACCAGCCTTGGTTGTTGGTCTGCACAGATTGCAGCTGAGGGGGACGTCACTGGCTGCTCCATTTGCTCTTCCTATTCCAGGTCCTCTGGTACACACAGCTGTCAGTCTAGTGCAACTAGGCTGTGCCAGGCTGGACTTTGTGGGCTATCTCAAGCTCCACTTAGCCTTTGACACTTGGGATCATAGGGATTATTCTATTTCTGCTTCTCTTCCTCAAGGGTGGAAGGCAGAGGGCAGGTTACACCAACATCTGTATACTCTTCACTTCCCGCTAAGTCACCTTTGAGAATCTTCATCTAGTTTGGGGCAGTAACCTGCTCCTTGCTCATTCCGTATTCTCCCAAGATCTCAACCAAGATCTGAGCTCAAGGAAAAAGTGAGAAAAACAAACAAACAAACAAACAAACTGGAGTTAGTATTTCAAAGATATTTACTTATCATGCAGAATAGAAGAAAAGACGGGCATGGGGAATGGGGACCTCCCGCCAAATCAAGTTGGGATAGAGCCGGGATTTAGGTCTTTGAGATACTCTGTTAGCCGATGGGTTGTTTTGGGTTGGGTAAGGCCACCCTGTCCACCCCACCATCTCCGGGACCACGAGCCATCTCAGAGGCCCCTCAGGCCTCCTGGGGGATTTAAGTGACATTCTGGTCTGAGGAGCAGTGGTCTGATTGGCACCAGGATGGATACCTACAATCCCGGAAATACTGAACGCTGCCTAACCTGCACGGACAACATTGTTGAGAAAGTAGGGAGAGAGTGAGGGGGGAGGAGCACGATGCGTAGATTTAATCACGGCCTTTGAACAGTCCCACTGATTGCACAAGACCTGGAGAGGGCCTGCTAGAGACGCATAATCATTCCTTTCCATTGCACTGGGCCTTTTACATTTTATAAGACTTTTGCTTTGATTATCCTGCTTTGTATTCACAATACGTCTGTGAAACAGGGCAGTTGTAAAGGCAAGGAACCAGGCAGAGATGGACAGTAAGTGCCGGGGTCCTTAGTGGCTTAGCCGGTCTCTCCATGGCCCTCGGGTTTATTCCAGCCTCCTCCCTCCCACCCCACACCGCGAGGCCCAGGAAACTCTGTCCTCTTCTTATTACACTCATTTGTTTATACCTAACTGTTTTAGGATGATTTTATCTCACCCCACAACTAGCTGAGAAAATTCTTCCTGGTTCTGGATCCCTGATCCATGGGATCTAAAAACATGTTACCGTGTTAAGTCCTGAATTGCCCTCACTTCTTCCCATCTCCCGAGTTTGCGTCTCACGACTTTGGCCTTTGAGAAGCTGACCTGGCCTCTGGACATCAGCGCTATTCTGTCTTTTACAGGAATAAAGTGGACATTACCCCATTTCTTTAATTCCCTTGGGGGAGCACATGCAGAGTAAAGTACAAATGCTTGCTGAATGTCTTCATTTGCATACTGCTGTTTTTCAGAAATTATCTCCCTCAAAACATCAAAGGCTTCTGATCTCCATTAATCCTAATAATATTCAGGGGGAAGGAGAAACTGAGGCACAACGGATGCTTTGGCTCAAAGTCATCTGAGTCCACATGGAAAAAAGCCAGAGCTTCCAGATTCAGTTACCTTAGTTTATATACCTTTTTGCTTTTAAATAATTTTTTCTCTTTTTTCCATACCTTTGTGTCCTCCTATAGGCTGTGACGCACATTGACATATGTTATCCTCTATGTCCAGGTAAGGACAGTGAGGCTCGGAAAGGTTAAGTCGCCCAGGCCCGGCCTGCGGGGTTGCGCCCCAGTCCCCGCTGCCGGAGCTACACATTCTGGCCACCGTCGCTGTCGCTGAGCTCTGCTCAATGGCTTTGAGCCTCCCTTCCAGGGAAAAGCAGCCGCAGTGAAGTTGTGTAAATGCTGTAATAGAATTTGTTAACCACTTCCACATGATTTTTAAAGGAAATGTCACACCGCATCGTAGCAGTGAGCTAACAACACGTTAGTGGCTTCTCATTCTCATTTAATTCACTTTTCCAGCGCTGAAGTCACTGTGATGCCTGCAAGGACAGCCGCGTTCAGTGAATTACTCGGCAGCTGGGCCATTTATTTCTTCACTTCTCCCCTGCTGCCTCCCTGGGTGGCGTTTGAAGTTTAGTTATTGCTATGCTTTCTCTCCTGCTGCTATCCCAGGGAGAATGTAGCAGTTGGTTTAAGGAGCAGTCAGACCCTCGTGTCCAGGCTGCTTAGTAAAAGTTGGCCCCGTTCCGGCTTCGCCTCTGAAGAGCCCCCAAGGTTCCCTTTGTCCGCTGCTCTGCCCAGGGCTGGAGTGCGGGCCGAGCTGCTGGCTTTCAGCCTGCCTTGTCTGATATTGCTATGAGAAGAATTGTGCCCCACCCACCCACATGTGTAGGAGGGCTATGTGGAGAGTATCCAGCCACTGTTAGTATGTATTTTTCATATTACATGGCCGGATACTTTCTATGTGGAAGTCCTAATCCCCAGTACCTCAGAATGCGACCTTATTTGGAAATAGGGTCATTGAAGATGTAATTAGCTAAGATGAGGTCATATCAGATTAGGGTGAGCCCCCAATCCAATAAAAAGGGGAAATTTGGACACACAGACACACGCAGGGATAACGCCGTGGGAAGATCGCAGTAAGCTGCCACAGCTAAGGAGCTGCAGGAAGCCAGGGTAGAGGCCTGAAACAGATTGTTCCCTAGAGCCTTCAGAGGGAGCACGACCACGCTGACACTGATCTCAGACTTCCAGCCTCCAGAGTGCAACATGGTGAATTTCTGTTCTTTAAGAGACTCAGTTTGTGGTACTTTGTTATGGCAGCTCTGGGATGCTGTGAGCTGGTCCACATCTTCCCCATTCTTCCCACCCAAAGGAACCTCTGAAAAAGCCCCAAGCAGCTAGAAAACCCCCGAAGCTCTGGGATCCAGTGATCACCTCATAGGACGGGCTTTCTGCCCCCTTAGCCAGTGCCGAGTGCTGGGGACTCTCGAAGGAAAGACAGTCCCAAGGTCCCTTGTGGAGCTCTAGGGAGGAGGATCTCAGAGCAGCACAGTTTTGCCCAAATTATATCTATACTGGCCTACACTGGCCACTTCCTCCTGTATCCTGGTGGCCCCTGCACACTTAGATAACAGGTTCTGCCTCTGTCTCCTTCCCAAGGTGATGCAGACTTCTGGTGAGGAGCATACAGTAGTGATATCATCTATATAAGATTTTACTAGCCCCTTCTTAATAATGATAATAATAATAACAAGAATAATGACATCAATAATCACCACCACAGTGATTCAGCCATTTATTGACCAATAACTGCACACCAGGCACACATACTGTCTCACTTCCTTGCTAAGTGACGCTGGGCGGCACACTTAACCTCTCCTTGCTTCAGTTTCCTAATTTGCAAATGGAAATGATAACATAAGGCATTTAAAAGTGTTAGCTGTTATTATTATTATTAATGTCATAGATGAGATAGGTATGATTTTCCCATTTTAAAGATGAAGAGACTGAGGTTAGGGAAGGGTAAGTAACTTACTGAAGGTCACTGTCAAACAAGTGACACCTGTTACCACCTCTAGGAAAGGAGTCCCACTGCACGGTGGATAACAAAGAGCATAACAATGCTTACCACAGGAGCAGCAGGCCCAGAAGGTCAACCCCTGCAGGGTTTGCAGGTGTCAGGGTCACCAAGCAAGATGTGACTCACACAGGCAC
The DNA here is from genome assembly GCA_023783475.1 of Daubentonia madagascariensis. Taxonomy (NCBI): domain Eukaryota; kingdom Metazoa; phylum Chordata; class Mammalia; order Primates; family Daubentoniidae; genus Daubentonia; species Daubentonia madagascariensis. Next base: position 9,311,925 of record JAKFHU010000445.1, read on the forward strand.
TGATGGAACAATGCTTTATCCCTCAAAGAGAGAGAGTGAGATCAGCTTCAATATGAGCATCAGTCCCCAGAGCCAGTGCGTCTGACGCAGGTCTCTTGTGCTACAGGCAAAGGACCCCGTTCCCTCCCTGCCGGGACCAGGTATAGCAGTGCAGTTGACCAGGTGCCACAAGACACACACACTTATGCAGAACATAGAAGTACACATCGAGTCCTGAACAGGACTCTCTTCCAAATAAAGAGATATACCCAGCACAGGCTGTAAGGACTCTTTCTCTCTGTATAAGGAAACATTCCCAAGGCACATTCTCATACAACTGTGCAGGGGTCAAAAGACTGGGTGCACTTGACTGCCGTTTCCAATAGTCACACAACTAGTAACTAGTAGAGCCAGGACTTAACTTAGGTCATTTTTTCCAACTATTATATGTTGACTACTGTTTGCGTGCAAGACACAGTGCTAGCCACTGGGAAGTCTACAAAACTGATTCAGACACAGAAGTCAAGCTCTTCCCTAAAAAACTTCCAGGAATAGAGAAAGTAAAGGTATGCTCGTGAAGGTAACACCAAGAGTGTTTTATTTTAAAATCACATCCTTTTATAACATGTTCAAAACACATCTGTTGAGAACCTGATATTTGCAGGGGCCATTCCAGGCACCAGGGTACAACGATGAATAAAACAGCATTCTTCCCCACAGAGCTGACTGTGGATACACAGCCCATCAAGCAGAAAAGGAAGTGAACTAAAAACACTCCAGCATGTATGTGTGAGGCACTGCACTAGGCCCAAGAGATAAACACAAAAAATCAAAGACTTGAACCTATAGTACTGGTCCTCACTGAACACAAATTCTAGAGGTAAGACCAAGAAGAATTGAGTAATTATAGAACCATCCCCGCCATGAGGGAAGGTGTGCAGGGTGCTGTGGGGTACAGGGAAGGGGCATCTCAAAATGGGGGGCTAGGAGTGGCTTCCTGGAGGTGTGATGCTGGAGTTGAATTTGAAGGAAAATAGGTGTTGTTCAGATTAAGAAGAGGGGAATACATTCTTCTCAGGAGCAGGCAGAAATAGCCTGTTCAGGAGTACACTGGCATTAACCCAGCCTGCTGCTTTTAGAGTACTGCAAAGAGTTGGATGCAGCTGTGACAAAGGCGGTGGGGAAGAGGGGGGAGGAGGAAGTGAGAACAGAGACTGCCCTGAAAGCCTGGAAGGATGGAGACAGGGGTAGATCTTCAAAAGCCCATGTGGAAAGCTAACAGGACACAGAAGCTCAGATGAAGTGCTAGAGAGTTAACTTGCGGTGATTCAGAAATATAATACTTCAAGAAGAGAAAGAATATGAAAAAGATGGATTAATTTGGACCAATGGAGCAAAGAATGGGTATTCTAGGCAAAGGGGATACTTTGGCGTAGCTGGGCATGGGAAATCACATAATACTGGGGGTCAGGTGTGACTAGCCAGTTAAGTTTTGGAGTTAGATCATGCATTAACTAACATATTTTCACATGCTGGGCATTTTCCAACATGAACTAGACACGATGCTCATGGAGATACACATGCACATCAGATAGGTGGCAGACTTTATAAATATGAACAGGCAACTACAGTGACTATGTAGCTTACTGCCCCAACTGGGACACTGCTGAGGGTAAAAGGAGGAAAGCAGGTGCCATATATAAGTACACCACTAGGACAGCAGGCACAAGCCAGGACAACCTTGGGAACTAGAACATAGGGTCAATCTACAAGTGGCCAAATAGATCAGTGTAAATATCTACAAAAACAAAACAAAACAAAACAATGGAATAAGAACAGTTGAGGAGTATTTATTGATGTAGAATTGGCAGGAGTTTTCTGAGGAGATAGAGCAAGGTTTGGGGACATCATCACCTGTCCAAAAAGTATATATTGTTATACACTCATTTACAAATATGCATGATATATATGTAGATAGATAGATGGACACAGATATGATTGCCACACACACAAAAATGCTTTTTTATGTGAGATTCACTTTTGATTTTTTCTCTCAATTTAAGACAGTAGAGAATAACAGTTATAGGCTTTAGAAACTGAATTTGCATAAGGCTTTTATCACTCACCAACAGTGTGATCTTGGCTGGATTATTTAACTTCTCTGAGTCTCAGTTTCCTTATCTATAAAATGGGGATAATAACATTTACTTTCAAAGGGTTGTTGTGAGGATTAGGTATGTCCATTGTTTGGAACATAGTAAAATCTTCAGTAAATAACATTTATGCCTCTTTTTAAAAAGCTTATAAAAGTATGTATGTATATATGTATTGGTTATAAATGTAGTACATAATCAATGCTACATTTTGCTAAATGCAAAAGATTTAGAAAATAAAAATGTATAGAGAATAGTCTACATAATGTCATTTGAGTAAAAAGGGAATATTTTAACTCATGTAACTGAAATGGTCAAGGATTTCATCTTGCTTCAGGCATGGTTAGATCCAGAGACAAATCCCTTGCCATCCAGGCTCTGCTCTCTGCATCCCTAGCCAGCTGTTCTGCTGCAAGGGACAGAGTGGCTGCCAGGGACCTCAGGTGAGCATATCACTAGAAGTCCAATCACAGTGGAAATTGAGCTTCTTCCCTAATAGCTCTCCAAAAAATATGAAGAAATTTCTAAATAGCCCATCTTGGGTCTTGTGTTAAACCCCCAACTTGCCTGAGTGCTCTGACTGGCAAGGCCCAGGTGTGTGTTTCCCTGACTGGCGGTGAAGAGGGCAGTCATCCTTACCTGCCTAGGAAAAGGGACTTTTGTTACTAACAAGTGGGACAATTAATGCAGCCTGTGACAAAGTAACCCATACTCATGGGGCATTTTTTCCTAGATTTCTTTTTCTATACAAAAATACATACAATAATACAATGTGATCTTTTAAAAATGTTCTGTTATGAAACCAGATCATACTATATATTGTTTTAAAAAATCATTTACCAATATATCAGGAACTTTTATTTATGTGAATAAATATAAGACTAATAAATCTTTTAAAATAGCTGCGTCGTATTCCACTGTGTGCTTGCATCATGCTTTATTTAACTATCATTTTCTTAATGAAAGCAATGGTCTGGATCCTCTAGGAAAAGACAATAGTGTGACTGACCAGAAGCACATTTCAATTCCCTCGTATTTGTGGCCCTGGATGGTGTACATGTGTGTGCAAGTGTGTCTTTAAGTGCACAAGGGGAAAGGCACAAGGATGTTTGCATGATCCAAGGTCATTAGAAAATGCTCACACACACCAGACAAAAAGGAACTCAGAATTCACAGGCCAGTGGTAGCCTTAGAATCACTTTTACCAGCCAGCCTATGGGCTCGCCTGACCCATGATTGTTATATAAGCACGTGACTTACACTTAGTCCTCATCAGAAGGGGATGGGAATCCACATAAGATCCTGAATCTGTGTAAGATGGACAGGAGAGCTTACTTTAAGAGCTTACATTTTTATGTCACTCAGTATACAGAGGTCACATGAAGAACTGAAATGAATATATGGTCTAGAAATTTATATTGCATGCAATAAGCAGATAAAGGGATTTGTGAGGTTCTTGAGAGGAGGGAACTCACCGAGTTTAAAGTTTGAGACAAAGAAAACACGCTTCTCTAAACACCACCAACAAAAAGAAAATCTTTACCAAAAAAAAAAAAGAAAAGAAAAGTAGGAGATGCAGATTTCTCTTTTAAAGGTTGCCTTTCCACATTTCCCAAAGAATCATTGCTGTGGTTTTAAAAGTGGAAGGCTGCCAGCCAGCGCAGCCTCATAGCAGGGCCCCATTCCTCTCGTCGTCCATGCCCCCAGCGCTGGAGCGCGCCCCGCGGCCCTCTGTGCGCCCGCGCTGGGCAGGAGCCCGGACCCGGCGCGCTCGGCCCCCGAGGGCGGCACAGTCGCTGTGCCAATCTCCGGCCTCCCCGCCGCGACAGGCAGCGAGAGGACCAATTAGTGCTAGCTGTGATGTGGAGATGGGTCCGGAAAGGACGAAAACCCCTCCCTGTTCTCTTGGCAGAGGCCACCGGCAGGGCGGGCAGGTGTCAACAGTTTCCATCACTCCCGGCCGGCTCAAGGGGCCTTCCCAGCCACCTGACCCGGACTCCGCCTGCTTCGGCAATCGCTCAGCAGAGTTCCCATACCCTCCTGCCCCACGGGCCTTCGGATCCTCCTTGGCTGTAGAACACATTGGATGTTAGTATATTTGGCTCTTTTAATCCAAGGCAAGACTCCGAAGTGAAGGGAAACACTTTAAGAAAATAAACTCATGAATTTCTGGCCATTTTGCAGAATAAGGAAATGCCCTTGACATAATCAAGAGTGTCTTGTTCTGAGAGCATCTGAGTGAAAGAACGTACATATGTTTCTGGATTGTCCATACACCAATTCATTACATATCTAAAAAAACAAATTGCTTTATAACTCTCCCAGTATGGGTAGGTGATTAGATCCTGCAAAATTGTTTGTGAATTACAGGGTATAATAGGAGATGGCAAATATTTCACATTTATAAAAATTGTTTACGGAGAGCTTGCTTTGTACAAAAGATTATATAGTATTTCCTGACAGGTAGATAATCACATGGCTGAAATGACTAATGGTGTTTTTTCTTCTTTAATCAACTTTTAATTTTGTTAATTCCATTTGAACTGAGAAATGGACATATAATCCAACAAAGCCATTAATTTTAAATACTTTTCTCAAGTTCTAGAATATATTACATGATTTAGTAAGCAATAAACTCCTTTTCCAGTTATGATTTGATTAAACCAATGACAAACTTATGAATACATTTCAGCTGTATTGGGAGGTAAGGCATTTTAGAAACACAAGGTAGCAAAAGCAGGATGGCAGTAGAGTGAACCTTCTAAATTTGTTATACAGGAGGGAAATAAATACTTCAAAGTAGTGGATTATCCAAATACAATATTGCCTGTTGCAACTTGGAATGCAATATTTGTGGGGTTTTTTTCTAACTCTAACTCCCTAACTCACATGAAATGACACTACACAAGAAACAACAAGTTTTGAAAGTACGTGGTGAATATAAGTGGTGTCATAAGAATTCAGGGTTGAATAAGATAAGCTCAAAATCCAGAAGATTACCAACTTTCTAACTTCATATTTATTGATCTCCTCAATTCCATGACCTCCATTTCAGGAAAAATACTCAGAACTATTCCACCTTAGAAATATTAACTCAAATTCACCACTCTCTCAACACGACCGTCAATCCCGCTAGCTGCCTTCCTTCGTTGCTCCACTTAGTCTAAACTACTCTTATGGATATGGGGCCCCATATCTCAATAACCCATCTCCCCCCAATTTGTCTTTACTTCCTACTCTCTCTAACCAAGTTCTTATTTTCCTTCATTCAACCATCATCTCACCTATGGCCTTGCCCCCTTGTCTACTGCATGCACAGAAACACCAAAACTTCAATCTGTATGTAAGATATTTCACTGATGTGCTTGCCTTTGACCTTCCCCAATTTAAACAGCCAGACAAGTGGTCAACCATTGCACTAGAAAGATGTCATGGATGAAGACACCAAATTCTTATCTTTTTTGTTCAAAAGGCTCAATCTGGGTGTCAGATAAGAAACACTGGAAAATATATGTGATGATTCAGAATTTGTTTTTCTCACTGACACCCCCCCACCACCAAGAGAAAAAAATTGCAGCTGGAGAACAGAGAGAAGAAGTATGGGAAAGGAGAAAGAATGAGATGTGAGCATGTCCTAAGAGTGGTAATAACCTCCCTGCCTCAAGTATTTGGGAATCTGAAGGCACATGGTAAGTGCCCGATTTCCATCTGGAGCCCCTGGAGGGAGCAAGCCTTGCAGAGGTGTCCCGTAACCAGAATGTCTCGGGACAATAGAATAGTGATGAGTGAAGGGTTCACAGGGAGACTGTGGAGTCTCTAGCAGCCCCAGAACAGCAAAAAGAGAATTCAATATTCCCTATGCCCCACCAGCCCCAGAAGGAGCTGTGGAAGTTAGGTGAGCTAACTCGTAGACCTGTGGACATAGGTGCAACCAGTGTAAGGAGAAGCTGCAAAAGAAGTAGTACCCTAGGCCAGCCAGTGGAGATCAGTCATTATCTCTCAACGAAAGTCACATGCAGATGACATGCTTGGAAAACAGCTGTTAAGAGTTATATCCCAGTGGAGTCCAACACTGGTGTGAAGATCCCAATGGTTGACCAGAAACTCCCACTGGAGGGCTGCCATGACACTATGAAATCCCGGGGAGTAGGAGAAAGGATGACCAGAAAACCCTGAATTTGTCTGAATTTGGAGCTAATATGACTGATCGATGAGAGAATTTAACTAAGTTTACCTAGAATTATCAGATTAAGTTTCCTGCCATGAAAAAGGAATAGGGAGGCTCAAGATACCAATTGAATTTAGTCATAGGAAAAAATATATACCTTGTCACATACCAGCCTTGGGGACTTAATTTCTACTTACCACACTTCATTGTCTTTCTGATGTGCTGACCCTTCAAAACCTCAATCTTTTAAATTCTCCGCTCCTATTCCCAGGCTGCTGAGCCCTGCTGAAACCAGGCACACCAAATAAAGGAGGTTGGAGCACTGGGAGGTGAGAAAGGTGGGCTTTGAGGTCTACCTTCATTTGATGGGCAGGATTTAGACAGGGGAAGGAAGGAGAGGCAACACAGTAGGAACTAATAGCGTTCTAGAACATTACAGCTTACAAAGAAGGCATATTCATATACATTACCACACTCAAGGAACACAGTAATCTTGGAGGGAGATAAATAATCCTTTTTGTTATTGACCAAGGACATGCAGCATATCAGCAGCAGAGCCTCAACTTGACACAACTTTTGTGACTCTATGTCACACATTCTTTCCACTGTCCCATGCTCAGGATCCCCTTTGGCATCCAGAAGTTTGCCTTTGGTTGTTGCAACTTTCCTTTAGCTCATTTAGTAAAAAGTTAGTTTGGTCTTATTGCTATTACTCCCATCTTACAAACGAGTAAACTGATGCTCACTCATTTGTTCAAGGTCATGGGACTCTTAAGAGATTGAGCCCAGACTGGAAGCAGTTTCGCTGTTTCATGATTCAATGCCCTATCCATTATATCCTACTAATATTAAGTCATAATAGCACATTATTAATGTTATATTTTTAGAGAAGAAAAATACTGCCTTATTCATGGAGAAAAATGGATGAATGGTTGAATTTTTTCCCTTAGATTCTTACAAATGTCACATATACATTACAATAGGAAACAGAGTTATATTTGGTTAGATTTCCATTTCCTTTCAATGAGCTTCACTAAAATTACATATTTTAATCTGAAAAATTGAGAAGTACAAATGTAATTTCTGTGAAAAATGCCTAGGGTGAGCAAAACATTACTCTGTAAGTAGAAAATGTTTCAAGTCAAATGCTTATTATTTTTAACAAAACCAATTTCTCAATATTAACTGAAATCAGTGGCAAATTTGTCAGTTTGTTCTTTAAATCATTTCTCACTGGTTTCCTTCCCTTCTTTTGATCATTTTGCTGCACTTGCAATTTGATATCTCATTCATGGCTCTGCTGTCTGCAAACTCTGTTTAGTGCAAAGCTCTGCAAAAAAAAAAAAAAAAAAAAAAAATCTCTTATTTGACCATGAACTTTCGATGATCTAGTTAGCGTTACTGTCAAGCTTCCCGCGGTCTTTTTGAAAAGCAGGACTTGTCCATTCTGCCCTCTGGCCAACTTCAGTGGGACTAAAGCGCTAGCAAGAGCCATCAAACTGCCTGACGGCTTGTCATCAGCGAGGTTCCATTAATTTACACACATTTTCCACTGTTTGGCATCTACCATGATAACTCTTTTCTCTTCCAAGCAGCTCCTGTTTGCATTTAACACTTGGGTTAATTTTCATCAGAGTTTAAATTTAGCCATCAGTTATTTCAGGGGAGCTGTCAGCCAACATATGGAGAGAGGGAGAAAAAAATCCTTCTGAATTTATAATAAAGTGGAATCTGTTGAATGTGAAACAAAAACCAACTGCAATATAGTGAGTCCCTGGTGGGGAGAGCGGGGTCAGTGAAGAATTGCAGAGTGGATTAGCTGTTCTATTCACCAGAGCCACATCTGGGCACCTCCAGAGCTTCTTGATATATCAAAAAATGATGGAAAGACACAGTTCAATTTGTCCCTCTTTTATAAAGGATAATTAACCTGTCAGTCTTGCTACTTTAACAACTTCATTAAATTGGAGGCGAAATGGGTGCTGAGAAGTCTTGTCTTTATCCAAAAGGAACACAGGGCACTTGTGTAAATGGCGGAGGAAGAAAGAAAACACATACATGCACACCCCGGTAATACTGTCTGGTTCCTGAAACCAATGCTTCTTCCAATTATGTAATAATCCTGCCTTTACTATGACATCCTAAAAGTAATTTTCTTAACTCAGAAGGCAGAAGAAATAATGTCACAGCCCAACTAGGCCAGGAAAGCATGCCATTTAAAAATTGAGGTTATAGGGTTTCAAATGTTGTTGGGCCAAACTATTTAAGACCTAGAGTGATGGCTACTAAAGGTGAACAGCATTTCACAAGTAATAAAATCCTTCAGTCCTCAACCTCTCCCTCTGCTGCCCCCCACATTGGCTTCCAGCATTTGTATCTTGGCAATAAATCATATCTTTACTAATACAAAGAGTCTAAACTTTTAAAACATATTAATTCAATAGAAAAAGAATACTTCAACCATTTTAATGTTTAAACTCTCAAGTAATCATAGCTCTTTCTTTCTTAAAGCTATATTGAATATTTCAAGCAACTAAATTAGTAGTTTAATTAAGATTATAGTCCTCTTCTCTTTAGAAATTCTTCTCTGTATAAATAAGCACAAAGGCACAGTAAAAAATTAATTATAAGATATTTTTCAAATCTTACTAAATTCATAATTATGTTATTTCCAGTTGAAACAGAAATAGTTTTATGAAGTTGCTAATTTTGTCCTATAATATCACATTTAATTATTATGAAATAATAGTTAATGATTACAAAATAATAGGGAAAATTTTCAACTAGTGCTAGTAAAGATAAAATTTAACATGCTTCTTTTATCAATATAGTCAAGAATTCTGGGTATGATCATGTAATTTTCCAAGAAAGGAAAATTCTTTTTAATTAAAAAGAACATTTTGGATGATTAAAATTTTTTTGTTAATGACATCTTTTCATAAAAATTTTTAAAGATAAATATTTTGTAAAGTTAATGTTAGCCCTTTAAAGTTTAAAATCTCAAACCAAATTTAATTTATGATACTTATAAACTATGAGGTTTTTATTTTAAATTCATTAAAAATGTTTCATATTTGGTAATTTGTGAATATACCAGGAAGGTAAGTGTACAGAAACTCATACTTCTTTTACTATAATAGATGAAAATCTTTAAATTGTACTACAAGTGATTTTTAGAAAAAAGACTAAAATATTTACATGCTTTTTTCAGTGAAGAAGTCAGAATTTATCTATTTTTTGTTTTATTTGAAACAAGATTTGGTGCCGCTCCTAGGATAATTAAGCTACTGCAATAGCTATTCAATTAATTTTTAGGAATATAGCTATTCTTTTTCACACTTTAAAAAATGAAAATTACCTAATTTCATAGAAACAACCATTAAAAAAAAAAAGATGACACTTCCAAAGATCGGTGGCATCCAGAGATTTTCAGAGCACATTTGGTTTTATCATATCAAGTACAGGATTTCTATTTACCTTGCCTAATTAAGGATTGTATATATCATCAAGAAGATAATTCACTTTTGTCACAGTTTTTGGAAAGAGAGCTGGTCCTCAGTCTTTTCCAAAGTGACTATTTCCTGTTCCTGAACTTGCCTGTCTCTATAGTCGGCAATTAAGATGATACATTTTGTATTGTTTCCTCTTAGACCTCTGCCTGCACACATTTGCAGAGAAGAATTAAAAGCTTTATTAGCCCTTCTCCCACAGTACTGTAAAAAAGGAACTGTGATTCAGAGTGGCAACTGTTCTTGCCACTGGTGCTTTTCCAACTTGTACATGATCTCAAAAATCGTGGTGGTGGACGCACAGCACCATGAGTGCTTTTGCGCAGGGACGACATCCCACCTTTTTATATATAGCACTTGGCATGTTTGCTTGCTGTGTCTTTTAGAGGAAAGACCCAAGGGCCATTGAGATTAGCGGGCTTCTCAGCCGTGTCACCCTGTCCAGCTGGTCTGGCACCAGGGGCACTGCAGACTGAAAAGTAAATGACTCTGATTCCCGCTGAACTAATTTTGGGAGACTGGAAATGTTAAGAAGGAAAGCGGCATCAGTCGGAGCTTATTGGACATTCACTATACATAAATGAAATGCAACAGGGACAAAGGAGAAGGTTTTGCAAGAGAAATCCTACTTTAGCATCCAGAGGTGGGTTCATTTTACTATGCCTCTGAAAAAAGTTATAGAGTGACCCAAAGCTTAATTGAAGAAACCGAGTGACTCCAACATCCCCAAATAAAATATTCCAAATATGGAAACCACCACGTTATGTCAATGTTGGTTTGTGAGACAATCTGCTTTCATAGTTTGGAATGTACACATCTGACTGAATCAAACTTTGTTTTGGATGAAGAAAGTGTTGTATTAATTCAGTCGTGTGTATCCCTCTTATTTCTTATTCTAAAACAACAAACACTGCTAATTTTAGAGAGTAAAACTTAGCCAAAAGCTAAAATGAGCAGCTAGTCCCGCTACATAAACATGGGGAAGAAGCTCAATTTCCTATTGTAACAAAATGATTAAATTGTCTCAGATTTAATCACAGTAATTTAGTCATTTTGTGAATGTAGGTCAGTCGTTTGTTGGTAGTGATGGTTTTTATTTAGAGGGCATATGTTTTCACTAATAACCTTCAAATTTTCAGTCAATTTATTCCAAAGAAGTACAAAATTATCAATGAAGCATAAAGACAATTAGATCTCCTTATATAGAGCACAAGTAAAATTATCTACAAAGAGTTGTCTGAGCCTGATTTTAAGATCAAGTCCTCACAGTTTGTGACTGCATTAGTAATAGAGACCAAAGTGGTGGTTTTTAACAAAAATTACTTAGGAGTTTACACCAACTGTGAAAAACCTGTTATCTTCATTCCATAATTTTCTTTTTCCTATAATGTCACCAGACCATATCATAAAAGTTACCTCTACTACCACCATTGCAACAACAATAAAAGGAGTCGAGATATGACAAATATCTGAGTAGTTTGAGTAAGTACATGTTGGGTTAATTATCTGGCTATTTTTAAAACTATTAATTTGGCTCTCTGACTATAAGGGGTCTACACAAAGTTATTAATACAAGGCACACAGGGACTCACAATGGAAGTTGAAATTAATGTCTCCCAATACAAATTATAATGGGAATACCTATACTACTTGTTCTTTGCATTTTCTTTACCCACACTTTGGAAACAGATATATTTTGAATCAGGTCATCAGCTCTCCATGTGTAGTCTTAAGCTTTGCAAAGACCATGAGTGACTCCTTTAATTTTGAGGGCTGGAGGTTGTGCTTTCAAATAGCTCATCCCGGGGGTAAAAGAGGAGTTGAAACTCTATTGGGAATAAATTTGCAGGTTAAGAAACTGGATCCTGGTTTTGAATCACATAAAATAGTTATGAAGTAATTTACATTCTACATGTTTCATAGTTTTGGAACGATTCAGGTTATTAAGTATGAAATGTCCGATTTCCTTAAGTACTAAGTTTGACAGTTGATATCTCTGACATTTCACTGTGACATGCTTGTTTTATTTTTGTTGTGAAAGGACATCCTCATTCTTTCAAACGCCTGGTTTGTCTTGTGATTATCTTTCAAATTTTTTTAGAGCAATTTTTGTGAAACCATGGATAAGTAAAAAATTTGTGTTATTTTCGAGTATGAGTTCTGTCGTTGTACCAATGCTACGCAGACAGCTGGAAATATGAATGAAGTGTTTGGGAAGGATGTGGCTAATGAATACACAGTACATCAATGATTTGAGGAGTTCCATTCTCCTGATTTGAATCTTGAAAATGAGACATGTGGGCGACCTAAGACCAAGGTGGATAATGATGAGCTGAAAGCTGTAGTGGAAGCGAATCCATCTCAATCTATGCGTGAGTTAGCAGCAAGGTTTGACATTACTATTCCAACAATATTGGACCATTTGAAACAAATCGGCGAGGTCAAGAAGCTGGATAGATGGGTTCCGCATGAATTAAACAAGCATCAGAAGAAAATTTGTCTCGAAGCTTGCCTTTCTTTGCTGTCATGACATAAAGGTAAACCATTTCTACACCGTATTGTTATGTGTGACAAAAAATGGATTCTTTTTGACGATCGCAAGCATTCGGCACAATGGTTGGATAAAGATGAAGTGCTGAAACACAGTCCAAAACTGAATATTCATCAAAAAAAGCTAATGGTGTCTGTTTGGTGGTCCAGCGCTGGTATTATCCACTACAGCTTCATGACACCTGGTCGGTCAGTCGATTACGGCAGAAGTCTACTGCAGCCAGTTGGACGAAATGATGGGGATGCTTGCGATTAAGCAGCCGAGATTGGTCAACAGAGACAGGCCAATCCTCCTATGAGACAACGCTCCACTACATATCTCGCAAACGATGCCCAAACTATAGAGACTGGACTTGAGAACTCTCTGTCATCCACCATATTCACCAGACCTTGAGCCAACTGACTACCACTTCTTCCAGGCTTTGGACCACTTCTTGCAGGGAAAAATATTCAATTCTCAACAAGCTGTGGAAAACGCCTTTTGTGATTTCATCACCACTCGCTCTCCAGCCTTCTTCGCTGCTGGCATAAACAAGCTACCGCTAAGACGGCAAAACTGTGTGGATAGTTTAGGTGCACATTTTGATTCATTGTACTGCTTCTTGTTTGAGAAATAATAACTACACTTTTGATTCAAAATTGGACATTTCATATTTAATGACCTAGTACAAATTTGTATTGTTTCAGGAGATACCAGTTTGAAGAAACCTTATGTTTAACAAAGCTGAAGCTAGTTTGTTTTGAAATTGTGATAAATTCACAGATCCTCGTATTTTGGGTTGGTTAAAAGATAGATTTTTCAGGACATTAAGTTTACCTTGGTTCTAGGGGTTTCTCTTTGCTTCATTTTGTGACAAATAACTAAAATTCTATATGGCAAAATATAGCCCACCTCTTTGGTAAGGATTTTAAATTCTCATATTCTAGGGCTCATTTCAACAAATGTTTCGTAACTCTTTGTTAGCCAACATAGTGCCATGGGGCATCCTTGTTAATGGAATGTTATAGCTGCTGTCTCCTTACTATCGCGCTATCAAGATCCTCTGAAAGTCCACCACTTACCAGGGAAGCCCTAGTGATCTCCCTCCTCTGAATCCTTTGGTGATTAAAGATCACTCACTTTATAGCCAAATACACATTACTTCCTGCTAGTCATTATCTTTCAGTATGGACTTGTCTCATTCCCCCAATCACGCATTTTAAAATACTTTTAGTACTTGCAATCAAGCAGGCTCCCAGGTAGGCACTGAAGTATACCATGCTGTATCATGCTCACAATCACATGAGGAAAGCAAGACCATGCCCATTTTACAAATGAGGAATGAACTAAAGCTCAGAGACATGAAATCACTTGCTGTGGTGACCTAATTATTCAAAGATGAGATCAGGATTTGAGGTTTAAGGGCTTTCTAATTTTTTATCCCATGATATTTCTGCCTCATGAGTCCATAGTGTCTTGAATCCAGCACAATAAATTATTCCTCTTTATACCACCTCAGAGTACCTAGCATGGTTCCTTGCTCATGGAAAGCCCTTAATAAACATTTGGTGTTTCAGTAATTTCTTGATATTCTCCAGGTAGAATGCCAGTCTATGCAAAACCCAACCACTTTACCTTAATCATCTGTTTACCTGTCTGTCCCTGGTATAAGTCTTTCCCATATCTTGTCTTTGTTGTACCCCTAATGTCGGACTCATGGCCAACTCTCAGTAATCAAGGGATCTGAGGTAGGGCAGGCATCCAGAGAGGAGTCCAAATGTGGCAAAAGGAGAGAGGATGACCACCTGCCAAGGTATTTGGAAAGATGAACCTTCAATAGTAGAAAACCCCCAACATTATTGACTAACTGAGTTTTCCACTTAAGTGACAGAGACTTCACAACAAACAATAACCTTTATGCTGTACCATAATTGTAGATGCAAATGGCCCATGAGATTTGTCAAGATTTATGTGGACATCCAAAAAGTCCCCTGACAGTACTTTGTTTTTACTGAATCACTAATATTAGCTTGCTTTCTGGACAATGATATCACTCCTTAAAATTTTTTTACAGGCTGCTTCCCAGTTTAGCAACATAGGTATATCTTTACCTGTTGTTGAATCCTGTGCCCATAATTACCACAGCTTCCAGGCACTAGAAGTCAGAGCAGATATAACTCTGCATGCCTGATATGCCCTTGCACAGGAAGATAGAGGCACACATACAGTGATCCTTACAGAGAACAGCAAATAAACTTGCTCTTATGGATTGAATTGTGTCTCCCCAAAAGATGTTAAAGTCTAAAACTCAAGTACCTATGAATGTGATCTTATTTGGAAATAGGGTCCATGCAGATGAAATCAAGTTAAGATGAGGTCATTAGAGTGGACCCTAATATAATATGACTGGTGTCCTTATAAAAAAGGGAAATTTGAACACGGCAACAAACATGCACAGAAGGGAAGCACCGTGTGAAGGTGAAGGCAAGGATGGGGGTGATGTTTCTACAAGTGAAGGAATGCCAAAGATTGCCAGCAAACCACCAGAAGCTAGGAGAGAAATATGGGACAGATTCTCCCTCCCAGCCCTCAGAAGGAATCAACCCTGATGACAGCTTGACCTTGGACTTCTAGCCTTCAGAACTGTGAGACAATACATTTCTGTCGCTTAAGCAACTCAGTTCGTGTTATAGCAGCCCTAGGAAACTAATACACTTGCCTTACCAAGATTTATAGATAATGGCCTTTAATTAAATGGCTTCTGTCTGTACTCACAATTAAAAAGAAAATAATGTTTTTCATGTTTGTTTTTCTTACTTCAAAGATTCAAATGTCTGGGTCATTATACACAAATTTTGTGAAGAAAATATATTAATTTTATAGTGCTTAAAATGAAGTCATTTTTGACATATTATCTCTTGAGTATTATGCAAATAAGCTGTATGCTAGGGATAGTATACAGCAGAATATTTTATTAGAGTTGCTTGCAAGACATAATCATTTACTGCACTGGTGAATAAAGAAAAAAATACAGATATGCTTACACAGAAAGCTAGAAATTGGTTAATACCCAAATGTGACACTATCTATGCCAATTTGCTATGGACATTAAAAAAATTGATTAAAAGTGAGAAATTTAGGTCAACCAGTTTTGTTGCCTTGTAGAAAGCTTACTGTGTAGGGCACAGAAAGACAAACACCACATGATCTCACTTATATGTAGAATCTAAAAAATGGATCTCACTTATATGTATAATCTAAAAACATAGAAGCAAAGAGCAGAATTGTGGTTACCAGGGGCTGTGGGTGGTGGGGGATGATGTTAATCAAAAGGTACAAAGTTTCAAGTTAGACAAGAGGAATAAATTCAAGAGATCTAGAGTCCAATATGGTGACTATAATTAATAACAATATATTGTATATTTAAAAATTGCTAAAAGATTGTAGATTTTAAGTGTTCTCAGCAGAAAAAATGGTAAGTGTACATGAGGTAATGCATAGGTTAATTAGTTTGATTTTGTCATTCCACAACGTATACATATTTCAAAACATGTACACAATAAATATATACAATTTTTATTTGTCAATTGAAAATGTTAAAAAGACATGATACTATAATTTAAAAAAGAAAAACACATAGAATAAAAAAGAATGAACAGTTTACTGAGCGGTGCTAGTGTTCCTGGACAGATGCAAGGGGTCAGGCACTAACTGCACAGAGGCTGAGCTCTCCTCTGTGTCAGCAAAAACCACTTCTATTTTAATGGCTTCATATAGTGGGGTCCTGCATAAAATTTGCAAACAGGGTCATGCGTCTTTAAAAAAAATGATACCATTGCTTTGGCATTGCTTCCTGACAATTTCCTGACCTTTCAACTTGTCTACCCTACAGTACTATAGGCAATAGGTAGATAAGCAGACAGATAGATAGAACAATCCAAAATTAATTAGAATTGTTTGAGATCACACAATTTCATGGTATACCTTAAAATCACTGGATGAATGTCTGAGCATATCAAAATCCATGCTTAGGAATCAATGAATATTCTAATCGTAACTTGTTTTACTGAATTCAAACCTTTCGAAAGAATTAAATTAGTTTGCTGGTATCTTTATTCTCTGATTGGAAAATTTCAGGGAGCGCCCCTGCTCTGAGACACTTCTGCTTATTCTGATGATCCTTTTCTTAAAAATGCTTTCTAATAAGTAGTTTTCCTCCTTCCAGGTTTGAAGTAATATTTGTATCTTCTGAAACCAAGTCTACTTTCTGATGTGTAATGTCAGATCCTTACTGATCGGAAATCTTCATGTAATCTATAAGACAATGTAATAAATACTCATTATAACCAGGGCCCCTAGTGCTCTGGCTGAATAGGTCTGGATCTCAGCCAGTCGTGAGTGTACCAACAGCTGTGCTATGTTCAGTTGAGCTATGTTGAGTTGCACACGATACGGGTCAAATACAGTTCAGCTTCTGCATGCTTGCCTCCCTATTTAAGGCTGACCACCCTCAGATTCCACTTCCAAACACAGCCTTTTAGCCTCTCCTAGGTGCCCACCTACACCATGCCCAACTTATTCCTTCACACTCCACTCCATTTATTCCTGCCTTTGTGTATTCACTCAGCTTGTGTGCCTTTTTCCAACCACACAGACCTAGAACCACTTTCACATTTTTAAAAATCAATCCCAAATTTCTTAAAGTTAACCCAAGCCTCTTTGTCTTCTCTAAAGAAGTCAAACATTTGGCTGAGTCCACGACGGCACGAGAAAATGGACGCCCTTTTGATTAACCCCACTCTAGGTTCCTTTTTCCCTGGTTATAATACCCTCAATCTTTAGGGATGCACTCCTTAAATGTTTCCCACAGTTTCTTATTAATAAACTGTTTCTTATGGTTTCAGGTCTATCTTCTTTCCCCAGTTACGTTATAAACTACTTGAGGGCAAGGAAAAAGTTTTTTACTTAATTGAGGTTCCCCATGGAGCTAATAGGGCTGAACATACTTAAATATTCAAGGAATGCCTAAAAAAGGAAAGAAAATTGGATTAAATTAACTGAATTCTAAAGCATTCACAAACACAGAAAACCCACGTCTGTAGTAGTAGTTCTGCTTTGACAGTAAAAGTAGGAGTGATGGCAAAGTCAATTTCAGCGGATATTCTTGACAGGATAATCGAGATGACATTGATGGCAGTATCAGGAAAGTGCGTGCTCTTGGCTTCTAACACAGGCCACTCCTTCACACTTGTGGTTAGTAATAAATCATTCACCTTTGACACGAACCATCTAGCAAAGGAGTTTCAGCTCAGAAACTAGGAAGATCCTTAAGTTTGGAAATAGGGTCTCTATTATAAACCTTGTTCAATTCTGGGCAACTGGTAGGTTACTTAATAAATGCCTATTAAAATGGATGGACTGATATAAGGCCAGAGCCACTGCCAATGACAATTGCTTAGAGCAAGTGCCATTCATTCCAGTAAGCCAGAGATTCTCATTTTTTCGAACATTTTTTTGTATTCTTAAAAAGAGAAGATAATAGATAATTAAATTGCCTTCAAATAGCTCTTAGAAATATGAACTAAAAGCTACAGTAATTTTCTTCAATGTCCCAATCTGAATCCATTTGTTCCTTTTATAAAGACAAATTAAAATACAGCCACTTGAACACAAAACAGAGTACTCTCTTCTCTGAACACTCTGCAGCCACAGAGGGGAACAATCGTTGGCTGTTACACGGTTCTCTGAAATAGCAGTCTCTTCACCATTCCCTTTGCTGACAAGTTGGTGATAAAGTGACATCTTTCTAATTATTCAATACCTGAAAGGGGTTTATATAGTTCACAGTGTTGAATCCATGCATTTGATGTATTAGGGTTGGAGATGTCCGTCGACACAATCCAAATAAATTGACTGCTAGTTTCTTGTGATCTGTTAGAAGTCCTCTTCTTAATGTTCTGTGCTTCCTCTTCACCGGCTTTGTCCTTCCTTATCATTTTCCCATTTGGAAAAGAAAACTCTACATATTCAGAGAGCAGCTGCTGTCCATGTCTTATTCATTGCATGCTACCATTCTGTTTCCCTAGCAGTCTGACTGCAAATTTCAGTGATCACATATGTAATGGGGCATTTGGGATTTCTGGAATAAAACTAGCTGTGTCCCCATAACATTTACTCCTGGATTCCCTCAGCATTCAGATATTATATTCAGTCTGCTCTTATCTGTATGGTTTGAGTTGGAGCTCCTTCATGTATTTCATGTGTTCATCCTGACCTTGCCTAAGGGACTTCCCTGTGTCCTCAAAGGCAGGGAGAATGTATTCTTTTTCCCAGCAAACCCTAAAGAAGCTGACACTGCTTCTGCACATATTAGGGGCAGGAGTCACAGAACAAAGTTGACTGCCTAATCTCTCATTTTTAACCTAGTCAGCCCAGAAAAGTAACCTCTCCCTCTCTCTCTCTCTCTCTCTCTCTCTCTCTCTCTCTCTCACTCACACACACACACACACACACACACACTAACCTGGGTAAGTTGGGTAAGTTTACAAATTCTTTAAATCAAGAAACTCTTCCAGTGGGTTCCCTGACACTTACAGGAACCCTTACACTCACACAGGCCCCCATCTCCTTTCTAGGAAGAAAAAAAAAAAGACAGTGGCCCCTCTCCCTAATACAGGGGAGCCAAGGAAACACACCTGTGGTGGAGAATGAATATTCTAATGCTTCCGAACCTTTTGGTGAAGGTGAAGGGGGCTTGTTGAAAACATTGCTGTGAGCAGATGGACCCCTGAAACCATCTGCTATGAAGCAACTAAATGTTCAATGATGCATTACGGAATTATTTAGCTCTCAAAGAGCCTGAAAGTAGTTAGTAATGATGGCATCTGTACTGAGAGCAAACAACCTATTTATATATGATCTATTACTTCATAAACTGTTTGGAGACCCTCATTTCTTAAAGAAGCAGCAGACTTCTTGATTGCAGGTATAAAATTGTTACTGAAAAAATTGTAGATTATAATCTTAAAATTAGTATCTATTTTCCTCCTTTGGTTTAAGTAAACTTTTTGCTGAACCTAATTTTTTCTCATCCCCCAATAAAAGTGTAGCTGACTAGGATTATTTCTTACAATTGAAATCAAAAAGAAATAAAAAAGATATTTTTCATTTCCTAAAATCATATCCCCTGGATAGTTTAACTTCTATATAAGTGTATGATCTTTTCCAATATAAAGTTTTTCTATTATAAAAAGTGTGTATGCCCTTTATTAAAAAACCAGACAAATAAGAATAGAAAAAAAGAAAAGTTACTCATCAATGACAACCACTATTAATAATTTTAGTGTATTTTCTTCAGATCTTTTTTCATACTTAGGTTAAAAACAAATAAACAAACATGCCAGGCATGGTGGCTCACAGCTGTAATCTCAGCACTTTGGGAGGCCTAGGTGGGAGGATCACTTGAGGCCAGGAGTTAGATACCAGCCTGGGCAACATAGCAAGACCCCATCTTTACCAAAAATAAATTTAAAAATTAGCCAGCCATGGTGGCATGTGCCTGTAGTCCTAGCTACTCAGGAGGCTGAAGTGGGAAGTCCAAAAGGTTGAGGCTGCAGTGAGCTATGATCATACCACTGCACTCCAGCGTGGGTGACAGAGCAAGATCCCATCTCTAAAAACAAGGAAACTAACAAACAAACAAATTTAGTACTATAATCCCTGCAAAAGTATATGTGTTCTCCTGGAGACTTGTTTTTGTGATATAAAACTTGATGTCATGTTCCTTTTATTCATGGTCTCCTGGAAATATCTAAAATTCTAACTGGTATATACATATAATGGAGTACTGATCAACAATAAAACAAAACAAACTATTAATATATTCAATGACATGGATGAATCTCAAACACATTATGCTAAGTAAAAGAAGCCAGACCTAAAAAGGTGCACGCTGTGTGGTTGCATTTATATGGCACTTGGAAAAGGCAAAACTGTAGAATGGAGAACAGATCAATAGTTTCCAGCAGTTAGAGGTGAGAAAAGAATTTGACTAGAGAAAGAGAGCATAAAGGATTCTTTTAAGGGTGATGGAATTGTTCTGTATCCTGACTGAGGGGTTATGTGATTGTATGCATTTAGGAAATGCATAAACCTGCACACCAAAAAGAGTGAATTTTACTTTACGTACATTAAAAAAGAAATTAAAAATATATTATTCAAAGGAGTAGAGATCATAGAAGTTATCAGGTCTCAGTTTTACGTTTGCTTAAGAAAATGTATTTACTCATCCAACAATTATTTATTGAGCACTACTACTGTATTCCAGGCCCTGGCAGGGTCTGGGGATAGAGCAGTGAGTAGACAAAATGCCTGCCCTCGGGGAGCTTGCATTCTAGCGGAGGAAGACCGTAAACAAAATAAGTAACTAAGTTATATTAGATCATGGTAAGTGCTATAGAGAACAGTGAAGCAGGGAGAGGAATATCAAAGAAGGCCTCTCAGAGACGGTAACATTTGGGCAAAGTCTTGAAGAAGACGACAGGGGGGCCATCTGGGGGAAGCCAATGAAAGGCCCTAAGGCCCAGAGGGAGAAACGTGCGTGGGACAGTCCAGCAGGGGAGGGGGCTGGCTGGCATGCGGGGCCAGACCGAGAGCAGTGGGAGGTGAGACCACAGGGGAAAGAGATGGGGCTTGTGAGGGCCCCAAACTAACATAAGGATGTGACTTCACTCTGTGTGGGGAGTGTTCTTGGAGGGTTTCAAGTAGAACGGTTGTATGATCTTACCTTTAAAAGGCATCCGTCTTATTGCTGTGTGAAAATAGCGTATGGTTTGGGTGGGGAGAACAAAAGAGGGAAACCAGGGGGGAGGCCAGCGCGACCCACGAGGGAGGGGTAGTGGTGGAGGGGGGAGAGCGCTTGGATTCTGCACGCGTCTGGAGGTAAAGAGGGCGGGTTTCAGCGCAGAATGGATGTAGAGTGAGGGAGAGAGGGATGAGGAGAAGGACCCAAGGATTCAAGCTTGAGCGACTGGAAGGATGGAGCTGCTATTAACTGTAATGAGGAAGACTGTAGGAAGAGCAAGTCTGGAAGTGAAAATTATGAATTCATTTTTGAACTCGTTATGTTTAAAATGTGGACTTCCAAGTGGAGATGCCTGGTAGAGAGTTTGATATATGAGTTTGGAATGCAGAGGTGCTATTAACATGAATTTGGGAGTCATCAATGTACAGATGATCTTTAAAGTCATGGGATCCATTCAAATCATTTTCCTAAACAAAGGAGCTGCAGGCCCCATAGGTGTATCCAAATGCGCACATCCTTGCAGAACCGAAAATGGCTCTAAGCTTCCGTGCACTAAGCCCGCCGAACCCCGCCCCTCAAAATGTCAACAGGAGGCATGAAGGGAGCTTTTCCAAATATTTAACCCGAAAGTGAGAAATCAGCCTTGAAATGATAGCAACAAAAACTTCCTCTCCTTTTATATCCTGCTCCCTGAGAATTTTCCTCTGCAATAATCCCTGTTAGGCATAGATCTCATATTAACTGTAGCAATGGTACACATACATTCAGCAGTGGCTTTTATAGTGAGGTTACCTAGGAATTTGCAGCATCTATGTACTATACACACATTTTAAAGGGATGTTTGATTTCATACAATCTTCAAAATAATTTTCATTTGGTTACATATATAACTATTTAGAAGTAAAAATATATAAAGGACTTGGAATATGCATATAAGCAAATAGAATTCACACTGTGACTATGTATAAAGTGTACATTTACACAAATAATAAATGTAAAAGAGAAGAATTAGCTTTTTTAGTTTTGAATCAGTCATTAGTAAGACCTTTTCATATTTAATTCATTTTAGAAATGTGTTTATAAAAGCTAGTTTTTAAAACTCATTACTTCTATGTATATCATCCTAAAATAATACTCCAGAGAGAGTATTTTCTACCATAAGAGAATGTACAAAATGCTTTTTGTTGAATTAGTCATTTTTATTTATGCCTCTCCTGAGTTTACCAAATTAAAATTACCCTTTTTTACAAGATTTGAAAGTACTCTACTTTACTGAGATATATCTGAGAAAGTTTTCTTAGCTAAAAAATTGTATGAATTGAAACACTGAAGATTTTTCCAAGCTGGGACAAATAATCAATCAATCAATTAATCAATCAACAACAAGCAACATCTGATAATACTATTTCTTCATGGAGGGGGTGGGCTAGGGGTCCTGGCAGAGGTGTGAGCCGTTATAGCTTACGCTGAATACAAAAACATCTCATTACTACTGATAATATATATCAACATCTGATAATAATATTCATCAAGCAACATCTGATCATGCTAACACCCAATTGCCTTACAGTTTGCTTCTTGCCTTTAGAACTTTTTGTGGCTATGATTTTATGTAGAGAAAAATCCTCTACATTACTAAATGCAATAAATTTCTCAGATATTGCAGAGTTGATTCTTAATTTCGCTTTTATTAATTTGAGTAACACTTAAATTTGATTCATTTTAATATAACAAAATATCCTTCTATATTCAAACACCTTCAGAAATCTTAAGCTTAAGCTTTTTCATTTTATTAGGAATAAAGAACTTCTAAAACCCAATTCTTTAACTGAAACTAAAAACTTGCTTCATAAGTATAAAGAAATTGTAAAGTAGCAAAAGTGCTAAAAATACCATAGAATTAGCCTTCTCTCACTGTGACTTCAGAATTAAGCATAGAAAATATATTTTAAAGGGAACAAGCCCTCTCTCTCTCTCTCTCTCTCTCTCGTGTGTATGTGGTGGGTCTGTGTTTTCTGTTTTGTTTTTGTTTCACTTCAAGAGCAAAGTTCCTGAAATATAGGTGGTAAATCTGAAGGGAAATCTGTACATGATGCCTCAAACAGGTTCTCTCAAACTCCAGAGGTGAAATACAAACCCTCCTGATGCAGGCTACATTCGCCTCTACATCCAACCTGCCAATCAATCACCAGTCAATCAAGGAACAGGGCACAATCAGCAGCTTAATGACAGCCAGATGGCACCTGCCTTTCATGAACTGTGTTCCTAAGTCAGAGTCTGCCTGGGACTAGACTCAGTATTCTATCCCCGAGTAGCAATGAGATGTTTTTGTATTCAGTGTAAGCTATAATGGCCCACACCTCTGACAGGACCCCTAGCCCACCCCCTCCATGAAGAAAGCATGGCTCTCCCAGAATCCATTGATTTGACATAAACGCAGTGCTCTCGGATCATGAAAACAAGCAACCTTGCTTCCTTCTTTCCAATCTGACTTCAGAATGATAAGGTGTTAATTGGCCCTGCAAAACAGGAAGGCAAATTCAAGGAGTAAATAGCCAGCCTGCATTTCCCACAGCTGAGAAGCAGTGCTGACATTTAAACAGGGACTGATTGCTCTTCCGCACATGGGTTTACCAGAGCTTTCAACCTTGACCTGAAGGGAACACCTTTTCTGGAAGTGACAGGTAATTTAGCCTTCTTGCTAAGTTCTGGGGCTCTCTGGTGGTGAATTATGTATGGTGCTTCTATGATACAGACACCTGTCCACTGAGAGCCAAACCAAAGCTGATAGATTCCTCTTAAAGACCTTAGATTAGATATAAACTACCTTTTTCCCCCCTAGAAAAGTCATGATGCCAATCACCTCGCCTTTCCTTTCCTGCCATGATTTCAGGGATTCGAGAGAGGCCTAAAACAATCTGAGCAATGTTTGCTTTTATAAAACGATTCTTAGGATAGCGCTCCAGTTTCTCTCTCTTTTCCTTTATCTGAAATAGTCAAAAACCCTTTTAAATTGGCATAATAAACTTGTGAAGTGTGAATTACAGATGTTTTGTTACCCCCTCACCTTCCTACCAGGTCTTAAAATAATTCACTAAACTGCAAAAATAAGTGCATTATATTGATTAAATCAAAGTTTCCAGCAAGGTTGTCAACCAGTTCAAAAGCAGCTTTTGTACTAAAAAAATCAAAAGTGTATCACACTGTACTCCCTGTGTATGTTATAATTTGAGACAGGTAAATCAAGTGTTTTGGATCTGGAAAATAGGTAAAGGGTAATGTCAGCAGCACTGCAAAAATCCTGGTGGATATAAAGAGGTGCTAGATAAATATAGAGTTGACATTTATGAAATAGTTTAAATATCTCATTGTGGGTGGTGGGGAGGGTGGCAGGAGTGAATGAGCAATGCATTGGAAGGGATAGGTTTCTCCAGAATAAACTTCATATTTATGTCCCACTCAAATGGTCCCTGGCCAGCTAGCCTTTGGATGGGGCTTCATCTGAAATCCGTGGAACCACCTCAGTGCAACTAAAATGGTTCAGCGGATTTGATGTCCTGGGGAAGGCCCTGTGAAATGTTATTTTTTGTTGCTCACCATTTATAGTGTTGGTGGCAAAATAAAAACGATAGCACTTTCACACAGGAGCAAATCTCCTTGTGAAACAGAAACTTTGGGGCTGGAAATTTGCGTGGAGCTCTTTCCATGAGCCGTTCAGCCTAGCACAAATCTTTAGTCCTGTTTCCTTTCCCCTGGCATTGAGAAGAAGCCCCCCACTTCTCTGAGGCAGTGGTTGCTTCCCTACTTCTTGTCCAGTAGAGTCCAGGAGGGGAAATAGGATCACCTTATGACTCAAGGGCAGGCAGGTCCATATCCATTAAAGATGGGATGTAAATGGGGAAAAATCTCTTGAGATCAATCCCTCCCACAGCCACTGCTCTCCGAGTCTCTAGCTGGAGTGCAGACAGAGAATCTCATTAGGAATCTAATACAATAAAGACATGTAGATCTTAAGGGTGGGGGTGGATGGAAATCAAATTAACTTCATTACTTTATTCTGCACCTCACAGCGCTTCTGCCGGTGGACAATTGCATTAGATCAGAGAGGAGATCAAAAGGCAAAAACTCCCTGGAAATTCATTGTGTGAAGTGAGACTTGGCGGCGGGGTAGAACCGGGGGGAGGAGGTAGGAGTAAACTGGGTCAACCTGAGACATGAATTTACTAGTCTACTCACACTCATGCTAGGCCCTTCTTTTTGCTTTTTCAACTCCCAGGTCAATGTCTTGTTTTATGTTGGTGGTTGGAGACAGAGCAGGGAGGCCTAAATCAAGAAGAGAGAAAACAAAGCTCTGATCTCCAACTTGGCTCAGAGAGTCATTTGAGCTTTGAGAGTTCTGTTTTTACACTCTTTAAATTTCAGAAAGCCCTAGAAGTGTTTACGTAAATACACAAAATCATTGCTGAAATGTCTCTAGATTTCTTGTTGATAACTGAAATATAGAGGGAGAAGTGTTCAGGAAGGAAAAATGTAAATATGTTTGATCAAAAAATATGTAGTATGAGTATTTTTATAAGAAAGAATCTACAACCAGAGGTGTTATTGTTTTTGAAAATTAAACTGTGGATAAATATGATAGCAAAGTAAGCTGTTCTGTAATTCAATACATACTACATTCATTTAGCAATTAGTTAATTGAGTTACTAGGAGTTGGAATGACATGGACCAGAAAATAAAAAAGTGTTCAGCCCCCTCAAACCCCAACAAAAACCCCACAATAATGTGGATATATCAAAGGGGTGGCACAGGAACCAACTGAAAGAGATCCCAATGGCCAAAGCTGGAATCATTTGAGTAACAAAAGAAAGTAGTATTGGATTATAACCCAAAGTACAAAATAAATATCTAAATATCCATGAGTCAATACTGACAGTAATTAATTAATTAATTAATTAATGGGGAAAGTGAGACCAATACCCTGTGCAGGAGAATTCCAAATAATTTATGTAGGTACTCTGTTCTCAAGTAAGAGGAGCATAAACTTCCCAGTCCTTAAGTGTGGGCTGTGCATAGTGACTTCCTTCCAAAAAATACAGTATGGCAAGTGGAGAATAAATTTTGACTAATTATACAGTGGAGGAACTTGACAAACGCTATCTCAGCCAGTTGATCTGGTCAGCATCAACAGTGATAATAAATCATTGTTGATAGTTGATAGTATATATTCTTGATATGATGTGATGAAAATGGCACTTTGTGAGCCTCCTCTTAAAAACCCACAGTCCAATCTAATCATGAGGAAAAAATCAGATGAGCATGCTACAAAATACCTGACCAGTACTCCTTAAAACTGCCAAGGTCAACAAAAACAAGGAAAGTCTGAGAAGCTGTCACAGCCAAGAGGAACCTAAAGAAATAGGATGAATAAATTTAATGTGGTACCCTAGATGAGGTCCTGGAAGAGAAAAAGGACATTAGATAAACTAAGAAGACTGGAGTAAAGTATGGACCTCAGCTAATAATAATGTATGAATATTGGTTCATTAATCATAATAAATGAACCATACTAATGCAAGATATTAATAATAGGGGAAACTGGGTGCTTGGGTATATGGGAACACTCTGTATTACCTTCTTGATTTTTCTGTAAATCAAAAAATATTCTAAAAGATAAAGTCTACTAAAATAAGTGAATACCATGGCTCTGCTCTCAAAGAACTTCCAATCAAGCGGGAAAAAATCTAGAGACCTCTATAATAAATTCCTTTCCCTGTGCTTATCAGAAAATCAAACCGCTAGAGTATTGTCAAATTGAACTTACTTAATTTTAAGATTTAAAAATTTAGAAAATCATTATTGACATCATCTGAAACTACTAATGTATTGTTATACTATAATTACAGAAGAGAGAGTGTAGGAAATCCACTAAGGGATTTTTTTTTTGCCTAGATATAGCTCTTATTTCACTGTGTAATTATTAATTAAACACTCTTCACACAAACCAATAAATGACATACATATAATACCATCCCCTGGTCACCTGTATTTCTCTCTCTCCCCTTTGCTCTTGTTGGCACATATAATACTTTATCCCCAACCACTTTAAGGTAATTGTAGTTGATCCAATCACCTCCTGGGACAAAGGCCTGTCTGGAATTCCATGCAGTTCATTCATCTGCAAATCAATAGATACATACTGACAATCAATTTTGTGCAATTGCTAAGGGCAATGCAAAAGGGAATAGAATATAACATCAAAAGCTAAAGAAACATGTAAGACCAAACAGAAATTACAACATTTGCGTGGTTAATCTCCAAATAATTAGTATAAGCAGTAAATGCAATCATTTCTGATGATTGTTCAGGGGCACTACAACTTCTTAGACCAAAATTTCATTTAAAAAAATTGAACTTGAGCCAGGCCTTGGAAGAGTGTGGAGACTTGAAGAGAGTCAATGTTCTACATGCAAAAATGGGCAGCTAGAGCATGGAGGCCACCAAGAAATTTTGATAATTTTATAGGTGATTATAATTTGTGGATCAATCAAATATCAACACTATACTATTCAGAATTTTTTGGTTGAGCTATACATAAACTGGATTGTCTGTGACAAATTTGTTTCCCATAGGACAAATTGTTTCATAAGTGTATATATGTATACACACCCATGGAACAATGAGTGTTCATGTGTGTGTGTGTGTGTAATAGATATATGTTTCTGACCTTATTTAGGCTACATAAGTTGGGTAATCCAACTTCAGAAATTACCTATCTCTATCTATCTATCGATACATACCTCTTCCATGACATCTAAGTAGCCATTCCAGAGTTAGCAATATGATATACAGCATGTCCCTAGGGTATATGGGACCTGGGACAAATATTTTTATGGGGTCCTGTCTATATGAACAATTTGATTTAAAAATTCACAAGCCCATGTGAGATATAATGGTTTATTGATAAAGATTTAGAATAAATGGGTAGAGAATAGGTACTTACATATTTGTTTATTGTTCAGTCAGTGTACATGGAGATTCTCTTTGTGTACAGGTATCATCGATGGCCATTCAAATCCAGCAACCCTCTCTTTGTGTTCTTTAATGTGAAATGCTCTATTCCTGGCTTATTTCATATCTCCCACCATAAGAAAAAAGTAGCTATGGTGTTATTACTCAAAATGCCACAGCTCTTCAGAACCCACTTGCACTGAGACAATATATATCTTTGTTTCTGTAGTTCCCCAATACCATTTATTCAATGCTCTTGACATCATTCATGGTGCTACCCATGAGTGCTGGCTTTCAGTGATTCTCTCAAAGGTTGTCATTGTGCTTCACTGAGGACTCCAAATGCAAGACTTACCCAAGAGTATGCAGGAAAATGTAAGCAATATTTCATTTTCTGGTCATGTTAAATTTACCAATTAGAATTGTACACATAAACAGGTCTTCCACCCATGACTTCTTTTGAACCCTGGGCTGTAATTTCTACATTCCTAAAATGTGATCCTTCATTGTTGACCACACCCCTGCCTTCCGATACCGCACCTACTGGGCAGCCCCGTTCCCAGAAGAAATGTCTGTCCTTTTAAGACCAACTCGGAGAAGGCACGCGTGGAGAGCCGACTGGGGAGACTGCCCGGCACGCGGCGCGGAGTCTGCGGACAGGTTGGGTGGCCGCCCTGGGTGCCAGCGCCAGGTGCACAGCGGTAAAGGACAAGGAAGCCCGCTGCCCTTGGAGGTGGCACCGTGGGCAGAACAGCGGCAAAAGTCCCGCAGAGAGGGGTCTGCCGGCGGCGCGCGTAGTCCAGAGCCCTTAACGCTTCCTGGTGTCGGCCCTGAGTGGGAGTCACCCAAAGTCAGCCCGTGGGCTCCACTCTGGCTGCATAGTCTCTGAGGCATCTGCATGACCCGCGCAGGGTGGAGAGTGAAAGAGCCCCCAGAAAGACAGAAACAGGGACCCTAGATGTCCCGCTTGGTCCCCGCCGAGGGGATAGACCTCACACATTTTGAGGGGAGAACTCCAAAATGGGTGGAGGAGTGAGGGTTACAGATGCTGAGTCAGGGCAGGGGCCCCCTTGCCTGGACCTAAGGACAGTAGCTTGACATGTACAACTCTTTTTTAAAAAGAGGGTTAATAACAACAAAAAAGTGCACTATTGATTTATTGATTTCATAACATGTTTTGTGCATCCTGAGTATGAAGGTGTTATTTAAAATAGGGCCCATTTTTGTTGGGTTTCACAGAAGCATTGGAAGTTAGGCAGAAAATAGTGGCTAATATGAAAATGATACATTGAGTTTGGGGTGAAGGGCATACAGGTATTCCTGGTTGTGAATGAGGACGTAAGTTGCCCTGGTTGCTGTCAACAGCTACCTTGACCCTAGGATGGAAACCTCCTGAAGGTGAAAGCAGCACACTAAGGAAGGCAGAGCTCAGAAGATACCAGAAAAAGGAGCTGGTTTCCTGATCACACTGAATGTGAGGTTTAACTTACCTCTGGCCTTTGCTTTACATGGACTGCTGGGTCCTATATTATCCTTAAGACATTTTGAGATGGTTCTTTTTTTTATTTTTTAAATTAGTTAAAACCATAAAGATTAGGATGGGTAAAATTAGGATGGGTAAAAGCACTGACCAGCCTTAGTTGGAATTCTTATCTTAAGAAGAAAATAGCAACAACTAGAAGGTGGGTGCACAGCCCCCAAAAACTCTGAAATCTAGAAAGAGACCCCTGAGGGTCCTTTACCTGGTAATTCTGGCATAACCAGAAGGAAATGAGTAATGTTCTTCTGAATGTCCTCGTACCTTCACCAAAGTGCCATCAGCCTTCATTAATTAAATTCTTTCCGTGTTATTTCCATCCTTCCTGAATATCCCTAGGACTCATCGACTATATCATATTTGGGGATTTGATTAAGTGTTACCTTCTGTTTTTCTCATATTGATCCCAATTTATTATAAGCTTCTTGATTTTAGGGTCTATGGTAGGCAGCTTTCAAGAGGGTCCTTACTGAGCCCACCTCCTGGCACTCACACCCTTGTGCGATCTGCTCCCCTTGAGTGTGGGCTGGCCTAATGACTTGCTTCTGACAAATAGAATATAGCAAAAGTGATGGAATGGCACTTCTGTCATTAGGTTATAAAAAGCTTTGAGTTCTATCTTGCTGGACTCTCGCTCTACAAAGTAAGAAAATCCCAGGTTGTGAAATATAATATGAAAGGAATCACTAAAAAACAGGCCATGTGCTGGCTTCTAAACTATAATAAAAAATGACTGACAAGAATGTCTGTTTGTCCTTCTGTTCTCTTTTAGTCTGCAAATGGAAAGATCATCTGTATAGCATAAGCCAGTATCTACACTTTATCATACCTTACATTGCCCCTTAGGGACAGGATGAGTGAAAAGCATACATTTCCCAATGTTTCCTTCTATCATCTTCATTTGTTTGCCTTCCCCCTCTCCCCCAAAGCATTTGTGTCACTCTGTTCTTGCATTTGGCCATCTCTTAACTTCTGAACTGAACTTCTGAAAGAGTTTAAAGGGGAGATGATCTGACAAGGAGATTTGCTTGTCTCAAAGCCTGGCTGTGCCTGCCTTTAATTAAAAATGGTATTGATTTTTCTCTGCTCTAATGATAGGCAGTAGTCTGCCCTCCCCATGTTAGTCACTGACAGTTTAAGTGTGAAACAAAGGGCATTTATTCAGCACTTAATGCAAAATTATGACTGATTAAAAAGTGATTTATCATGAGAACTACATCTGTGGAGGCTTTGGGGTTTTCTTTCATGCTCACTTTAACCAGAGTTTGGAAGGTACAGCAGGATGGTTGGAACAATTCTCTCCCTCTCTAATTCAGTTCTTCTCCCCTGGTTTCAGCAAAAAAGAAAATTTTCACTGAATTCAGGACCAAAAAGCATGAGATGGAAAAAATCCTAGAAGTCAGACTTGTAGCATATCCTAGGTGTCAATTGGTAAGTTGCTAAGTTGCCTGCAGGGAGCAATACACTGAGTCAGAACTTTTCCAGAACTACGTTCTTCTGACATTTGCCTCCTTCTCTTTTCCTACTTAACATAGTGTTTGACGCTGTGGAAACTGACCCAATATCCTGGACGAGAAAGCACTGCTAGAAGATTTGGCAGGAAGATCCGAGAGCAAGAGAGGGAAGTTATGCCTATGGAGTACAGTCAATTTTCATTAAACCTTCAAGTTCAGCTCCTTTCCAGCCATGAGTAGGCCCAACCTGCCTTCTTTCCTGGGAGCAATGAGTAGCTGTACATCTTTTTTGGCTAAGAACACAAGGTCTGAAGCCAGACTCTCAAGGTTCAGATCTCACTTCTGCCATATAGTAGACATGTGACCTTGAGCATGCTATTGAATCTTTCTATGCCTCAGCTTCTCCACCTACAAAATGGGGTTAATAGTATCACCACCATGTAGGGTTAATGGGAATATTAAATCTGAATGGTGTCTGATGCATCATGAACACACCCGAATTATCACTAGAAATCATCCAATACAAGATGCTATTGTAAGTTACGTCTTGATTTCAGTGATGCTAATGTGAAAAAAGGTACCTCTTAGAATTAATGAGATACTACAGGTAGCTATTGTTGATAATGCCTGCTTATTTACAACTATGCACTCTGACCAGAAAGTGAAAAGATGTCCGATGCTGTGGACTTTCATAAATATTTATATTAAAATAGTAGGAGTTGGTATGTTTTATGTTCATGTCTGCTACTTTTTATCCTTAGGTGGAGTAGGATAGCACGCACTCATGGATTTTGGTATCAGAATGATTGGGATTCCCTCCCCAGCTCTGTCACCTATGAGGGATGTGTTCCCAATCAAGTTACTTGCCACCTCTAAGTCTCAGTTGGATATAGCAATGCCCACGTCACAGTGTTCTGGATTCCAAGCTTGGCACAGGGCTCAATCAAAGCAGGGCACACACTCAACAATTTTTGAAACATTTTTATATTTCATCTATATATTTAAAGCATCAAAGTAATCGAAACAAGGGAAGTGAGAACTTTATTGAACTGTATCATATTTACTGTTCAGAATTTTTAAAAAAACTTATACATAGACTTGTGGTTTCTGTTTCCACATGTAAGGAGTTTGGAAGCGGCCACTCTGTCCTAACAATAAGTATAAAGCTCAACAGACTGAAAAGTCAACAATTCTTCTTGGATCCAAAAGAAAGTGAGGACACAGGGAAAACTTCTGCCCCCAAGATTGAGGAGAAAGATAGGTGAATATAGAGAGTCACGGCTCACTGGGGCAGAGACTCAAAAGTGGAAACTGCCGTGGGAACCAAGGCTGGGGTAAAAAACACCTGAACTGTAGTTGTTGAACTGCTGCAGTCTCAGTATGGAGAGTCTGAGAAGTCAAATTCCAGGGGGACCCAGTCATAGGGAGGCCCCCACACTTTAGTGAGTTTTACCTCTAGGAGCTTATCCAGGTTCTCCCAGTAAATATTATGGAAAAATCTCCTCATGCTTCCAGCAGGGGGAGGGGAAAAGGAACCATTTTGAAATACACCAGAGCACTCTGTTCTTCCCAAAAAGATCTGCCCTTGGGAAAAGCTGTTTAACCAGAGTCCAACCTGCTGGAGTTTTCTGAGCCTAACTGACCCAGGGGAAGGGAAATACCCAACTCCAGCCCCCTCTAACCATCCTTATCCCACCTGAGTGGGGGAGGAGGGTGGAAACTGAGAAACACTTGTGGAGTTCAAAGTCCAGAGGCACAGGTTCACCAAGAGACTGAGACCTAGTCACAGGACTGCAGAACACTTCCCTTCTCCCCACACCTTATCACCACAACTCTAAAGGCCTATTTACAACAGTTCCTTTTACCTGATACATCATGTCTGGCTATCAAGAAAAAATTACAAGGCATACTAAAAGGCAAGAAAAAATCCCACAATCATCAGAGCAAACATCAGAACCCAGACATGGCTGAGATATTGGAACTATCAGACTAGGAATTTGAAACAACTATGATTTATATGATAAAAGTCCTAATGGATAAAGTAGACATATGCAAGAACAGTTAGGCAATACAGCAGAGAGATGGAAATCCTAAGAAAGAACCAAAAAGAAATCCTAGATATCAAAAACATTATAACAGAAACAAAGAATGCCTTTGATGAGCTTATTAGTAGACTGAACACAACTGAGGAAAGAATCTCTGAACTTGAAGATACATCAATAGAAACCTCTAAAACTGAAAAGCAAGGAGAACAGACTGGAAAAAAAGAACAATATCCAAGGACTGTGGGAAAACTACAAAAGTTATAAATATGTTTAATGATAGTTCCTGAAGGAGAAGAAAGACAGAAAGGAGCAGGAGAAATATTTGAAACAATAATGACAGAGAGTTTCCCCTAAATCAATGTCAGACACCAAAATGCAGATCCAAGAAGTTCAGAGAATGCTAAGCAGGATAAATGTGAAACACAAATAAAACAAACAAACAAACACTACACCTAGGTATGTCATTTTCAAACTACAGAAAATCAAATGATTAAATATAAACAAAAAAATTCTGAAAGAAGCCAGAGGAAAAACATACCTTCCATACAGAGGAACAAAGGTAAGAATTATATCTGACTTCTCCTCAGAAACCATGCAAGCAAGAAGAGAGTGGAGTGAAGTACTCAAAGTATTGAGAGAAAAAACCCACCAACCTAGAATTCTGTACCCTATGAAATTATCCTTCAAAAGTATAGGAGAAATACAGACTTTCTAAGACAAACAGAAATTGAGGGAATATGTTGCCAGTAGACATGCTTTGCAAGAAATGTTAAAAGGAGCTCTTCAGAGAGAAGAAAAATTATATAGACAAGAAACTCAGATCTACATAGAGAAAGGAAGAACACTGAAGAGGAAATAAGTGAAGGTAAAATAAAAACTTTGTTTTTATTTTTCTTAGTTGGTCTGCCCTATAATGGTTTGTTCAAAATAATAATAAGAACAATGTGTTTGATTATATGATTATCTTATGTGTATAGATGTGGAGGTTCCTGGAGGGTGGTGTGCCCAGAGAGGGCATGAAAGCTCTACACCCCTTCCCACATACCTTGCCCTACCTCTCTCTTCCATCTGGCTATTCATCCATATTCTTTATCATATTCTTTATGAATAAACCACTAAATGTAAGTAAAGTATTTCTCTGAGTTCTATGTGCTCCTCTAGCAAATTAATCAAAACCAAGGAGGAGGTCATGGGAATCTTAAATTTATAGCCAGCCTGGTCAGTCAGAAGTAGGAGGGAGGCAGTCTTGTGGTACTGAGCCCTTAACCTGTGGGATTTGACACTATCTCCAGGTAAATGGTATCAAAATTGAATTGAATTAGAGGACACCCAGCAAGTGTCTCCTGGAGAACTGATTGATTAGTATGAGAGGAAAACCCCCCATACATCTAGTGTCAAAAGTGTTGTGTTAAGAAAGAGAGAAAAGTATACCTTTGTTTCTCCCTAAGAGACTTCTCTGATAAAATTCCATAGACTGGGCAGCTTAAACAGTAGACATTCATTTTTACAGTTCTGGAGGCTGAGAAGTCCAAGATCAAGGTGCCTGCCAATTGGGTTCCAGGCGAGGGCTCTTGTCCTGGCTGCAGGTGACCTCCTTCTTGCTAGGTCCTCACACAGCAGAGGAAGCCATCCCCCTCTCTTCCTTTTCCAGTAATCCCAGCATCACGGCCCCACCCTCATGACCTCTAATGCAAATTACTTCCCAAAGGCCCCATCTCCAAATACCATCACATTGCGGGCTAGGGATTCAATACATGAATTTTGGGAGGACACAATTCAGTCTGTAGCAAGCTCCAACATTAAGAGGTTGGGAGAAAGAGGAGAGACCATCAAAGAAGAATATGCAGGATTAACCAATAAGAGAGATGAAAAACCAAAAGAGAGTAGAGTCCTAGAAGCTAAATTAAGAAAGAGTATCCAGGAAGAAAATGTGATAAAATGAAATCAAATACTGCTGGGAAAGTCAAATAATAAGAAAACTGACCATTAAATTTAGGGACATGGAGATTATTGGTGAGATTTACAAGAAAAATTTGATGCGATTTTGGAGTGAAAGCCTGATTAGAGTGGGCTTAAGAGAGAATGGGAATATGGTAACTAGTTTATTTAGAATCCCCTTGAATTTCTCCACAAAACAAGTAAATCAATTAGGATAGTAAAACTAAAATCCACAAAGAACATCTACAGCAACACTGGATCACAGGGTAATCCCAGTAACTCCAAAACATCAAAATATGTACAGACAAACAATTAAGAGCTGAGAAACCCACATGATATTATGATATCATGCAGAAAGATGCAGAGAGAAGACAATGGGGCTTTTGATAGTCCTGAAAAAAAGAACTCCCAAATGCCAATAAATTCTCACTACAAAGCACACTGGGCAATCTGGGAACAGCTTCTGAAAATGGAAGAGTATGTAGTATCCTATTTATAGGTGAACTAAAAGCAAAAGGACTGTGATGACTTTTATAGGCTAGAATAGTTTGTGTCTCATAAACCATCAAAACTAACAAAATGAAACTCACTTCTAGGACAAAGCACCATACTGAAGAAAAACTGCTGAGAGTAGAATCCAAATTGAGCAGGATGAGTTTAATCAGAGTATAGCAAAGAGGAGTCCAGAAAAAGTGGAGAAGAGGACACAGGAGACAGATCTCAGTCAGTATAAGAATATATATTTGATCCTTCTGCAAAAACAACAGAAAATAAATTTTACAGCCAAGAAGCTAGAAAAGATAACTTGGCCCATCCTTGCTTCTTAAAAGTAGTGGAAAACTCATTTTTAGAAGCATAGAAAAGGATCATAATCCAGTTACTATAAAAAAATTTTGAAAAAATTAAAAAGAATAAGGGACAGAAAAACATCCTTACAGAAAATAATGGCATGCCATAAGCATATGCCCACAAACTGATGAAAACTGTAACCTATTATCTCAAACTGAGCCGAAAGAAATACTAAGTGGGAGAATCTATGAATGCCCATACTAAATTAAAGTATTAAAATCTAGAATAAAGTAATTGTAGAAACTTTAGATTCAGAAAGGAAGGTGACAACTCAGGAAATATTTAGAAATAAAAGAATTAATCATTTCAGCAATGAAAATTAGAAGAAATACAAAAGTGAATAAATGCAACAGACAATACTTTAAAAGAAACAGAAAGGGAAAAGAGTAAAATTCTAAAAATTAAAAAAGTAAAAAAGGATTAGAAAAGAGTGATAGCTATTAAAAAAACAACAACAATGTTCCAAAATGTATATCATAGGAGTCCCAGAAAAAGAAAACTGTATCAATGGAACAGGACAAATATTTAAAATTTTATTTCAAGGAAATTTTCTTGAAATAAAAGATGACATAAAACCATTTGTTGAAAGGGAACACTGTTCAGTTAGGAAAGTTGAACCAGAATGGCCAACACTGAGAAAGACTCTACTAAAATTATTGGACATTAAATTAAAAAACAACAACAACACTTCTTTGTCCATGCAAGCAAAAAGGCCATAAGGAAAAGGGTGTAATTTTGCCAATAGAATTTTCAATAGCAAAGCTTTATTCTGAAGGACAATGATATAACATTTAATATACTTAAAGCAAAATATGGAAGCAAAGGATTTTATGTACAGCCAAACTTACCTTCAACAATAAAAGTCATAGACTATAATGTATATGCAAAATTTCAGGAAATATTATTACCCTGAGAACTTCACAAAAAATCTAATGTTGCATAAGCCTCAAACAATCAAAATGATGAGAAGAACCTTATCATAAAGATTGGTAGTGAGTAGGAAATATATGGTTACCTACAGAACTAAGCTAAAATAATGGTTTTAAGGGAGATATTGTAAAATTTAAAGGCTTATGCTGTAACAATGCAGGTACTGCATAGGTATTAGAATACCTATGGGCAGGGATCAACCTCTGCTTTGGGGAATAATGAAGTGACTAGAACTGAACTTGCCTTCCCACCATAAATAACTATAAATAATTATAAAACTGGACAAAATATATGAAAAAAATAGTCTTCAAACATTGGACAATAGTCAGTGAAAAAATTTATGATCTCTAAGAGAAAGCAAATTAGCCAAGTAAGCCCGATGATTGCTTACCTTTCTACCTGGAGGCACTTTCTGCTGCAGTGCAGAGAAGGAGCACCCAATTAGAATAGAGCAGGCTCATTTTATTGAAAAGAAAAAAATCTGAATTTGGGTAGCTTACAGTAGCTGAAATTTATAGGACAGAGTCCTCTTCAAGCCTAAATAATTCAGTAAAGATCACAGTAAATTAGCACTTTAGTAGTATGGCTAAATTAGCCTTAGATCAAAGAATACTTAAGACCCTTGCTATCAAGGCTCAAAATCAAGCCTTAAAAAGAGCACTCCACAAGTAACTTTACTGTCTGACAAAATAAAGTTCAACATTATTTTTTAAAGGCAAAAACAAAAAAAACCCCAGCATTCAGCAATGTAAAATTTACAAAATAATCTAATCAAAAACATTAAACATATGAAAAAAAGAAAAATGTGAACCATAGTAAGGAGAAAAATTTGTCAACAGAACATAATCAAAAATGAGAGGTGATCAAATTAGCAGACTATAAATCAGCTATTATAAATATATTCAAAAAATAAATAAATAAATAATATATTCAAAGAGTTAAAGGAGAAAATGAACATAATGAGGAGAGAAAAGATAAAATAAAAACTTCTAGAGACAAAACATAATATCTAAAATGAAAAATTCTCTAGATGGAATCAACAGCAGATTAGATATTGCAGGAAAAACAAAATCAGTTAAGTTGAAGATAGAGCAATAAAAATTACCCAAACTGAAACAAAGGGAGAAAAGAAAAGAAAAAAAAACACAAAGCCTTAGTGTCTTTTGAGACATATCTGGTGTTCTAACATAAATGAAATTGGAGTACCAAAATGAGTTTTAAGAAAAGATGATAAGAAAGAGGGAAAATTTTTTTTTCAAAATAATGGCCAAAATATGATGAAAAATATCAATCCACAGTCAAAGAAACTTAATGAACCCTAGGCAAGATAAACACAAATAAAACTACAAAAATGTACACCATAACCAATGGCTGAAAACCAGTGACAAAGTTATAATCAGTAAAATAACCAGAGGAAAATGAACATTGGTAGCATAAGAACAGGAAAAAGTAGCATTTTTATTCTTCAGCCAGAAAACAATGAACAGTGTTTTAAACACTAAAAGATAAAAATGGGCAATCTGGAAATCTATATGCAGTGAAAATATCCTTCAAATATTATGCCATTATGAAAGACATTATGAAGGATCAAGATGGCTGACTAGGCACAGGTAGTATGTGCCTCCTCCATGGACAGGAACCAAAATAGTAAGCAATTCTCACATTTTGAACAGATCATCTAGGAGAGAATGCTAAGATTCACCAGGGAAGTGATGGGAAGCACCAAAAGTGGGTAAGGAGAGGATTCAGGACAACTTGCCAAGCTGGTAACTGGATAAGAACTGGGAGAAGCTCCTGGATGTGGGGAAACAATAAGAGAGAAGCACTCAGGGCTCCACACTCCAACATGAGCTTTTATAGTCTTGGTTACAAGAGAATCCCCTGACCCACACAGGTCTCAGGCCTAACATAGGGAGTGGCTTGGAGATTGCACAGAGACATTGCTCCAGAAAGTGAACCCACACAGAACCCCATAGGCATCTCAGCCTAGAGTAGCTTGAGCCAGGCACCATTCTGAGTGCCTAGATACTGTGGAACTGTGGGCACACCTGAAGCCTCTGAGGAGGGATAGAAGAGCCCAAGTGGTTCCACACACCCCTGGGAAGGTCCCCACTGCCCTGCTGCAGGCTGCTGTTGAGACTGAGATGTGAGCAGACAGCATTTTCCACAGTTTCTTGCTTATGCTGCTTGCCTGGATGGGGTCCCAGGCTTTCCATTCATAGGCCCAAGGTACCATTTTGAGAGATTGACACTGGGCTGTGCCCTGCCTTTGGGCTGAGTTTGGGCTGATATAGCTGCAGCCCTCACCTGGCTGGAGGGAAACCAGGCTTTCTAGTATGCATCTGGGAGGTTGCCCACCATCCTGCAGCCAGCTGCTGTGGGACCCAGTCTTGAGCAAGCTGCACTCCCTATGGTTTCCTGCCAGTGCATCCTGTCTGAGAAGAGCCCCACCCTCTCTGGTCACAGGCCCAAGGTGCCATTTTGCAATTTTAAAGCTGGGAAGTGCCCCACCCTCAGGCTGAGTTCAGGCTGATGTGACTACAGCCCTGCCCAGCTGAGGAGGGACAGGGGAGCCCAAGCTCTCCTACATGCACCTACAACAATTCCCACTGCTCTGCTACAGGCTCCTGTGATAGCAGACCACATTCCCCCCAGTTTCTTGCCCATGCTGCTTGCCTGAAAGGGGCCTTTCCCTCTTTGATTGCAAGCCCACATCCAGTGCCATTAGGAGAGTTTAATGCTAGGCTGGGCCCCACCCTTGGGCCAAGTTCAAAGGGAAGTGGCTGCTGTGCCACCTGGCTGGGAATGTACAGGGAAAACCAAGCTATCCTAAGCACACTTAGGACAATACCCACAATCCTGTTACAGGTAGCTGTGGGACTGGGGACTAGCCTGTCTAATCTTTTGCAACTACCAGTAACACCAACACAGACCACTTGGGTCCTAGTGGGTGACTCTGCCACTGCTACTCTTACCTCCTACATCACACTAGCTGTCCAAAGGATTTAGAATCCATCCACATACCCAGCCCTCTGTTCCAACTGCTAGCTTGTGAGCAAGCCACCTGAAGTACGAAGAATCGGCATCCCCAGGATACACTAACAGCAATGCCAGCATAAGCTGCTCTGTGGCCTAAAATCAGCCATACTCAGCCCACTGCTTCCACCACTTGGGCCCAAAGACTGCCTAAGCTGGCATTCAAGTGCCCAGCAAAACTTCACCACAAGTTCAACTAATAACTGCACCCTACACCACCAAGGAATCACAGATACCACCGAACCTGTGTACTGCCTAAGAAATCATACAAAGATCACAGTAGTGCAGGCACCTAAAATCAAAGCCAAAGTGTCCTACTCAACCAAAAACATGTATACATCTTCAGGAAAAAATTCTTACCTTCAAAAGCAATTTCAAAAAAATTGGAACAAATGACTGCTATATCAGATTCACAGATATCAACAGAAGGACACAGGAAACATGAAAAAGCAAGGAAATATGACACCACCAAAGGGACACAACAATTGTCTGGCAACAGACCTCACACAAAAAGAAT
Source organism: Daubentonia madagascariensis (assembly GCA_023783475.1). Taxonomy (NCBI): domain Eukaryota; kingdom Metazoa; phylum Chordata; class Mammalia; order Primates; family Daubentoniidae; genus Daubentonia; species Daubentonia madagascariensis. The sequence goes on from JAKFHU010000445.1 coordinate 9,352,381, forward strand.
TCCTCATAATGCCAGATAAAGAATTCCAAATGTTGATACTAAAGAAGCTCAATGAGATGCAAGAAATCTGAAAACCAATACAAAGAAATCAGAAAATCAGTTTAGGACATAAATGGGAAATTTTAAAAGGAGATAGATATCTGTTTAAAAAACCCAAAAAAACAAATTCTGAAGCTGAAAAATTCACTGAAGGAAATAAAAAACACATTGGAAAGCTTCAAAAATAGATTAGACCAAGCAGAAGAAAGAATCTCAGAACTTGAAGCAGGTCTGAAATAATTCAGTCAGACAAAAATATGGAAAAAAGAATAAAAAAGAATGAGCAAAGCCTTTGAAACATCTGGAACTACATAAAGTGGCCGAACTTACAAGTTATGAGTATTCCCAATGGGGAAGAGAGATCAAAAAGTTTAGAAAACCTATTTAAAGGAATAATTGATGAAAACTTCCCCAGGACTAACAAGAGTGTTAGACATTCAGAAACAGGAAGCCCAGTGACCCTCAGACATATACATTGCAAAAAGGACTTAACCATGGCATATTATCATCAGAATGACTAAAGATGAAGTAAAAGAAAGAATCTTAAAATTATCAAGAAAAAAATGTCTAGTCACCTTTAAAGAAAACCCCATCAGACTAACAGCAGACTTCTCAGCAGAAACCTTACAGGCCAGAAGAGAATGGAATAGCATTTTCAAACTGCAAAAAGAAAAAAAAACCCTGCCAGTTAAAAATTTTATATCCTGCCAGAATAAACTCCTAAATGAAAGAGAAATAAATGCTTTCCCAGACAAGCAAATGCTGAGAGAATTCATCACCACTACACTGGCCCTGCAGGAAATGCTCAAAGGGGTCTAAACATGGAAACAAAAGTCAATATTTATCATCACAAAAACACATAAAAATATAAAACTTAAAGGGCTAAGAAAACAATCACACAAAGGAGGAAGAGAAAGGAATTAAATGGCAACATGACAGGATTTCAGCAAACCACAAAGACAAAAAGAGAGAGAAAAAGAAAGAAACAAAGAACTTATAAAACAACTATAAACCAATCAACAACATGCCAAGAACAAAGCCTCACATATCAATATTTACCTTGAATGTAAATGGACTAAATGCTCCACTTAAAAGATACAGACTGGCAGAATGGATTTAAAAAACAGGATTCAACTATATGCCACTTATAAGAAACTAACCTTACCCGTAAAGACACATAGAGACTGAAAGTAAAGGGGTGAAAAAAAATATTCCATACAAACAAAAACCAAAAGTGAACTGGAGTAGCTATGCTTATATAAGATAAAACAGACTTTAAATCAAAAACAGTAAAAATAGACAAAGAATATCTAATGATAAAGGGAATAATTCAGCAAGAGGATATATAATCTTAAATATATGTGCACCCAGATTCACAAAACAAATATTGCTAGACCTAAAGAAACAAATTGACAGCAACACAATAGTGGGGGACTTCAACACCCCATTAATAGCACTAGACAGATCATTTAGACAGAAAATCAACAAAGAAACATCGGACTTCTATTGGCCTTCAGACCAAATGGACTTAACAGATATTTACAGAATATTCCTCCCAACAACTACAGAATATAGATTCTTTTCATCAGCACATGGAACATTCTCCAGGATAAATCACATTTTAGGCCACAAAATTAGTCTTAACAAATTTGAAGATATCAAAATAATATCAAGTTTCTTCTCAGACCACAGTGAAATAAAGCCAGAAATCAATATGAAGAGGAACTTCAGAAACTATAAATTAAGCAACATGCTCCTGACTGATCACTGGGTCAATGAAGAAATAAAGATAGAAATTAAAAAAATTTTAGACATGAATGAAAATGAAAACACAACATACCAAAACCTGTGGGACACAGTAAAAGCACTGAGAAGAGGGAATTTTATAGAATTAAATGTCTACATCAAAAAAATAAATAAATAAAGAGCATAAATTAACAACTTAACATCACACACCAAGAAACTAGAAAAGCAAAAACAAAACAAACCCAAAATTAGCAGAAGAAGAGAAATAACAAAGATTGAAGCAGAACTAAATGAAATAGAGACCAAAACCAAAAAAATAAATAAATAAAACACAGAAAGGAATAATGAAATGCAAAGTTGGTTCTCCAAAAAGATAAACAATATTGATAAACAACTAGCTAGACTAAACATGAAAAGAAGAGAGAAGATCCAAATAAACACAATCAAAAATGAGAAAGGAAATATTACAACTGAAACCACAGAAATACAAAAGATCATCAGAGACTATTATGAGCAACTATATACTCATAAACCAGAAAACCTAGAGGAAATGCATGAATTCCTGAAAACATACAACCTCCCAGATTGAAATAGGTATAAATAGAACTCCTGAATAGACCAATAATGAATAGTGAGATTGAAATAGTAATATAAAATCTCCTAACAGAAAATTCTCAGGACCAGATGGACTCATGGCCAAATTCTACCAGATGTACAAAGAAGAAGTGGTGCCAATCCTGCTGAAACTGTTCCAAAAGATTGAGAATAAGGGAGTCCTCCGTAACTCATTCTACAAAGCCAGTATTACCCTGATACCAAAGTCAGGAGAGAATGCAACAAGAAAAGAAAACTACATAGATGGATATAGACAGGAAAATCCTCAAAAAAAAAAAAAAAAATACTAGCAAAGCAAATTCCAACAGCACATCAAAAGGATAATTCATCATGATCAAGTGGATTTCATCCCAGGGATGCAAGGATGGTTCAACATATGCAAGTCAATAAATTTGATTCACTACATAAACAGAACTAAAAGCAAAAATCAAAATGATCATCTCAATAGACGTGGAAAAAGCATTTGATAAAATCCAGCATCCCTTAATGGTAAAACTCTCAAAAAACTTGGCATTTAAGGAACATACCTCAAAATTATAAAAACCATACTTGAAAAACCCACAGCCAACATTATACTGAACGGGGAAAAGTTGAAAGCATTCCTCATAAAAACTGCAAAAAGACAAGAATGTACACTTCCACCACTTCTATTCAACACAGTACTGGAAGTCCTGGCCAGAGCAATTAGCCAAAAGAAAGAAATAAAGGGCATCCAAATTGGAAAAGAGGAAGTCAAATTATGTCTGTTTGCTGATGATATGGTTTTATACCTAGAAAATTCTAAGAATCCTTCCAAAAGACTCCTAGATTTGAAAAATGAATTAAGCAAAGTCTTAGATTACAAAATCAATGTTTAAAAATCAATAGCATTTTTATACATCAAAAACAACTAAGTGGAGAACCAAACCAAAAACTCAAACCCATTTATAATAGCTGTTAAAGAGAATACCTAGAAATAAATTTAACCAAGGAGGTGAAAGATATTTACAAGGAGAACTACAAATCACTCATGAAGGAAAACATAGATGACACAAACAAATGGAAAAACATCCCATGCTCATGGATTGGAAAAATCAATATTGTTAAAATGTCCATACTGCCCAAATCAATCTACAAATGCAATGCAATTCCTATCAAAATACCAATGTCATTTTTCACAGAAGTAGAAAAAACTATTCTAAAATTCATATGGAACCAAAAAGAGCCTGAATAGCCAAAGAAATCCTATGCAAAAAGAACAAAACTGGAAGCATCACATTACCTGACTTCAAATTATACTACAAGGACATAGTAACCACAACGGCATGGTACTGGCATAAAAGTAGAGACATAGATCAACGGAACAGAATAGAGAACCTAGAAATAAAGCCAAATACCTACAAACAACTGATCTTTGACAAATCATAAAAAAAATATACTAGGAAAAAGACACACTATTCAATAAATGTTGCTGAGAAAATCAGATAGCCATATGCAGAAATATGAAACTGGATCCCTATCTCTCACCATATACAAAAATTATCTCAAGATGGATTAAATGTAAGCCCTGAATTAATAAAAATCCTAGAGGAAAACCTAGATAAAACTCTCCTGGACATTGGCCTATGCAAAGAAATCTATGACTAAGACCCCAAAAGCAAATGCAATAAAAACAAAAATAAACAAATGGGGCATAATTAAACTTGAAAGTTTCTGCACAGCAAAAGAAATAATCAAAACAGTAAATAGACAACCTACAGAATGGGGGAAAATATTCACAAACTATGTGTCTGACAAAGGAATAATATCTAGAATCTACAAGGAACTCAAACAACTCAATAAGAAAAAAAAAACATTAAAAAATGGGCAAATGACATAAACAGGCATTTTCATAAGAAGATATACAAATGGCAGGGACAAAGACAAGATGGCTGACCAGAGACATCACCTACCAGATCGTCTCAGAAAGAAGGCAAAGTTTTAGATAAAAAAGAAAAACCAACCAACCAAACAAACATAGATCAGGTGTAATTCTGAAGGAAAAGTGCCAGAACCTACCAGAGATTCCACAGGAAGAAGTTGCAGAGCAGAACAAGGAGCAATATATCAGTGGAGATCAACCCTGAGAGGCTTGGAGTCCAGTGAAAAGTGTAGGTGGGGTGGCTTGTTTCTCCCTCCCTCATATCTCTGGCAGTCAGCAGGCTCCCAAACTGCTGGAGAGCTTTTTCAACTCTCACAATCCCAAAAGCTGCTGCCACCAGTGAACTAGGAACTTCTTGAGGACAAAGCACCAGGCTGCCAGCCCTCTTGGGGTCACTTCCCTCAGCATAGACTCAAGCCAAGACAGCAGGTGCCACATTGCTTCTCCACCTACCATGCATCTTTGTCTTCCCCAGGGGGCTTTAGCCCCTCAGTTTTCATCTTGGTTATTGCCACACAAGCATTTACCAACTCTGGCCCAGATTGCAGGAGCCACTGGGGCCAGTGGATCCCAGGGGATCTGCATGAATCCAGAATCTGGACATTCCAGGTGGGCTGTCTTCCAGAGAGAGGCACAGAGACTACCAGAGTGCTAGCTTTCAGACTCTTTTCCTCCCCTTCCTCTCCCCTGCCCATGGCTGCCATGGGAGATGATTGAACTGGGGCACTTAGGAGTGGCTGCTTCCCCTCTGTTGGTACATCCACCACACTGAGGCTTCCACAGAGAGTGGGGCTCAAACCTTCCCTCTTAAAAACCTGCCATGGACTAAGGGGTGCTCTGACTGTGAGCTCCCTTCTCTCCAGCCCTCCCCGGTGCTGCTTGCCCAGCTGTTCCATCAGATCAGGGCACACCCTGAGGCAGAGGGACATCAAATATAGGCAAGTGGGGACCAGCACACTTCTTCCTGGCACAGTCAGGGATTGATCTTCAGGGACCCAGGCACAGGCCCACAGCTCAGATCCTGTATCCCCAGGACTCCATCATGTTTCTTGAGGACACAGAGGGGTGACTTGTGAAATAATCTCAGAAGGCAAGGGAACCCATGTGAGCAGAACTGAAAAGAGAGTGCAGTGTGGGTCCCAGCTGCAGTAAACTTTTGGAGCACCCCTCCCCACGCAGGAAGGCTGTGCTCTCAGCCCAGGGCTGGATCCTGGACAGGGAAGCTCCCAGCCAGCAGTGCCATCACTAAGGAGCTCAGCTAATTTGAACTCCTGCCTGCTGGCAGATGCTGGATGGAGGCCACAGAGCAGAGGAAGAGGGAGAAGAGCAAAACTCTCTTGTGACAGACAGATTGTGAATCTCAGACAGCCTTTCCTCCACAAGCAGAATTTCTTGCTAGGTGAGGCCACTTCAACCCCTCCCTGGCAGCTTTCCCCAGAAGCCTGGGAGTGGACATTTAATACCTGCTGAGACAACTACCTTTCCAGCCTTTGTGGAGCCTGTGGAACCCAACCCAGCCCCAGCCAGTCTAATTCCACCACCTGCCTCTTCTGTGGTGGAGAATAAAGGCTTACCTGGAAGTTCCAGGGCCCTGCCCACCACTTGGAGCATTCAAGTGCTTTTCCTGAGGGGCTAGAACCAGTCACAGTTCCCCAAAACAACACTGCAGCCTATTCCTTCCAGCAAATGCCACCTATTGACAGGGAGGTCAATTTGCACAGCCCTTTACATTTATTGACTCAATCATACAGTATGTGGTTGATTCTTACCCATAAGCACCACCTACTGTCTCAGAGATTAATCTGGGGAAGCCAATAAAATTCACATTATGAAGAAGACCACAGGGCTGGGGAAAGAAAAAGAATTCTAAAAACCTCCATCTTCCCTCACAAACGAGAGACAGGAAATCTGCCCACACCCATAGCTCACCACTGCTACAGCCTAAAACCAACTAGCAACTGAGAAAACCACCATACTAAGGATATCTATAAACAAGGAATCCATCCAGAACCTAGACTGCCATTAAAGCACCCACAAGCAAAGTCAAATATGCTACAGACACACCCTTATGAGTTGGGAGGTGGGGAGAAGCCCCATCTAAACAAAAGAAAATCCAAAAATAAGAAGTGACAGCTACTCCAGATAAGAAGGAATCAGTGCAAGAACTCTGGAATTATGAAAAATCAGAGCAAAAGTACACCCCCAAAGGGGAACACCAGCTCTCTAGCAATGGGTACCAACCAAAATGAAAATATTGAAGTGACAGATAAAGAATTCCAAATATGAATTATAAGGAAGCTCAATGAAATCCAAGAGAAAATGGAAAACCAACCCAAAGAAACTAGAAAAATACTTCAGGAAATGAATGAAAATTCAATAAGATATAGAAATATTTAAAAAAACACAACAAATAGAACTCTGGAAATGAAAAATTCATTTAGGGAAATACAAAACATGTGGAAAGTTTTAAGAATAGACTAGACCAGGCAGAAGAAAGAATCTCAGAGCTTGAAGACAACTCTTTTGAATTAACTCAGTCAGTCAAAAATAAAGAACAAAGAATTAAGAGAATGAACAAAACACACAAGAAATATGGGATTATATAAAATGGCCAAATATAAGAATGATAGGCATCTCTGAGGGTAAAGAAGAAAATGCACAAGGGCTGGAAAACCTATTTCAGGGAATAATTGAGGAAAACTTCCCAAGTCTTGCTAGAGATTTAGACATCCAGGTACAAGAAGCTCAATATACACCTGGGAAATTCATTGCAAAGAGACAACAATCACCAACACATATTCATCAGACTGGCCAAAATCAACATAAGGAGGAAGTCCTGCAAACCATGAGGTGAAAACATCAAGTAACTTACAAAGGAAAACATTAGACTAACTGCAGACTTCTCAACCAAGATCTTACCAACCAGAAGGGATTGGGGCCCCATCTTCAGTCTTCTTAAACAGAATAATGGCCAGCCTAGAATTTTGTATCCTGTGAAACTAAGTTTCATATATGAAGGAGAAATAAAGACTTTTCCAGAAAAGTAAACACTGACAGAATTTGTCAAGACCAGACCTGCCCTGCAGGAAAAACTCAGAACTGCATTATACATGGATCACCACAATAGACAGCCACCAGTGTAAAAGCACTCAAAAGTTAAATCTCAGAGCTCATATAAAACAATAGCACAAAAGGTAAAACAAAGCAATAAGGTATACCCAACAGGATGAACAGAACAGCATTCCACATATCAATTTTATCAATCAACATGAACGGTTTGAATTTCCCACTCAGGAGACATAGGCTGGCTGAATGGATGAAAAAATACAACCCAAGTATGTGCTGTCTTCTGGAAACACATCTAACCCACAAGGACTCATACAGACTCAAGGTGAAGGGATGGAAAAAAAATATTTCATGCAAACAGAAACAAAAAAAAAGCAGCTGTGGCCATTCTCATATCAGATAAAATTAACTTTAAATAAACAATGATAAGGAAAGACAAAGGTGGTCATTATATAATGGTAAAGGGAGAAATTCCACAAGAAGACATAAAAATCCTAAATATTTATGCACCTAACACAGGAGCACTCAGATTCATAAAACAAACTCTACTAGATCTAAGCAAAGAGATAAATAGCTGCATTGCAATTGCTGCATACTTCAACATCCCACTGACAGAACTGGACAGATCATCCAAGCAGAAAATAAATAACAACACTGGACTTAAATGGAACTATAGAACAAATGGACCTAACAGACACTTACAGAACATTTTACCCCAAAATTACTGAATATACATTCTTCTCACCAGCACATGGAACATTCTCCAAGACTGATCATATCTTAGGCCACAAAACATGTCTCAACAAATTCAAAAAAATAGAAATCATACCAAGTATCTTCTCAGATCACAGGGGAATAAAACTAGAAATCAACTCTAAAAGAAACACTCAATTCTACACAAAGTCTTAGAAATTAAACAACTTTCTGTTGAACGATTATTGGGTCAATAATGAAATTAAGATGGAAATCAAAAGATTCCATGAACTGAACAACAAAGGGGATACAAACTATCAACATCTATGGGGTTCAGCAAAAGCAGTCCTATGGGGAAAATTCATACCCTTAAATGCCTACATGTAAAAGACAGAAAGATCACAAATTAACAATCTAATGACACATCTCAAGGAACTAGAAAAGGAAAAGCTAACCAAACCCAAAGCCAGCAGAAGGAAAGAAATAACTAAGGTCAGAGCAGAACTAAATGAAGCGGAAAACAAAAAAACAATACAAAGGATCAATGAAACAAAAAGTTGGTTCTTTGAAAAGATAAACAAAATTGATAGACCTCTTGCTAGATTAACCAGGAATAGACGAGAAAGGACCCATATAAGCTCAATCAGAAATGAAAAGGGAGATATTACAACTGATAGCACAGAGATACAAAATATCATCTGTAAATACTATGGAGATCTCTAAACACATAAACTTGAAAACACAGAAGACATGGACAAATTCCTGGAAACACACAATCTCCCAAGACTAGATCAGGAAGAAATAGAACTCCTGAACAGACCAATAACAAGCAATGAGATTGAAGCAGTAATAAAAAAGCTTCCAACAATGACAAGAAAAAGCCCTAGACCAGATGGATTCCCTGTTGAATTTTACCAGACATACAAAGAAGAGCTGGTACCCATACTGCAGAAATTAGTTTATAACGTTGAGAAGGAGGGAATCCTCCCCAACTCATTCTATGAAGCCAGTATCAATTTGATACCAAAGCCAGGAAAGGACACAACAAAAAAAGAAAACTACAGATCAATATCCCTTATAAATATAGATGCAAAAATCCTCGATAAAATACTAGCAAACCAAATTCAACAGCACGTCAATAAAATAATCCACCATGACCAAGTGGGCTTCATCTCAGGGATGCAAGGATAGTTCAACATATATAAATCAATAAATGTGATTCACCACATAAACAGAAGCTAAAACAAAGACCATACAATCATCTCAATAGGTGCAGAAAAAGTATTTGATAAAATTCAGCACCCTTTCATGATAAAAACCCTCAACAATCTTGGAATAGAAGAAATATATCTCAAGATTATAAAAACCATATATGATAAACCCACAGCTGATATCATACTAAATGGGGAAAAGTTGAAAGCATTCCCACTAAGAACTGGAAAAAGAAAAGGGTGCCCACTGTTACCACTTCTATTTAACATAGTGCTGGAAGTCCTAGCCAGAGCAATCAGGCAAGAGAAAGATATAAAGGGCATCTCCCAACTGAGAAAGAGGACTTCAAATTATTGCTTTTTGCTGACAATATGATCTTATATTTAGAAAACCCCAAAGACTGCAGGAAGAGACTCCTGGAATTGATAATAAATCTGGCAAAGTCTCAGGTTACAAAATCAATGTACACAAATCAGTAGCATTTCTATACACTAATAACAGTCAAGCTGAGAGACAATAAAAGACTCAATACCATTCACAATAGCTACAAAGAAAATAAAATACCTAGGAATATACTTAAGCAAGGAGATGGAAGATCTGTACAAAGAGAACTACAAAACACTGAGGAAAGAAATTGCAGATGACACAAACAAATGGAAAAACATATCATGCTCATGGATCAACATTGTTAAAATGTCCATACTACTCAAAGTGATTTACAGATTCAATGCAATCCCCATTAAAATACCAATGTCATATTTCACAGATCTAGAAAACATAATTCTACACTTCATTTTGAACCAGAAAACAGCCCAAATAGCCAAAACAATCTTAAGCAAAAAGAACAAATCTGGAGGCATCACCTTAGCAGACTTCAAACTATACTACAAGGCTATAGTAAACAAAACAGCATGGTGTTGGCACAGAAATAGAGACATAGACCAATGGAACTGAACAGAGAACCCAAAGAACCATCCACATACAGCCAACTGATCTTTGACAAAGTAGACAATGATATACGCTGGGGGAAAGAAGCCCTATTCAATAATTGGTGCTGGGAAAATTGGATAGCCACATGCAGAAGAATGAAACAGGACCCCTACCTCTCACCACTCACAAAAATTAATTCAATATGGATAAAAGACTTAGATCTAAGGAATGAAACTATGAGAATTCTAGAGGAAAATACAGGTATACTCTTCTAGATATTAGCCTGGGCAAAGAATTTCTGAAAAAGACCCCAGTGGCAATCATGGCAATAACAAAAAGTAATAAGTGGGATTTGATTAAACTAAAAGACTTCTGCACAGCTAAGGAAATAATCAACAGAGCAAATAGATAATATACAGAATGGGTGAACATATTTGCATCAGATGCAACACATCTGATAAAGGACTAGTAACCAGAATTTACAAAAAACTCAAGCAAGTCCTCAAGAAAAAAACAAATAACCCTGTTAAAAAGTGGGCAAAAGACATGAACAGGAGCTTCTCAAAAGAAGAAAGATGAATAGCCAATAAACATGAAAAAATGCTCAACATCACTAATCATCAGGGAAATGCATATTAAAACCACAATAAGACATCACTTTAGCCCAGTTAGAATGGCATTTATCAAAAAATCCAAAACAATAGATGCTGGCATGGATGCAGAGAGAAAGGATTACTTATATACTGTTTGTGGGACTGCAAATTTACAACCTCTATGGAAAACAGTATGGAGATTACTCAAAGAACTAAAAGTAGACCTACTATTTGATCCAGCAATCCCACTATTGGGTATTTACCCAACACAAAAAAGACTTTTCACCAAAAAGACACCTGCACTTGAATGTTTATTGCAGCACAATTCACAATTGCGAAGATGTGTAATCAACCCAAGTGCCCATCAATTCATGAATGGATTAATAAAATGTGGTATATGTATAACATGGAGTACTATTCAGTCATAAAGAAAGATGAATTAATACCTTTTGCAACAATCCGGATGGAACTGGAGACACTTCTTCTAAGTGAAGTGTCTCAAGAATGGAAAAACAAACACCACATGTACTCAGTATTAAATTAGAACTAACTGATGAGCACACATGTGCATAGAGGGAAATAAAACTCAGTGGAAATCAATTGAGGGGAGGGAAAAGGAGGGGGGGGCAAAAACCTACCTAATGGGTACTATGAACACTATTTGGGTGATGGACACCACTTTTGCTGGGACTCAAGCATTATAAAAGTGATCCATGTAACCTAAAACATTTGTACCCCCTTAATATTTTGAGGAAAAAAAAGTCCAAAAAATAGATGCTGACATGGATGCAGAGAGAAAGGAACGCTTGTACACTGTTGGTGGGACTGCAAAGTAATACAACCTCTATGGAAAATAGTATGGAGATTCCTCAAAGAACTAAAAATAGGTCTACTGTTCAATCCAGCAATCCCACTACTGGATATTTACCCAAAGGAAAATAAGTCATTTTATCAAAAAGACACCTGGATTTGAATGTTTATTGCAGCACAATTCACAATTGCAAAGATGTGGAATCAAACCAAACGCCCATCATTTCATGAGTGGATTAACAAAATGTGGTATATGTATACCATGGGATACTACTACTCAGTCATTAAAAAGGATGAATTAATGCCTTTTGCAACAGTTTGGATTGAACTGGAGACCATTATCCTAAGTGAAGTATCTGAATAATGGAAAAACAAACACCATATGTACTCACTGTTAAATTGGGACTATCCGATGAGCACACATGTGCACAGAGGGAAGTAAAACTCAGTGGAAATCAAGCAGGGAGAGAAGGGAGGACGGGATGGGCAAAAAGCTACCTAACAGGTACAATGAACACTATCTGGGTGATGGGCACACTTATAGCCCTGACTCAAGCATTACAAAAGCTATCCATATGACCAAAAACATTTGTACCCTCATAATATTTTGAAATTTAAAAAAAGAAGATATACAAATGGCCAAAAAACATATGAAAAAATGTTCAACATCACAAATCATCAGGGAAATGCAAATTAAAACCAGTATGAGATACCATCTCACTCCAATTAGAATGGCCATTAAAAAGTCAAAAAACAACAGATGTTTGCATGAATGTGGTGAAAAGGGAACAGTTATACACTGTTGGTGGGAATGTAAATTAGTACAACCTCTATAGAGATCAGCATGGTGATTTCTCAAAGAACTAAAAGCAGATCTACCATTTGATCACACAGTCCCACTACTGGGTATCTGTCATAAGGAAAAGAAATCATTACATCAAAGATAACAGCACGCATATATTTATCTCAGCACAATTCACAATTGCAAAGATATGGAATCAACCTAACTGCCCATCAACTGATGAGTGGATAAAGAAAATGTGGTATATATATACCATGGATTATTTCTCAGTGATAAGAAATAATGAAATAATGTCTTTTGTGGCAACTTATATGGAACTGGAGGTCATTATTCTAAGTGAAGTAACTCAAGAACAGAAAAATAAATGCCACATGTCTCACTTATAAGTGGGAGCTAAACTATAGCTATACAAGGGTACACAGAGTGGTAAAATGGACACTGGACACTCAAAAGGGGGGAGGTTGAGAATGGGAGAGGGAGGAAAAATTGCCTATGGGGTACAATGTACACTATACACCAAAAGCCCAGACTTCACCACTATAGAATATATACCTGTAAAGGAATTCAACTTGTACACCCTAAATCTATTAAAAATAAAATAAGATAAAATTTACATGTAAACACCCCTAAAAAATAAAATAAAATAAATTAGTGGGGCCCAGATGAATAAATTTCAACTCCAATCCAAACACACACACACAAAAAGACATTATGAGATAAACAAAATCTGAGAAAAATGTATTGGTAATGGACCTGTGCTACAGATATTTTAAGGCAAGTTTTCAGGAGGAAGGAAATAGGCAGTTTGTGTCAATCAAAGGAATGAAGATATTTAGAAATGGCCTATGTGTAAATAAGTATAAAATAAAAGTTTATCATTTGTCAATTTCTTTAAAGATAATTGTTTAAAACAAAAGTTATAAAATATATTGTGAACTTCAAAATTATGACAATAGCATCAATGACAGAAGGGAGAAATTGAAGTATACTATTGTAAGTTTCTTACATTAAATATTAAGTGGTATAATAGTATTTGAAGGTAGTTTGTGATACGATAAATATCCATAGTGTAAATCATAGAGCAACCACAAAAAAACAAAGAGGTAAAACTAATGAGACAATAATGGTGAAAAAAAATGGAATAGTTATTTAAACCAAAACAAGGCAGGAAGAAAAGAAAATAAGAAACAAAGGTGGAACAAATAAAAAACAAATTATAGTCTTAAGCCCAATTATATTGAAAATTACATTAAATACAAATGATCTAAAGATTTTAATTAAAAGGCAATTGTTTCAGAAAAACTCCTTCAACCATGTTTTTCCTCTACTCTCTCATCAACACCAACAATCAACACAGAAGAAGACTTCTGTGACCAAATGTGGATGTTTTCCCCCATACACTAAGCAGTGGACACCAGCTGGGTGTCCTCCAGTTCAGTTCTGACACTACCCCCCTGGAGATAGCTTCAGTTTCCACAGAGTGAGGGCTCACATATAATATATATATCATAACACCACAGCAATCATTCTCAATGGAATAAAACATCAAAACCTAACTATATGCTGCTTATAAGAAACCCTCTTTAAATATAAAGACACATACAGGATAAAAGTAAAAGAACAGAAATAGTGTTAATATAGCTGGATTAATTTCAGACAAAATAATCTTCAGGAAAGGAATATTATCAAGGTTAAAAAATTTTCTTAATGATAAAGCATTAATTCAGTAAGAATATATAGCATTTCTAAATGGGTATGCACCCGGATGAAGCCAAAAAAAAATATGAAAAATTGAAGGGAGAAAGACAAGTATATATGAATAATTATAGTTGAAAATTTCAACACTCCTCTCTTGGTAATTGATTAAGAGATGCAACAAGGGTTGGAAGACTTTCTCTAAAAGACCAAGTAGTAAATATTTTAAGCTTTGCAGGCCATATTCAGTCTCTGTTGTATATTCTTTTCTTTTTACATAACCCTTCAAAAATGTAAGTACTATTCTTAGCTTGCAGGATATATAAAAATAATTTGCTAACCCTTGAGATAGAATATTACTAAATATATAGCAGCCTTGAACAACACTATCACTGACTAGATATAATTGGTAATTACAGAGCACTCTACCCAACAATAGGAGAATGTGCTCCCTTTCAAGTGCGCATAAAACATTTACTAAGATAGATTGTATGCTACACCATAAGAAAGGTCTTAATAAACAAGTCTCAGTAAACCCAAAAGGACTGAAATATATTGACTATGTTCTGTAGCCCAAACAGAATTAGATTAGAAATTGATAATAGAAAGACAGCTAGATCATTAGAATCCCCAAATATTTGGAAAGTAAACAACATGCTTCTACATAACCCATGGGTCAAAGTAGAAATCATAAGATAAATTTAGAAGTATTTTGAACTGGATAAAAATGAAAAGACAAAATATCAAAATTTTGGATGTAGCCATCGGTATGCCAGAATTGTTTCATATGGCTTACAACAGCCAGTTGTGTGCATCTCTTTCCAACTCTGCATTTAATGACATCGGTAACTTGAAATTAGCCATGGTGAAAATACTTACACCACAGATATCAGCAAATGCTACAAACCAGGTCTTTTTTCTTTTTTCTTTTTTTGAGAAAACCAGTTTAATACTGAATATAGCTAAAGCAGCATTTAGAGAGAAATTTGTGGTTTAAAATGCTTATACAGGATCAACATCCCTAATGTGAAAATCTGAAATTCAAAATGCTCCAAAATCCAAAACTTTTGAGAGATGACATGATGCCACAAGTGGAAAATTTCACACATAAGTACTTAACATAAACTTTGTTTCATGCACAAAATTATTAAAAATATTGTATAAAATTATCTTCAGGCTATGTATAAGGGGTATATGAAATATAAATGAATTTCATGTTTAGACTTGGGTCTCATTCCCAAGATATCTCATTATGTATATGCAAATATTCCACAATTCAAACTACTGGTCCTGAGCATTTCAGATAAGGGATACTCAACCTATTTTAGAAAACAAGGCAGGGCTAAAATCAATGATCTCATTATATACAAGGTAGATTTACATTAAAAAATCAATCAATGCAATTCATCATATAAATAGGATAAGAGTGACAAGTGTAAACATAATACCATCTCTAAAGTCTATAGTAAAAAACTAGAAAAAGAAGAACAAATTAAACTCAAGGTAAGAAGAGGGAGAGAAAATAAAGATGAGAATGGATATCTATGAAATAGAAAATGGACAAACAATAGAGATAAACAATGGAACCAGAAGTTTGTTCTTTCCATATCAATAAAGTCAATATTCCTCTACCTAAACTGACAAAGAAAAATAATAGAAGCAAGATACTAATATTGGGAATAAAAGAAGGGACACAACTACAGATTCTAAAGACATTAAAAAGATAATAGGAGAATTTTATGAACAAGTTCAATGCAATAAATTTGACAACTTAGATGAAATGGAGAAATTCCTTGAAAGACACAAATTACCAAAACAAACTTAAGAAAAAAATAAAAAACCTGAATAGCCCTATATCAATTAAATAAATTGAATTTGTAATTAAAAACTTCCCCACAAAGAAAATGACATGCCTAGATGACTTTACTGGTAAACTCTCACAAGCATTTAAGGAAGATATAACACCAATTATAACACCAATAAAACAAATTCATTTAGGATATAGAAAAGGAGGAAATACATCCCAAGTCATTTAAGAGTCCAATATCAACTTGATGCAAGACATTGAGAAAAAAGAAAATTTCAGATCATGAATATAGATGCAAAATTCTTTAACAAAATATCAGCCAAGTTCAAGTTCAAGTTAATATTCTTTAACTTGAATCCAGCTTTGTGTGTATACATACATATTATAACTGAGAATGAATGAGTTAAAGCAAACAAAGTGTGATTCATTTGTCTCTGAATTACCATGGTGGAGATGGGGGGAGCCTTACTCCCAGGAAAGCCAGGCAAGCGGCGTCATTTAATCTTGTAAACAGGCCAATAGCTGGAATTTTTGGTAAATAGCCTGATGATATTTGTTAGGAGTTAAGTCATTATCTGTGGAATGCCCTTTACAAGATGTCCTGATTCAAGACTGCATGTGGAAAAGAAACTTATATAGAATCTAGTGATGACTGAACCATGGCTCCCTGGAGTGTTGCCTAGTCTATACAAATATCTGAGGTAAAAACAGAAGTATTCTGTAACCTCAAGACTTTCTAGTGTGTAAGATGAGATGACCCATTAACTTCATTTAGGGACCTCAGCTATCATTCTGGTCCAGAAATTGCATGTTCAGTTTGGGAAGAATGTACCTGGGGAATCCTCTCCCTGCTTTGCTTGTACTCCTTGATTGCTTGTATCCTTGAAAGTATTAGTAAAGCTTGATCATGTAAGTTGGTTAACTCTATGTGTTAGTTCAATTGCCAAGTGAGCTTTATGCCAGATATGCAAGTTTGGCTTACATTTTTAAAAAAATCAATCGATGTAATTCATTATATAAATAGGCTAAGAGCGACAGGTGTAAACATAATACCATCTCATAACTATGTAATAATTTATTCCATAAGTATTTATTGAGTGCCTCCCACATGCCAGGTACTGCTCTAGACTCTTAGTACAGCAGTAGGACAAACATACACACGGCCACTGCTACCACCACCACCAACGAAGTCCCTGCTCTAACAAGCTTACATTCTATTCATCTGAATCTGGAATCTATAGGAAAAATTCAGGTAAAGATATTTCTCAGATATTTTAACGCATAAAATAGTAGCTGCAGACATCTTACTACGTAGGTGATTAAAACCTCATCAATATATATCTAATTTCCTGAGGATAAGAAGAACTCTGGTTTATTAAAATTTTCTATGCAAGCAAACTAGTTCAGCTCAAGAGAAGACTAGAAAGTCTCAACATGGGATGCATGCGGTAGATTGGTTATCATGCTAGTCAACTAGATTGCCCGTTAACACATTGAGTGCCACGCGAGACAAAAAAATTTTTTCCTTGGGGCCACAGTGTTTTATTATATTATGAAAATAGGATAAGAACTTTGAAAACAAAATGATCCTTTCTAATTTAATGAAAAATTTGTTATTCTTTTCTGTGTGTGAGTTATGTGCAACTTGAAAAATAGTTCACGTGGCTCCCAAGGTAGAGACATGTGAGTTACATATGCTCCCCAAACCCCCGGGCTCAAAACTAGTGTGAGTTAAATACAACTCACATGGCAGTTAATGTGTTAAATCTCTTCAAGTCTCTAACGAAGTCCTCGTCAATTCAATTGCAATGTCCAAGCAGCCAAGATAATGGCCTTAGCTTTTTGCCTTCTATGAAATCTAAAGGAACTGCCTGATGAATAACTACAGTACAATGAATCCTCTTTTAGTGAACTGTAATTATGTATATTTTGTATGTTGTGAAGAAACCTGCCCAGTAAATGATGACAGCTAATTATATGCAGGCCTCCTGGGTATTCTCTTCAGGCAATGATAGGAGAGTTGCCTTGAAAACCGTGTGGTTTCTCCATACTGGTGACTCCCCTTCTCCCACATGCTACAAATTAATGATACTATTTTCTTAGCGTTACGGGAATGAAAACTTTAGTCATAAGCAAAGAAGCCCTACTGATAATGTTATTGAATCCCCATTTTCTGGTGCTTCAGAGAAATTGTGGAAATACCACATAGTGGATGAGGCAGGTGGCATTATTTCATAACCAATGATACTTACCAGGCCTGCCAGGACTATGAAGCAAAAATATATTATGGATCTCGTGCTAACACTAAGAATATCAGAGATGTGTAATCCACCCTGCTGGACGGCAATTCTTTATTTCTGAAATTCTTCATTTAATATTTTTGGACTGAGGCTGACTGCAGGTGACTGAAACTGCAGAAAGTGAAACTGCGAATAAGGAGGGACTGCTGTATACCCAAACAGATGTAACAACGAAAACATTTTTTGAACATTTACCATGCACCAGATAGTATTCTCAGTGCCTCACATGTATTAACTCATTCAATTCTCACAACAACCCTTTGACACAGGTCCTACTATTCCATGTTTTAAGATGAGGTAACCAAAGCACAGAGGTCAGTCCAAGTCCATTTATTCATTCATTTATTCAACAAACATTTATTAAGCATTTACTATGTGTTTTTTGTGATACTAGAGATGCATCAGTAACAAAACAGATGAAATTTCTTCTCCAAAGAAGTTTACATTCTAGTTGCAAAGACCATATGAGAAGGTGACAAGTGATATGAAAGGAAAATTAAGATCAGGAGAAGGGGAACTGCTCATGCCAGGGCTAGAGGTTTTGTGTTATGGTCAGAGTAGGCCTTACCAAGAAGTCTATATTTGGATAAAAACTCGATAGAGGAAGCCAAAAGAATAGCCAGGAGGTGACTCTGGCCAGAGTGAGGTGAGCAAGTGAGAGAGGACAAGCCTAGAGAGTAGAGAAGGGCCAGGTAGGACCAAATCTTGGAGGCCATTGAAGGACTTTGGCTTTATGCTGAGTGACATGGGAGGGCTTCACAGAGGACCTCATTCGAGTCACATCCTATAAGGATAACTCTGGCTGCTGCTCTGATGATAGATTGTACAAGGGCAAGCTGGCAGCTGGAGGATCAGTTGGCAGGCTATTAGAGAGATCTGGCAAGAGGTCACTTGGTGCTCGGACCAAGGATGTAGTGGTGGAAGACTGGTAAGAGTTTGGATATACTCTGAAAATTGAGCTAGTAGAATTCTCTGATGGGATGGAGGATATGTGAAAAACAGAGGAGTCAAGGACGACTCCATTGTTCTCGGGCTGAGCAATTAGAATGTAAGAATTGCCACTAACTGGGATGGGAAAGACTGCTGGCGGAGCAGATTTTGTGGATGAGGTAAGGAAATCAGAGTTGGACATGACAAGTTCAACGTACTACACTGTACAGTTGGTCATCTTTTTTTCTTCCTGGATTTTTTTTCTTTTTAAAGAGGCATATCTAGAATATTTATCCATTTGAAAATAATACCTGACAAGTTGTTACCTTCTTTGACAGCTTAGTGACCATTTCTACAAGGTATGCTATATCTTGTGGTTTGGTTAATTTTGAAAAAAGTATGCTTTAATTTTATAGCTTTATTCTGTTACTATAAAGCATTTGTTTAATAGAGGCTTCTGAAGTTCTTTAATGGAAGGCGGTTAGGGCAGTTCTCCGTCTGAGTGACGCAGACATTGAGACTCCCTACTTCACTTAGCCAGGCTCTTTAGCATTCAGGACTTTGGAAGTAGAGGGTTCCCCGGGGATGTTTCTAGCACCTTCTCCCCAATTCCTTCATCATCCCCTCTTCCAAGTCTCACAATGAGGCATCCCTGTCCTTCTGTGCACATCGGCAGTGGATAAGTCTCCTCCCTTATCCTACAAAGTGAAGCTCCTCAAGCTTTGCCAGCTGGTGCCTGACACCAGTCCTGGCAGGATGTGGAGGAGAGGATACCTGCCTGTCCCTGAGGGAGGGGGACAGTGGGTACTTCATTCCTTTTCAGTCTGCCTCCCAGTGACTAGTTCTAAGGAATAAGCATAAGCTAAACATCACTTTTTCTTATCTTTTCTGAAGGAGAGATTATTCTTCCTATGAGGAGGGCTTTTCCCTTGCCCTGTTTGACACAATGCTTTCACCATTACTGTTTTGTCTCACTCCAGAGCTGGGCTTGCATTGCCAAAGTCACCACATTTGCTGAAAATAGCTTCCTTTTAGTTCATCCTGTGGTGTTTATGTTTTTGTTTGGTTCAGACTTAATCCTGATAGAAGGAGAGGATTTTCCAGTTAATCCTGCCCCTCCATAATTATAAGAATTAAATGGACTGAGTGATTACAAAGAACTGAATTAAACAATTTCAATACATTCATCAAGGCATTTAGATATTAATGATAGACAATAGTATAAGATAGGTACTGGAGAATGGCTAGATTATAAAAAGTAAGAATCCCTTTGATAGTGTATTCTAGATGTATTCTGAGGCGAGTCGAAATGCCAACCTTGGTGATAAATTGACAAAGCATCTTTTTTCTAAATATCCTTATATTTTGGTCATGAAAACATGTTCTTGCTTTAGATACTTTTTATCACAGCACACCTGAAACTGGCCCTGTCTTCTCCCTTCGGTTAGGCCGTTTCTTACTTCCTTGTTCAATCATTCTCTTCTACTGGAACTTTCCTCTCAGCCTATAAATATGCTTACCTCTGGCAGGCAGAAAACCCTTTCCTAATCCAGTGATGTCTTCAAGCCATCCCCCAGTACCTCCCATTCCCTTCACCCCATGCTTCCCAGAATGATCTGCAGGCACTGCCTCCACTTCCTCCACATCCATATTAACCCTGCACAGTCTACCCTTCATTTCTACCATGCTATTGAAACCATTGTCATAAAACAATATTTTACCACGTAATTTAAAATCTCAGGCATCATCTTCTCAGAATAGTCTTGGTGTTGGTTGCCACATTTTTATTCTTGACATCCCTCCTTCTCTGGCTTCCACGATGCATCGGGTCTGGTCTTGTCTTTTAAAACTTTCTTTCTTAGTTCCTTGTCCTATTTTTCTAATCTTAAATGCTGCTGTGATATCACTCTACACAAAGCCCTTCAACAGCTCTTCTGAGTTCATTGAATTAAATTTAAATTCCTCAGTCTGTCACTCAAAGCCCTCCACACATGGACCTTGGGTTTGAAATCCAAGTAGATGTTAGAGTCCAGAGAACACAGAGACTTGTGCTTTGGCCATTGTGAATTACAAAGGTAGGAGCTGTCCCTATGTGAAAGCAAGAGGGCAGTGCCCTCCTGTGCTGCTATAAGACGTGGAGTTCGGGAGGTCAGGCACAGTGAGCTCCAAGCGTGCCCAAGCCCACCCTGTCACTTCTCTCTCCACAAACATGAGTCACCCCAAGGCTCTCCAACCAGGAATGTCAGACACAAGTAAAAACTAGTGACAAACATACTCACAAGACATACTCTGTGAGCAAATGGAAATTTCGGCAGAAATGAGTGAGCTGCTTCTGAGGATACACACTGAGACTGAACAACAGCTATACAGCAGGACAGGAAACAACAGCAGCCTCACCCGGGGAACCAGCTGGAGTAGATCTACAAGGACACTAAATCAGCAACATCTGAGAGTAAAACAAGATCACGCAGGAAAGAAAGTCCCAATGCAGAATAATTTTTTTAGGTATTCATGGCTAATGTTCAGAGAGGACCAGCCAATAAACAAACCATACCTCACTCACATAGAAATATTCATTGATTCCTGGACTCACCATAGTTTTCCCCACCCTGGATCACTTCAGATTTTTTTTTTGTCCTTATTTGTTTAACACTTTTACAACACGACAGTGTGCTAGGAAGAGTTCTAAGCATTTTACTAATACAAACTTTTAAAAGTCTCATAGCAACACCATGAGGCAAGTGCTATTTTACAGGTAAGAAAACTGAGGAACAGGGAAATTAAGCAACTTGCCCATGGTCTCATAGCTAGGAGGAGGAGAGACAGAATGTGAACAGAGGTAGCTCCAGAGTCCATACGCCTAATACTCAGTGAACTCCTACTCCTCTTTCAAGACTCAAGTCAAATGTCCCCTCTCTCATGGAACATCTCAATGTTATCAGAGTCAGAGTTCCATGTTCCCTCTTCATGATCCAACAGCACTCAAACATACTCCTACTGTATCATTCATCTCATTTTATTTTAATTTAGTCTATATTTGTGACAAACTTCTCAATGGCAAGGGCTATGTTATAAATCTATGTATCCCTTCCCCTAAGTATACTGTCTGATTCATAGTGAGTGCTCAGTAAGTCTGTGTTGAATGGAGATAAGTTCAAATAAATTGAAATAATTTATCAGAGATTGTAAGAATTCAAAAACAGTGTTAAAAAGAAACACCAAATGCCAAATAAAAAAATAAATATCAGCTGGAAATCTCCAAAATAATTACCCATTAAATAAACAAACTAATAGGTGAAGGAATCATAGGCACCTTCATAAATCAGGCCACATGACTGTGATACACATTAGAGGTGCTTAACCGGTGGTGGTTGTCTATTCCTCTGAAAGGGATTAGGCCTGTAGTGTGGGATTGAAAAAAACCAATATGAAGCTAGGAGTCCTTTCTACCCTATATTAATGTGACGCTATGTTTGCTATTCTATAAGTGCCTCTGCTTTTTCATTTTTGTGTTGGAAAGGTGTCCTTGCTGTTCTCATTTTTCCAAAATCTCTACTTATGCTCTCTTAAATAGTAGAACTGGCTCCCATGCATCCTCTACCTTGTCTGAACTTGAAACTTACAAGTATATCATATTGGCTGTCATTCCCCATTTCTCTTACCCTCGTTAACAGAGAATCACTGCGGGGGCATAAAAGGACACCAGTGGAATTTAGATGGACTTTGTCCACCGAAAGCGAGACAAAGAAAACTTACCAGGCCCCAAGATGAGAGGAGAGCCCCTACCTTCTATACGTCCAAAGCTGGTGATTCTTTTACTGTCCAAAATGTCTCTTAATTTTTATGCAAGAAGGCTAAAATTATATCCCAAACTTCATATTCTGCCCCTGCTCAAAAAGTATCCATCAGAAATTTTAAAAAACTGGCTTTAAAGCTGGCTAGGAAAAAAGCTGGCTCGGAAAAAAGCTGGCTCAGGTAGTAAGCAGACCTTTTGTAGGCTGCTAAGAAACTATCAAGGAGGCAATTTGAAGACCCAGTTTAAGAATTTACTGAATATTTATTTACTTATTTATTTCTTATTCCCTTAACTGCAAGCCTAATAAGACCTTTCATAATTCAGCAGGCAGTTGGGGGCACTAAAGTCTATAAAATAGTCCCTGCCATCATTGAGTGCATTCTCTAAAAAAAAAAAGCAGGTATTAAGCAAACACTTAGAAATAACTACTCACATAATTGTAATCTACTAAGTACTATTCTAGTAACTAGAAGGAAGAGTTCTAGTTACCAACAAGAACCATAATCATAATCAGATGACAAATGCCAGTTGTGTAAGATGTGTGATCAGTGTAATTTTAAAAAGGAACAGAGGAAGTGATTGGTTTTTCTTTTTCACAATTAATTGAGCACTTACTATGTGCCAAACACTATGCTAAGTGCTTTTTATACATTATGTGATCTTCATAGATATCCTAGGAACTAGAAACTATTAATATCCTCATTTTACAGATGAGTACTTTCCCATGACAATGGCAGAACCAGGAATGAAATCCAGGAGGTCTGAATTTCCTCTTCAAGATCTGTGCTCTTCTCAACTATAAATGCTTAATAAGTGCTTTAAAAAGATTCAATTAAGTTTAATGCAATAATTTTACAAGAAGTTATAAATCTTTTTTTTTCTGGGAGAACATTAGCTAACCTTCCCACGAAATAGCTAGTATTCATAGACAACACTCTAGTAGAAGAAAGTCTGAATGCTGAAAGCAGACTGTTGGAGTACTGAGTTGGAACACTAAGTTGGAACCCAGCTGGGACTCTCTGAGGCTCAGTTTCCTTACTAGAAGAATGGAAATTACAAGCCTTGCAGGATTATAGTGAGGAAAAACTGTAACATCCACCTATTCATTCATAACACATTTTTTGAGCAACAGGTAATGTAGTAAGATGCTAGAGATACTAAGATGAGTAAGACAAATTCTCTGTATTTAATGAAGCTTACTGGGCTAGTGGGAGAACTGACAAGTGACAAACAACAACGTTTGTTAAATGCTGTGGTATTAGGACACTTAGGGAACATATAATGTATGCAAATTTCATAAACTATAGTTGGTGGTCAACAGAGTCTCTTCTGTCACTACGTTACTTTAAAAGTTCCTACATATCTGCATTTCTTTCACCTCTGGTTTTCCAGGATATTTGGTGGCTCCTACAGCTGTTAGGAGGAGAGCTGGCCTTTTATCAGAATCTCAGAGAGAGGGGCAAATGCTCTCCCTTTCCCACAAGGCTCCCTCCCCTCTACTGGAATTGCCTGAATGCCAATCAATGAAAGGCATTTCACAACACCTGCCAAAGCCCCTTCCCAGACTTTCTTTGCCACCTCCAGTTTCTGTCAAGACAATGTCTCTTGGCAATGATACTCTAGAAATCAGAGGGCAATTTTTTACCAATTAGACTGGGAAGTCACGAGTCAGAAATATCCAGACTTTTCTGTCGGACCCCATTCAGCTGTGCTGGGAGACTTTCACCCCCATCTAGCCAGACAGCCCCGACTGCAGCAGCAGCGAGGCTTCCTCCAGCGCCTAACCCACCAGCTTCTTTTCCCCCACCATCAGGAAGCTGCTTTCCTCCTGCTTTGAACCTGGTTGGTGGAGAACAGGAGGTAGCCAAGAGATGCCTGCCGGCGACAGAGGGAAAAGTGGCGGAGGGCATCCTTACACGGAGAAAGTCCCAGCTAAAGAGAAACTTGCCCGGGCTGAGGGCAGGAGGAAGGAGCTTCCTTTCAGAGTGCTGCTAATGACCTGCGGGGAAACCGCACAGCAGTCATTTCGCAGATCCGATGGCAGGTCACGGCGACAGATGTTCCCAACATATGTGGAGAATTAATTACCCACTAGTAAACAAAATCTGTGATGCGGAGAGTCATTTTGTCCAAATTTCTTACGATTTTGCTGTTATTAGGAGCTTAATTTTTCTTGATCATCTAGATCCTCTTGGATTAAAGCACTCCTTAATGGGCTCCGAGGAACATTCCAAAGAGAAATAAGGGCCTAGTGAGCTGCGGAGGGAGGAGGGAGGAGGAGGAGGGGGAGCGCGGGTCTCAGGCAGCCAGGAGGACGGAGTAACGGAGCGGCTGATTGGGAGGCTGCACCACAGTGAGTGATTAGCAAATTATTTGATTAAAACATTGGATGCTAGTCATTTTTTAAAAAAAAATATTCTAATGGTTACCTCCTATTTAACAGCACTTACACTTAATTTAACTGCTTGCTGCGGAACAGCTGGAGTTTTTAAAGGAAATTACAACATTCTGACATAAATAGGCTTCCAGAAAGGTTTTGACTTGCTTTTAAGATTCCGAACGTGTTTCTGTCTGGGGTCGTGGAAGCAAATTTCTGATATTCATCAGTTAAGAAAATAGATTTTTTAAAAAGGGGGATTCAAGAATCTCTTCATTTTTGCAAGGCAATTATTTCCTTGGCCATTTTCATCAATCACAAAAACTGTCAAAAATGCAATGATTCCCTAAGTAAATAAACTTGAAAGGCTATTAAAAATACGGTTCTTGATCCGTTCAAAAGTTTGTAACTCCTCTAAATCTTAAATTCATAAATGTCCCTTAACTCTTTTATGTAACAAAGAGTACTTAAAAAAAATCCATTAGTTCCATTAAACATTGTTATAATGAAACATACACACACGCTTCCTGTTTTTCTCATTCATTCACTTCCTCATTCATTCAACAAACATTCATGAGCTTGGTGCTGGAGGAGCAAAAATGAATAATATGAGGTTCATAATTCTAAAGACTCATGCAGACAATAAACATGAACAGTTACCTTGCTACCTCCAACCTCCCAGGGCGTGCTCACTAAACGCCAGTAATACCCCCATCGCTGTGACAACCAAAATGCCCCCAAGGGGGCGGCAGTGCCCCCAGCTCAGTAGAACCACAGACTTAGGCAATTAGAAAAACATGGGGCAGAAGTTCTGCTGGTGAAAGGTTTCAGGGCTGGGACATTTCTGGGGAATGTGAGCAAAAGAAGAAAGTCTGTTGCTGCAGTGGTGACATAGAAAGAAACAAAGTCTATTGATGGAAAGACGAAATGAAAGCAAACAACATGCTTAAGACAAAGCCCACTTTTATTGCATTTCTTACTCTGGGCATTGATTTCCTGTCCTCTCTTTCTACAAATTTGACCCATCACAGGAAACAAAATTCTTTGTAAAAAGGCCTATGATATATAACATCAGTTTGGTATTCAGTTTTGCTGCAAGTCACCCGGATCTGACAGTTGAAATTTATTTGGGTGAAAAATCTCTTCAAAATTAAAAATTGCTTATTCCCCTTTCCCAGAAATTCTGAATTTCTTCCTAAATTCTCAGAAATTTAAGAGGCACGTCAGAACAGTGGTGGGTTTTACATGGCAGCTTCATTACTCAGAACAATAGGAATCTGTTTTATGAATATTTTGCGGTAACACTTCTGCTATTTAACTTGTTTGATGCTGTATGACATTTACTCTTTATTATAGTGGTTGGCATTAATGGCCACAATAAAAACCTAATAATCTACCGTGTTTGGTAGAATATAGTAGGACTGGGAGAATGGCCTGTCTTGCATAGTGGATATTTATAAGTGAAAATCTCAGAACGTGAAGGGTCAGAGGCCAGTGATTTGTGAAATTGCTACAACTCAGTTTGAACTTTATAAAATGTCTTAGTTTCACAATCTGGGTGCAGTTTTACACACTCACGAACCAGTCTTCTGGCATTTTGCCACTATTTTGCATTTTATTCTTCTTTCATTAGGTGAAACAATAACAACCTAATACAATTCATATGTTTGCCTGCTTCTAATCTCCATACCATTGTTTTATTTTTCATATCAGAGCTTATACATAATTCAATCCTATTTGAACATGATAACATGGCACAATATGTCAAATATTTAGAAGCAGACTAAAACAGACCTAGTTCACGAGACAGCCATAGAGTCCTCAGCTGCTATAATTTATTATTCCTTGCAACAAGTGATTAAACCAATTCTCTGATTAATCAAAACTGTATTTGGAACTAGCCACATGAGACCAGAATTTTAAATCATGTTATGCAGACTGTAGCAATATAAAGAACAAGATTGAAAAATTAACTCTATAAGAAATATTTAGCAAATAAGCGTTAATCTTCCCTCAGACTTCTTGAAAGAGCAAAGCCATACTCAAGCAAACTTTAAAATATATGCCTTGACAAGCACCAAGGAAAATGTCACATTCTTTGAATAGATGCATAGTGTTACTATGAATCATTTCTCCTTGAAGGACTTCAGCACTGTTTATGGCTTTCCCCAATGACACCTCCTCCCTCACCACCTTTTCTAGTCACTGTGCCCCTCCTCAGCGCTGATGGGAAGGGCCTGAATTCTTCTCCCTTCCCATTGCTACTTCCGCCAGCGTAATTCAACAGCACTCCCTCATTTGAAGTTCATGTCATTTAATTAGACCACCTTTTCACCATCCTCATGTCACCCACTGAACTCTATCTTCATTTCTCTACTTTCTTCAAACTGGAATTACAGTTTTATTTTCTGTTCTATCCTTGCTGTCCTTAGTTACTTCACTTATTCAGTCCTTTATTCACCAAATGTTTATCAAACATTTCCTAAATGTCAGAAATTCTGCTAAGTGTGAAGAATACAGAGATCCTGCCCTCAAGGAGCTCAAAACAGTGGAATAATTGCAGTGATTCAACTTGGATGGGGTGTAGTTAGTGTGTTGGTGAAGTGGCGCTCTGCTTACAGCATATGCAACCTTCATATTATTGTGGTATATGAGGATAATATATTATCAACGTATGACCCTGGTATCTGAGAACCTCAACAACCTGTCATAGTATTCTAGTATATAAGAAGGAAAAACATCCCAACATACTGTCCTGGTACACAAGAAGAAAAAAAATTATCTGTATAAAACATGGAACATGATAGTATGTGATTCAGTAGCATAAATTGTTAATGTAAGTGTAGTTCTGTTTATTCTATGGCAGTGTACATTTGTGGCAAGATATAAACCAAGACTAAAACAATAAGTGCCTATGGTATCCAACACCATCTCACCTACCACCAACCCCTTACCCCCAGGCACTTTTTCCAAGGAAGAAAGGACACAGATAGTAAGATCTTCCTGCCAGCTGTCATATCAACCATATGTGGACTGCCCAACGTCATGATTACGAATTCTGAAATTCACCTCTTTTACCGAAAACAGGTTGTTGTACCAGGTATCTTACCATATTCCCACTGAAAACGCTCTGTTTTCCAGTCATTTAGCCTTCCCTGTTCTCAGGTCTGCTAGTCCTTCCTGCTTTTATTGTCTTCCTTAGCTTGGCTATTAGCCGTCATTTCAACGCTTCTATATCCAGCTGTTTAGGTTACTCCAACTTTATGACTCTAAGGCTAATGTCCCATCCCCAGATATGGATTCATCCAACTCAAAATTATGTTGTCTTTTATCAAATATCTTAATAAATCTTCAGCTCATCCCTAAACACCCTGTACCTTCTCTCACCTCCTCCCAATACTCCCAGTTGGCTACTGTGAATTTTATTAACTCTACTGAAACTACCAAGTAAGGACAACATGGTCATTTTAGAATTTTCTCAGTTTCCCTTTCTTCCGTAACAAATATCTCTGTATCTGTTCTCATTCTTTTGTCTGTTAGAGGATAAAACACCCTTATTCATTGTTTGAGATAATCCATTTGGCTGTGTTCTTAACACAGTTAAGATTCCTCCCCTCTCCTGTGAAACTTTGTTCCATCAATTATTCTATCTTCTTCTCATGTTTCCCATCTCTCAGTATTTCTTTTTCCTTTCCTGGCCCTGGCCATACACTTTTGGATGCCAAAAAGGGACTGTGAGAAAGTTACTTTATAATTTCATGACAGTATGGAAAGTAAATAGTCATGGCCACTAAAGTGAAGCAGATTAATGGGTCATTTCCTTATTTTCTTTTATTTACACCATTACAATATTGCAACTTAAACATTTATCTTTCTTTACTGGCAGGTACATTTAGTCCAAGGAACTTATTTAAAATATTTATGTGTTTCTCTAGGTAGGTAGATAATCTCCTAGTGACTTCAAAGAGTTACTTTTATGACCACAGTGTTTTTTACTTTTTATTTGCCAAAAATTTAAATGCTTCTTGTACTGTTTTATACTTCAAAGCACAAGAAGTTTTGAAAAACTAAATAAACATATTATAGACCTATAATTTAGAGCTAATTATAAAGTGGGCAAGAGGAGACTTCTATGATTGGCAGTTAAGAGTCCTGGGCATTGAAATTAATTCAGTTTAATTCCCTAATCTGAATATACTGACTTCATAACAAAATTAACATTTAAAACATTAAAAGGCATTTATAAAAATTATGAACAGAAATTGGAGGAAATTAATTTATCTCTAATTACATTAACAATAATTATTTGATGTCCCAAGCACAACTAAATTCATATTCTGTTAATGAAATGTTGGCTTTCCTCCACCTTTCCTGTTCTAAAGGTGATATCTAGGCATTTAGAATGACCTATATGTTATAAAATATTATTGTCATTTTCTTACAAATACCAAAAGGTGCCAGTACTAACTGAAGAGCATAATGCAAGGATGCAAAATTTCCAAATTTTGTTAGTCCATTCTGCCATTTAAACCTCACATCTAGTCACAAAGTTCTCTACGCATTTTTTTATTCTTGTAACAATATTCATTGAGTATTTATTATATGCAGGACACTGTGCTGTGTGCTGAGCATTCAGAGGTGCACAAGACAGACCAGGTCCTCGCCCTTGTCCATAAAGACATCATTTATGTGCAATATTAGACTAATATTAGAATATTAGACTAAATCAGATCAACATAAGGTAAACGCCTGACATCCAGCATAAAGTTTGTTTTGATCTACATATAACATTTAACTCTTGCCCCATTGGTAAAGAGAATCGAATAAGATAAAGGCCACAGCAATGGGGTATAGATCACAATCTGTGTTAACAGAGCAGAGAAGCTTCAGGAACACCTGTACTCTCTGACTACTTAATGCCTTTCTGCATAGCTACCCACCTTTGGTTAACTATAATTTATTACGCTCTCTGTCACTGCTTTGCACAGATTATCTCATTTAATCCGCCCATCATCCTTATAAAGAGAGTTCTATCATCTCTTGTTTAGACATGAGGAACCTGATAATCTAGAGAAGGTAAGTAGAATGCCCAAGTTCACACATCTGGTAAGGAGAGGAGTTGGTGGTAAAATGAAGTCGGTCTGACTGTAATACTGCCTTCCCTTGAAATAATATTCTGTTGTGCTAAATGAATATTGGGTAAATGGAAAATGGGCAACAAGCACCTAAAATAGATAGATAAATATAGAGAAGACAAAAAATATATCTGGAGATGATTTTTTTAGTCCTAAAATAGTTTAATTAGAAAAGGTCATTTTTGGTGGGCAGCAGCTTGAGAGTCTGTTTTTCCTTAGCAAGCTCCACTTCCTGTGAGTTTGGATATATGCTTCGAAGTCAGGACGTTTCAAAGAATG
Source organism: Daubentonia madagascariensis (assembly GCA_023783475.1). Taxonomy (NCBI): domain Eukaryota; kingdom Metazoa; phylum Chordata; class Mammalia; order Primates; family Daubentoniidae; genus Daubentonia; species Daubentonia madagascariensis. The sequence continues at coordinate 9,383,106 of JAKFHU010000445.1, forward strand.
TTTGGTATGTGACTCTAAGCCTTTGTTTTTGAAGCTTTTAGAAGTTGTTAAACTTGTCCATATGTTTGTTAAAATAAAAATTTAAGAAAATTTGGTTAATATTCTTTTTGTGGTCTTTAAGGAGACAACAAATTTGATCATAATATTGGAAAAAAAGTCATAAACGGGAAAATAAGGGTGTTTCCCCACACTGACTCTTAATTCATTTTGTCTGAAAAACTATTGACTTAATTTGAAATAATTTTATGGAGTAAGTGGATTACTGTCAACATGAACAGTTTGTATGTGCAACTTTTGTTCCCATAGCAAAAATGTTGGCTAAGATGCCAGCACCATTAGCCGCCTGCCTTTTACAATCACCCAGGGAGCTCCCGTTGAACAGCCACCAAATGAGGGCAGCTTAATGTAAATTGAATAGTGCCCCTAATATTACATTGCCATTTAGCATTCAACTTCTAAGTAAGTGTCAGGGTGGCATGAGCCAAGTTCTACTCTGGGACCTGAACGGTGATTCATGAGTGGCTATTAATGTTACCAACCGTTACAACAAAAGCATGTAGCTGAAGTTGAAGAAACCATTCTCCTAGTTAGGCCTTTATCTTTCCATTGTGGTTTATATTCAAATTGCTTATCCCTCACCTAATATACCATACTGTCCCCATTCATTCCAAAAGAATATTTTTGTGAAGATAGTTGCACTAAGGGGATGGTAGGTCCCTCCAGCTAAACCTTTCTGAGTGGGTGCCTTAGGTGTGATTCCTAGGCCGGGGCAAGAGGAGTATAATAAGCAACACTAAACCAGTAAGCAAAGGAAGCCTGGGTCAGAAATACAAACGTTAGGTATGAGGAGAGGAGAAGAGATACAAATGCAAAGTGAAGTCAAGAACATGATCAGAGTCAGATTACAAAGTCATCCCCAAAGACACACAAAAATCAAAATCTGGATTGGGCAGAGAAGGCACCCAAGATTACCCCTAAAATTTGTGAGGCCCAAAACAATAATATAAATGGAGACTCACATCCCACATGTCTTACATTCAAAGGTTATAACTCAAGCTTTCTCAAGGCCAGCCCGGCTCGTGTTACCACCCTGGTGCTCCCACACTCAGGGTCTCAACTACTCCCTGGGAGTGACTTTGTGAAGTCGCCCTGCTGGCTGCTAGCCTGAGTGGGAACACAGATCTGCTGGGGCAAGACCTAGCCCAAGGCACCTGTGCAGGGACCAGCCCAAACCCAGATAGAGAGTGATTATGTCAAGCTCCTCAAGAAGCAGGAGAGACAGGTTCCCCTTCCCCAAGCTTTTCCCACTCAGGATTCTTAGGCAATTCTAAATGCCCCTCATCACTAAAGCCCTGAGCACAAAGGAGGGAGGGAATGCAGTATGTGGGGTACCCGGTCTGCCCTCACACCCACTCAGGAGATTAGAGCAGCCAAGTTTGAGCAAATCAGCCTGTCGTCCTCTGACAAGCCAGAAGAGGGACTGGATTTTCTTCTCCTGCATATGCACTTGCACACTTTCAGCTCTGCTCCCTGGCTTGGGGCACCTAGTTCCACTTCCTCTGGAAGGTACCTCACCTATAATGCCCAATTACTCAATTAGTTACAGATCCTTGAAAAAACTTTCCGAGGAAAAATAAAATCGGGCTTGTGTTTCAGTGCTTGTGATATGCAGCGCCCTTTTATACCAGGGGTCCCCCTTCCTAGGTCTAAGGGCAGAACTGAAAGCATCCCATCATTTTTATGTCTGCAGATGCCAACTGCAATTGTCCTGGGTATGCTCAACTGACCGTCTCGAGAATCCTGGTATAGCACAATTTCCCTCTGTAAAGCATGAATAAAATAATCAAGTTTAGAAAGTACTCAAGTACATCTTCAAATAATGGAACAGAGTCATCTACTGTGGAAGATCAAACTGTGGACAGATGAGTCTGGCACACAGCTCTTAGGAAGAGAGTAATTACAATGAAACACAGCTTTGGAGTAAACTCTCAGTCTACGAGGCAGCCTTTTAGACAGTAACGGGTATTGAAAATCATGATTCCAGTCTAGGAAAGATTAGCGGTAGTGTATATATAATTTTTATTAATCATACCCATACACAAAAATAGAAAGGACACGCCTTCAAAATAGACATATCACCTTCAAATACATATTTCATGAATGTCTATAATTTTGTGCTTTGTTCATTTCAAAAAAGGGAATAAATACTAGGGCAAAGGTATCACAGAAAGCCCAGAATGGGTGGAGATCCAAATACTAAAATTAGGGTTTAGTCCAATACCCACTACAGAGGTCTGCACGCAAGTGACCCTCATTAAATGAAAATGACCAAATGACACCAAATCAAATTTTCTTAAACATAAGCATCAAGTTTTCCTAAACTAAGAAACATCAAACCTTTCTGAATGTAAATACAATTTTGATCTGTAAATAGGTACAACTCTTAGTACTGACCCCATCATTTCCCACCCTCCACTCATCCAGGGACTATCAGTTTAGTCAGTGGTTGTGCTATGCATACTTGTGAGGTAATGATTTTGATTCTGTATTGGGTCTATATAGATTCTGTAAAGAGTCTCTTTGGGTAAATACAAAAGGTACTTTAAAAAGCTGACATATAAAATTGCTTAGACTATTTTGAAAAAACCAAAAGGAAGTCTCATTGTTTTCTTTACACTAAGCAACTGGTTTCAGTAATGAATCCTGAATAGCAAATAACTTGAGAGATTCAGAAATCCATGCTGCTGCACAGGACAAGGAAGGTGCCATTACAGATGTCCTCCAACTAGCGCCCAAACAGACTCAATGGGGTGTGATCTCTATTGAACTGGGAAATAGGAGTTTGAGGCTGTAGTGTTGACAGATACCTCGGAGAATGAACAATACAAATACAGACACACCCATAAAACGTGGAGAAGCATTTTAGAACCTTGCTAACTACCTTAATTTAGAATAAAAATAAGCTCAAGATAAATTACTTCTTTGTTTGAAAAATTAGGGACACATCCAAATAAAATATGCTTTATATTTGGAGGCTCATGCAAATGTTATCTCTATATCTCAAATGGTAAATCTTCCTCTTCACCTTCCAAATAGGACCCACATAGAATAAATTGCTTTTAGTCCACCATAAGGTCATCGGGGTTATGTTACAGTAGATAGACAAAACTTAACAGAGTAGGCTCAGACTGTTGCATCCAAACTATCACACGCCTTCATCTACTGTCTGTTTTCATGAAGAAGAGACAAGCAGCATTTCAATCTATGTAAACAACCCATCTCCATATTCTCTACTGAAGTTCACACATGGATGATAATTTAAACAATTTTCCAGTCAATAAAGAGAATAAATAAATAACAAGACAACACAGTGCTTAATTTTTTTTTTTTCGTTTTCTTTTCCTTTCTGTTTCTTTTTGGTTTCTGGCAGCCAAATGCTTAAGCACTGAAATGAGCAGAAAGCAGTTTTAAGAATATAGGTCAGGACATTAATATAAATTTGATCACCTCCTTTTTATTCTCTAACATTCCCCGCAATAAATCAGCCCACTTTCCTCCACCCCCTCCTCACACACGCTTCACCCTCCCGTCCTGATTTCGGATCGCAGAATGTAAATCTGTGACAAGGGTATCTATATATAATATTAATGGTGCCGAGGAGGGCTGGTGTGAAGTGTGAGAGCTTGCCAAGAAAGGAGCGATCTGGGCCCAGCCGTTCATCCTCTGCAGTGTGCTCTACATCATCTGCAGGACAAATGTAACATCATTAGGGGGAAAAAAGGGAAGAAAAAAGGAAGGAGAGAGGAGGAGGTGTGTAAGTAGCCACTCTGCAAGGAAATGGCTAAGTTGGAGGTTCCAGTCAATCTTACTCAGCCAGGTTTCCTGAGATACTGTCAGCCACTACAGACAAAACAGATTGTTGGAGCGATCACTGAGAGCCAAATAAATAAGCAAACAAACCAAAAAACCAGGAAAATACAACTTGGTTATCAGAGATTTACTCAAGTACCAGTTGGCATTTTAAATTCATTTACCAGTTATGCTCAGGAAAGAGGAAGAAGTTTGCTTTATCCTGAAATAAAGGAATCTAAGCCATTGACATGGTGGGGGGGACATTGTGAAAATAGTCAGTAAGCATTTTTTGTAGGTGTTAAAAGAAATTATTGTCTTGTGAGACAAGGTTAAAACATGCAAGAAGGATAGAGAAATTTGAATTTCAATCTTTACTTAAGGCCAAAGTCTAGCTTCTGGGTTGGTGTGTGCCCGAGTTTGTAAGGTGGGAGGGGATCCAGTTCCTTTGGGTCATCCTTCAAACAGTTATATGTGTAAGGCCTGTGTCCAACACAAGAGCTTTAGGAAGTGATACCACAGGCCATTTGATGGCTCTTATGGACTGACTGACTGGATGTTTGTATCCCCTCAAAATTCATATGTTGAAATCCTAAACCCCTGATGTGATGGTGATGGTATTAGGATGTGGGGATTTGAGGAGGTGATTAGGTCATGAGAGAGGATCCTCCATGATAGGATAAGAGCCCAGAGCTCTCGTTCCCCCACCACCTAAGGATGCAGTACAAAGGTCATCTGCAAACCAAGGAGTGGGCCTTCACCAAGAACCTAACCATGCTGGCACTCTAATCATGAACCTCCAGCCTCCAGAACAGTGAGAAATAAATGTTTATTGTTTAAGCCACCCAGACTGTGGTAGTTTGTTATAGCAGCCTGGACAGAATAAGACAATGGCCAACTGAGAGAATGAAACTCACAAATTTTCATTAATTATTTGAGCAGGTTACATGAAATCCAAGTTCCATTAGCCCTCTGATTTCACTTGATCACCTGTCATTTAATTCAGAGCTTGATGAGTTATTATGATTTGTCATCTAAACCGCTGCCAAATCTGTACCACTGAGCTGTTTAGCTGAACTTGGTGGATTTTTCTCTTACAAATATTTTTAGCATTCACTTTGGATGATTCCCAAGTCCTTTCACTGAGGGTCAGAATTGGTCCGAACCCAGTCCAAAATTTTCAGGCCTAATAAGTCTTACCCAAAGTCAACATCTTCCGTCAATATTGACAAGTCAGTTTTATTTCAATTTTAATGAATGAAATTTCTCAGGATAACTGAGAAATTAATAACTGAGTATTTTAAAACCCAGCCTCCTTTTTCTGCATCTAGTATCTTTTTGAAGTTTGTTCATCAATACTTTAAAGTAAAAGAAATTAGCTGCTTACCTTTTATAATAGTCTTGTTTTAAATTATGATAAGCAAAGCTATTGCTCTGCCAGCCATTTAATTTAGGGCCCTGTTTACTGGAGAAGATGACATGTGGGTAGTTCCAGATTTAGGCTAATACAAACAATTGGTACTTAATGCAACCAGACTTAGAAAGTGTAAGATCATATTTAACTGCATGAAACTCTTCTTTAAGCTCTTAGAGGATTTGATTAGCAGTAACTCACTGAATGCTGAACTTGTCTAATAATAATTCTTTTTCCTTCTACAAATGACCATAGTTTGTACTTAATTTAAACTGAGATGTATAAAATGATGGTGATGGTTATGGAAGAAAATCAGAATAAATTTTATTTTATTAACAATAATGAACTGGGTGTACATAGGGTGCTCAATTATACATATAAGTATAGTAAGTCTCTAAGTAGGCAATAGAAAAACAGGAAACTATTTAAATAGAAATTTGATTTTGACACATATTGCTACTACCTAATTCTGACTATGGAAAGGAATACCCTGTAATCATAATTATGACTGCATTAACAATTTGCCAATCCATCCTTGAAAAAATAAATGACTGACCAAACTAAAGCATTAAGGGGTCCTCGGTAAATTATTTATTAATACATTTCCCATTATGGCTTCTCTTGCCAAATTAAGAGTAGATGAACTAAAACATAAGTATCATGGCATAAATGAGAATTCTTTTCTTATTCTTAAACAGACTATGGGTAAATGTTATTCACACTTATTTAAAATGAAGATATGGTACATTTGCTTATTCTGTTTAATTTTGTGCCACTTTAATTATGTAACAATGGAGAAATTTGCAAAATTAAAAACAATGTTGCAAATATATTTTGATTCAGATGATTTAGGTTGGTGGTTCATTTTTATGGGCCATCTCTTTTAAATTTTAAATTAGTAGGAGATTAATTTACTTGCTAACATTTAAAAATTCTCTACTGTTGTCCAAATAGAATTAATCTCCTATTGCATTATGGAAGCTTTAGAAAATCTATAGTACAACATGATTTTCACAATTTTAAAAAATAGAACTCTGATTTATTAATTAAATATGTCTGACATCTTTACTAAATGCTTAGCTCCTTGTAGGATGGAACTGTCTCTCATACATCTTTTTGTCCTGAATACTGACAGGATTGGGCTCTGCCTATAGAACTGAACGCTGTGACTGTACAAATCATTACCTGTTTGCAGGTTACTATTTCTTTTATTAACTGGAGGTCTAGATGAGGTAATCAGAAAAATTTCTTCTCATAGAGAAAGCTATGATTTGATGAATTATGAATTGAGGACACACTACCTGCTCTATTGAGTCTAAATAGTTGTAGGTCTTTGTAGGGAAAAATCATGTAAACAAATAGCAATTAGATAAGAAATAGAAAACAAGTAATATACCAGACAAACTTGTGGGAAGAGCTGGTAATCTTCACCCAGGAATGAAGAAAGGCTTAAAATTAAGAAACCTCTGAGCTGCATCTTGAATGACATGTAACATTTCCAGGAGGGGAAGAAGAAGGAAGGCATTTCAGGATACAAGAATAGCCTGAGCAAAGATAAAGTTTGTTTGGAGAATGGCTGATTAGCTCAAGGTAGCTGGGGCACATTCTAGGTAAGCAGATGTAATGGAAGATAAAAATACTGATATTAAGAACGAGCATTTGAGAGAAAGGAGAGAGATAATTCAGTCGTAGTGCCCAAGAAAGCTTTAACAGAAGAGATGGGATTTGAGCTGAATCTTGGAAAATGAGTAGGATTTGAAGAGGAACAGGAAAGGATGAAAGTGAATTTAATATAGAGAAGAGTATATTTGATAGATATATTTAGGTCAGGAAAACAGTTTGATTAGAATAAAGCATTTGTGTGAAAATCATGACTGTAAAAAGAGATCAGGAAGATTTTGGAGAGTATAGAACATTCCAGGCTAAAATATTTGTCTATTTCTCATGTATTGAGTAATCTTTGCTATCCTACATGCAAGGGAATCAAATAGTCATAGCAGTGGGAAGCCTTGAGTGGCAGCGGAATATAGGGTGGCCTACAAAACAGAAAGACTGAAATGGAACCAGTAGGGAAAGTATTACCCAGGCCGAAGCATGAGGTGATTCATAAAGAAAAAGAATCTCAGGACTTAGTTGACAAAACAGATATGATATATGAGGTAGAGAAAACATCCAGATAAGTTATGAGAATGTTGCACCTGTAGCACTCATATATAGGACATATAAAAATATCTCATTCATTTTGAGAGGTTGTATTTCTTACGTGGAGGGTCATTGCAAAAATGCAGGAGGAAAAACCAGGTCTCTCAGAATAGAGGGGACTTATTGGACAATAATAAAATTGGCAATAAATATGCATATCTGTTGAAAAAGTATTTGGCTGCAAGTAACATAAAGCCTAATTATGGGTGACAAATTTAGGAATTTAATTATCTCACGTAACAAGAAGACTGTTAGTAACTGTTTGCTCTTTAGGTACAGCTACATGGTAAATTTTGTCTTTCTACTCTGACATTCTGAAGGTATAGGTGTTCATCTTTATGGTTGTTACCCCCTGATCATAACATGGCTGCTGCATCTCCAGACATTACATTCATTTTCACAGTGGGAAGAAGAGGTAAAAATTTATCCTCTTTTATTAGGAAAGCAAAAGCTTTCCTAAAAATTCCCAGTGGACTTCCATTTACATCTTAGTGGCCAGAGCTGATTGATATGGCCATTTCTAGCAGCAAGGGAGTCTGGGCATGTGTTTTCTGGGTCTACCACATACCAAAGCCAGGATTCTGTTAGCAAGAAAGAATGGATATTGTGTACGTAATTAGAAAGGTATGCCAGAGTATATTTTACAACAAATAAAAGTTCTAGAAAGTGATTGCTTTCAAGTGACCAAAAAAAAAAAAATTGTCATTAAAATTTCATCCAGTTGGTGACTCTTCTGAATTTCTCTCAAAATTGTTCCTCTTGCTGTCTTCCCCATCTCCATGAATGGCACCCATTTGGCTTGGATTACAGCAATGACCTCACTTGGTCACCTTGCCTCTATGCTCTTGCCCTATTACTATTTTCTGTGCAATAGAATGATCTTTTTCATAGGAGTAAGTTATATCTCAATTTAGAGTTTCCCTAAAGATCAATGCAAATAAGAATACTATATATGGATGTGTTCAACCTATTTTCAGGAAAATCCTTAGCCTTAAATATTTTTAATATTAAAGGCTGGGTGTGGTAGCTCACACCTGTAATTCCAGCACTTTGGGAGGCCGAGGTGAGAGGATCATTTGAGACCAGGAGTTAGAGACCAACCTGGGCAATGTGGCAAGACCCCGTCTCTACAAAAAATAAGAAAAATTACCAAAGCATGGTGGTATGTACCTGTAGTCCCAGCTAGTCAGGAGGCTGAGGCAGGAGAATCACTTGAGCCCAGGAGTTTGAGGCTATAGTGAGCGATGATCCTACCACTGCGCTCCAACTTGGGCAACAGAGCAAGATCCTATCTCTTAAAAAAAAAAAAAAGGAATAAACATTAAAGGTGAATTAAACAGCATTCATTCATCTGAAAAAATATACTAAAATTAGGTGGGAAAAATGAATTAATAAAGACAAAAGATAAAATAGTTATTTAGAAAAAAATTAGTAAAATTGATCAATAATAAAAAGAGCTAATATTTTGAAAAGATCAGATAAGTTAAAACTCTAGCAATCCTCTTTGAGGAAAAGCAGAAAATATACATATACACGTATGTATATGTATATTATATATACATAAACATGTATATGTATATTATACATAAACATGTATATGTATATTATATATACATAATATATGTATATATAATGCATTATGAATGAGAAAGAGGATACAACAAATTCTAGGTTATAATTAAAAACATTAAATATGAGAAAGGGGCTATAAGTTTTTCAAAATATTTTTGTAATATGAGAAATTGCCCTATGCAGTTTCACATAATAAATTTGAAATAAAATTTGTGATATTCATGGAAACATCAAACAAACAAAATTACTCTGGAAAAGAACAACAATAAAAGAAAATAAAGCACTGTCCTGTGACTACCACAAAAAATGAGAAGGCTCAGTTTACAGGTGATTTCTATCGAATTTTCAACAACATGGTATTCCTATGTTATTTACCTTATTCCTAAGCATAGAAAAAGACAGTCTTCAATTTACTTTTTGTGTTCAACAGAATTCTGATGCCAAAGTCTGACCGAGATTACATCAAAAATGAAACCAATGGTTCAGTCTCAGTCATGACTATATTCTGTCTACCCACACTCTACTAAGTTTGTTCCAAGCCTTCATATTTCTCGATCAACCACCTGATCTTGGTCACTTTGCCTCTATCCTCTTGCCCTATTACTTTTCATCATTTTCAGGTGTGATCTTTCCAGAGCCAATACAGAAGCCATAGCCTTTTAGGTGGGAACTGCTCCCTTGACTTTAGGCCGCCCAAAGTACAAAGTGCTTGCATCTGCCTGCATCCTGATCCAGTTGCTTCCTGTTAAAATAGAGGAGATACTCCCTCCAGGATGGAGTCAATTCCTTCGCCCGAGCTCTGTATCCTGTCCCCTACCACTCTCTTAGCTCTGTCTCTGTAGGAATATTCCCCTCTCGACTTCCGTGTCTTCACCGTTTTATCTTGTTAAAGCCGTCTTGTCAGCATTTAAACATTTTCAAGTCTTCTTCCATTCAGGGGCAGAAGCCCTCACTTGACCGTAACCTCCCCCATCTGGTTACCCTTGTCCTTCTCTTGCCCTCACTTTAAATCATTCTCTTCCCTTACTTTTTATAACACCACACCCTTTTCCTCGTAACTCTGTAACTGTTTCTTCTCGGTCTTTGCTAGATGATCCTCATCTAAATTAGAGTGCCCCATTAACGTCTGGCTGGCCATGGTCCTCTTTTATTCTTAGCCTAATTTTTCTGCCTAAAAGATCTCACTCCTACTGCAGTTTTAAATGCCCTGCTGACTCCAAATTTTTATCTCTAGCTCACCCTGCTCTAAGCTCCAGATATACATATCCAAATACTTATTTGGTATCTTCACTTGACTGTCTTATAGTCGCCTCATAGGTGACATATCCAAATTAAACTCATGATCTTTTCCATAAATCTATTCTCTATCATTTTTAAGTAACTGCCTCATCAAATACCCAGTTTTACAAATCATATAACCTTGACACTTCTCCTTCATCCCTACATATATTCAGTTATCAAATCCTAACAATTTTACCTCCTTAAATATCTTGAGTCTCTCCATTTCACTCCATTTTCACTGCCAGAACTCACAATCATGTCATCATCTCCTGCTTAAATAAATCTATTATTCTCCTAAGTAGTCACCATCAAATTCTATTTCTCTGTTTCAATCTTTCTTGACCCTACAACTAAAATGATCTATTTAAAATTCTTGGCTGGGCGCGGTGGCTCACGCCTATAATCCCAGCACTTTGGGACGCTGAGGCAGGAGAATCACTTGAGGCCAGGAGTTCAAGATCAGCCTGAGCAATATGGCGAAACCCCGTCTCTACAAAAAAAAAAAATATTAGTCAGGTGTGGTGTTGCACACTTGTAGTCCCAGCACTTTGGGAGGCCGAGGCAGGAGGATCACTTGAGCCCAGGAGTTCAAGGCTGCAGTGAGCCATGATCCTGCCACTGCACTCCAGTCTGGGCTACAGAGAGAGACCCTGTCTCAAAATAAAGTAAAACAAAATAAAATCCCCTATGGCTCTAAAGACAAAAAACCAAATCCTCCACCTGCCCCTGCAAGGCTGTCTGCAGTTAGTCCCCTGACCACTCCACCCTCATCTCAGGCCACTCTCCAGTTTGCTCTTTGCAGTCCAGCCACACTGGCCTCCTTTTTTAATTCACCAAATTTAATGTGCTCCTTTCTACTCCAGAGCCTGTGCACTAATTGTTTGGAATTTTCTACCTCCTTAATTATACCCCATCACTTCTGCCCAAATAACTCCTATTTGTATTTGATATTTGACTCAAATATCACTTCCACTTAAGAGCCTTCTCTAGGCTAAGTCGGGCCTCCCAATTATATTCTCTTATCACCCTATATCCTATTTCGATTGTAACGAAATTATTAGTTTTAAAATGTATGGCTCCGTGCCAGACTGCAAACTCTAGGAAGGCAGGCACTGTGAATTCTCATGCATAGAGACCTTCTCAGTTCCTAGTGCCTCACACAAAACAGACATTCAATAAATATGTGTCTAATGAAGAAATAAATACACAAATACAAAAATATCTATTAGCAACAAAATTAATTGAACAAGCAGGTTATTTCAGGAATATAAAGATGGGTCTATACCAGACAATCTATTAATTTAATACATAACTTTAATTTATTAAAGGTATGATTATATATAGACATGCCAAAAAGTCGTTTGATAATATTCAGCTAGACACAATAAAAATCTTAGTAATTTGAAAATAATACCAACAGACATAATATGATAGAGAATATATGCCATAGAGAGCATCTTTTTATGTAATAGGAACATACTAGGTACATTCCTATTATATTAAGAAACAAAAAATAATGGCTATGTTGAAGATTGCATTATTATTCTAAATATTGTTTTCTCCTCTACATGGGAGGATTATATAGATCCCTACCCCTTCAATGGTAGGCTTAGCTCTGTGACTTTGCAATGCCCCTTCCCTTAGGAGAATTATATATTCCCATGTCACTGATGGTAGTAGTTGCCATGTGACTTGTTTTGGCAATTTTTTGTAAGCAAAAATAATGGGGAAATTCCTAAACAGAAGCTTTAAGAGGCATCTCATGATCCCATCACAGTCTTCTTTTCATCTGTCATGAGATCACAGTGTACCAGTTTGAGGTTACAACAGCTTAGGTCCAAGAAAGAAGGCAACATGAGCAGAGCTATGGCTGACTGATAATATACATGAACTGTGAGCAAGAAATAAGACTCTACTATTGGAAGCCACTGAAACATGGGCATCATTTGTTACTAAAACATAAGTTAGCTTAAGCAGACTGATATAGCATACCCTCTCCATTAGTATTCTACATTTTTCTGAAGAGTCTAGTCAATGTGATAAGACTATAAATAGATATATATAATATACAAATATGGCCATGGAAAATAAGTAATTGTCATTATTTTCTAGTGATATAATGCTATAAAGACTTTAAGAGAATCAGCTGAAAATCTATTAAGAGTATTAGAATTTGAATACAGGAAACATTGGTTAAAAACCAAGTCTTTCATTATAACACAAATAACCAGTCAGAAAACATAAAAAAGTAATTCCATTTAAAATAGCAATGGAATAATTAAAATGCTGGAAATTAACTAAATTACAAATGAGCAAGACTTGTACAGCTATATTAAGAAAATCATTCCCTTGACATTCAATAAATAACATATTAAGTGCCAAGCACTATTCCAGGCTCTGGCAATGCAACAGTGAACAAAACACTGCTTTCCTGCGGTGTACGTTCTACCTGGGGATGAGAAATAATAAGAAAACAGGCAAACTAATACATAATAAGTAAATGGGGATAAAATGCTAAAGGGAAAATCTAAACAAGAATAGGGGGATGAGAAATATGGGGACAAGTAGGAGAAGTGGTGCTATTTTATGTAGGATGGTCAAGAAAAGCCTCACCAAGAAGTTGAAATTTGAGTGGAGACCTGAGGAAGGTGAGGCATGAGCCCTGAGACTTACCTGGGAAGGTAACAGCTTTTCAGGCAGTGGGAACAACATGCACAGAGACTCTTAAGATGAATGTGGCGTGTTTGTGGACTATCAGGAAGGCCAGTATGGCTGAAGTGGGATGAAGGGAGAGGGAGTAGGAGATGGGGTCACAAAGATCTGGAGGTGGAGGTGGTGGAACATGACTTATAAAGGGCTTTTACTCTGAATGAGATGGAAACCATAAAGTTTTACTGAAAAACATTCAAGTACACAGGTATAAATTCAGAGACAGATTCTGTTCCCAGGACTGAAAGACTCAATATTCTAAAAATGCCAAATTAAAAAAAAAACAAAACCCAATAAATTGTTTTTAGAATTTGACAAATTGATTTTTTTAAGTTTATCTGGAAAAACATACATAGGGAAATATCCTGGAAAGTTTTGTATATCAGAAATAATGAAGAATTCACCCAACCAGACATCAAAATATATTTTAAACTATAGTAAATAAATACACCTGAAACTATTTAGGAACAGATTAATTAAACTAGATAGAGCCTCAGAGTATATGTGGAAATTTCCTATACGAGATATGGGTCATTACAAATCAGTGGGTTGAGGATGGATTATTCAAAAGATAATCAATTAGTTAAACATTAAGAAAATAATTTAGTTTCCTATCTCATACAAAAAAAAATATTTTCAGTGGAATGTAATGTAATGTAAACATTTAAACCATAAGAATACAAAAAGAAACTATATGATTTTTTTCTACTTTACAATATTTAGTTAGGGAAACTTTTGTTATCGTTATACCAATGAAAGGAACTAATAGGTAAATCACTGAGAGATTGACCATGTAGAAATTTAAAACTTCTTCCATATGGAAAAACAATGCCATAAATAAAGTTAAAAAAACAAACCACAATTGGAATAAGTGTTTTCAACATATGTGACAAAGGGATACATCCTTTGCTAATTGTACAGAGAATTCCTATAAATCAACAAGAAAAAAAATGACTAGTCCAATAGCAAAAGGCAACAATTAACATTTATTCTTTTAATTTACAAGCATTTACTAAGCAAATGGCTCTTCCCTACTCTGAACAGGGCATTCAAGGGAGAGGAAATGGACAATACATGCTTTGGAAAATAAATAAATAAGCAGATATTCATCTAACAAGAAAGAGTGAGCCGTTGAGAACTGAAGGAACATTCTGGGCAGAGGAGAGAGATGTAAGGCCTGGGATGTGAAAGGGTTTGAAGTCTTCAAGATAGAGGAAGAAGGCCAATGTGGAAAAGGAGGATAGAAAGGTGAGTCGTGGGAAATAGCAGGACTTAGGCCATGGGAACTGGTCTGGATTTTACGCTACTTGCAACAGGAAATCATTGGACAGTTACGGGTAGGTGAATGATACTCATTTTTAAAAGATCAGTTCATCTGAAATATGGGGAGTAGAAGGCAAGGAGTTAAGAGTGAAAGCTGAGAGATCGATTAGGAGGAGTTTGCAGTAGTGAGGTGGAAAAACAGGTTAAGTTGGACTCTATTTTCTGTTAGAGAAATATCTGAATTGACAGTCATGCACATGAAATATTTTGCTAGATTTTGCCCAATTGCCTTCCAAAAAAAAAACAAAAACCGTGGGATAGTGCTTACTTCACCTCATTCTTATTAATTAATATTAGATATCCTTTTTTCATCTTTGGTAATATGATAGACAAAAAGTCTCTATCTTTTCAGTCTGCACTTATTTGAATAATAGTAAGATCAAGCATCTCTTTTATTTGTGTAGTTGACATTTTTAGCTTTTTTTTTAAAAAAAATTGCACACCAAATTCAATAGTCAATTCTCTCTGTCCCTTAGCAACATTTGACACTTGGACCACTTCCTCTTTTTTGAAATACTTTCTTCTGAGGTCTTCTTGGACATCACAATCCCCTGGATTTCTAGCTCAGTCTTTGTCTCTCCTCCTTGGGCTCCTTTGCAGGCTCCACTTCGGCCAACTCTCTGAATGCTGGGGCGTCCCACGGATTTTGACCCTTTTCTCTACCCGTGCTCTTTGCTAGGCAATCTCATCCCATCCCAAAGCTTTCAACACCATCCAGAGGCCATGGATTCCCAAATCACTATCTGCACTCCTACCTTCTCTCCTAGCACCTGATGTATAAATACTTCCGCTTAATCTAGTAGGTATCTCAAACTTAACCTGTCTGAAACATATTGACCTGCAAGGCTGCTGCTCCCTGGTGGTTCCCACCCAGTGAATGGTGCCTCCATTTCATCAGTCACCCTATCCTCCCTTCTCACTCCCTCTACCCCACGGTTTTAAGAATCTGTCCTTTGCAGATATAGCAATTGAGAGCCAAAAGAAAAAAAGGGACAAGAGCATCTACTTGGCACTGTAATAATAAAAAAATGGAAATAAACTAAATATCCATCATAAGAGACTAAGTAAATCATGAAACAGTCATTGAATGGGAGACTATGAAGCCTTTACAAACCATGAATAGATTTACTATTAAGTGAAAAAAGCAAGTTGCAAAGCACTATAATCACAGACTGAGAAAATACAAATCAAACTGCAACATATAAAATTTTCTTCAGAGGGCAGGATTGCAAAGTAAGTACTTTGAACATTTTTGTTTTGTTCATATTTTTAATGAGAAGCAATATCATTTTTATGATATAAAAAACAAAGCTTTAAAAAATAGGATCAACAAAATGGAAGTGAGGATTAATATACATGCTCATAAATGAGGTTTTTCTAAATGTTAAATTTTCATAGGAAAACCACAAATAGGGCCAGTACAGGAAGTATCATTAGAAATCTTGAAGCATATAGCCATGGACTGCTCAAGCATAGAAGTGTCAGAAAAGTTGGTATAATGCCTTCACAGCCCTAAAGCTCTTCCTTAAATAAAGATTTGGAGGCATGTTTAACAAAAAGACCAAATGGAACAAGATTATGGGTGTGCAAATGCAGTGGCTATGGCGTATATCCAGCTATTTAAATATCTATATTTTAAAAACTAGTTACTATATCTACTTTGAGGTCTTGATAAAGGGGGATGGATGGCATGGTCTAGTGAAACGAGCACTGGGCCAGAAGGTGGAATAAGAAGTCATTTTTTCTTGGAGATATTGCCTCCTTGGTGACCTTTGGAGGTCCCAGCCTCAGTTCTCCAAGCCTCAGTTTTCTAATTTGCAAAATGGAGTTATTGCTATCTGCTTTCCACCTGATGGGGTGATTGCTGGGATTAGATAAATGGATGAATTCAGTACCATACAAATGTAAGGTGAATCAATACTTAGAAGAATCTTAAACAAATTTGTTTGAACATCAATTATAATTATTTCCTCCCAAACTATTATGCAACTATTATAAGCCTCTTTGCCCTGTGGTGAAAATAATTCCCAAAAGGTTATACTTGCGATTTGCTTGAAAAAGCTTCAAAAATTAGGATGGATTGATGGATGAATAGTAAAATGGGTAGTTATGTGACAAAGCAAGTATAGCAAATATAAATGACAACATCAAGGTGGTGGGTATACGGGTGTTCACTGTAAAATTCTTCAAATTTTTTGTATGTTTGAATATTTTCACATAAAATAAAAATAAAACAAAATGTTGGTGTGGACACTCATCAACAAGAAGGATAAACTCCGTTTCCCTTTAGTCATATAAAAGCAGAGGACTTAGATTCAGTTGCACAGGGAGAACCCCATATTTATAGAGGAAGACCAGTTGTATTATGCTAATTTAAATTCCAGCAGTTTTATGTCAATTAATTATGTCATAAACACCAGTTAAAAAAGCACAGCCAAGCTTAAGCACAGACCTCCTCCCAGCCCCCCAACAACTGTTCCAGAGCAGTTTAAACACAAAACCAGGAGACAGCCGCTGACGGTAGCAGACTCAGCTTTGCATCTGTATTGCTATGTGACCTTGAGAAAAATATTTAACCTCTCCCTTTTTCAATTGTCCCATTGGAAAATAGTGACTCCTATTAAGGATCACAGGACCAGTGAGGAGGTTACAAAATGATTTTCAAAGCACTTGGAAATGCCTTATACAAATTAAATTATTCTTTCCCTCTTTCCTATTGATTTCACTTTTGTATATTTTCTGAGATATTCCTGAGAATTTAAGATGCAGTTCAAAATGTACTCTCCTTCCCAGCCTCCAGGGCCTAGCAGAGTGCCTTATACATAGTAATCACTTAATAAATATTTATTGATTTGATCTGATAACCTAACAGTGTTAGAATGCATTTATTCAGAAAACATATTAGTTATTTGATCATTACAATTGCCACGACCTAAAGGATACATCGTAAACCTTGAGACCTGTCTGATGCAGCAGAAACTAAGTTCAGATACTAATCCTAGGAGACCTTGAAGTGAAGGCAACATTATGTCTAGGGTTTGTTTCTCTCCCACAGTGATACATACCATAGAGTCAAGAGAAGAGATAATAAATCGAATTGATCGCTTTGTATGTTATCTTAACACGGAGTCAGGCACAAACTGTACTGCAATATTTAAATGAAAGCTACACGAGTCAACATGATGCCAGGGAAGAAAATAGACTGATATTCTTAATTCCGAAAAACTGTATTGGTAATCAATTGGAATGCGAGAGCAATTGAAAAGCTGTCCAATTTTCAATTGCAGTATAAGTTGGGAAACAATTTGAAAATAATAGCTCATACAAAGAGTTTTTGAAGCAGTCAATATGGACTTCATGTGAAGGACAAATAGGAATTTGGCAACATATGCCACGTTCAGCTACGTGAGTCAGACAGTATCTATAGCACCCGCTGAAGGGTCCCCCTCATAGCACAGTACAAAATCTTTCAGAGCGTGGCTCTACTGAGACTCTATTAAATGGTATAGTCACTGAGAAAGCATTTCCAATGAATGCACAGGACTGTGAACATTCCTATTAATATATAATCATTGCGAATGTATTTACATATGTGGTTTACTGAACTGATTCACGTTAGAAATGTTTATCTTTATCTTTTGTGGCATAGCTACATTATGAAACTGTTCATAAAACTGAACTATTAATATCTCCCACCATCACCCACAGACTCTGATCCATTGCTAGAATTTTTTTTCCCTGTATGCAATACCCTATAGGGGTTGAAAAAACAAAACAAAACAAAACAAAACAAAACAAAAACCTGCAGGCTGTTATTTGTTTATTTGCACCAAGAAAACAAAGTTCTATGGCTAAATTTCACTTTATCACAAGCTATAGAAATAGAGAAAGTTGATAGAACTCAATTATACATTTGAATTTTAGCGGATTGTACCTGTTTTTGAAATCTGTTATGATATGAGCGGACTTAGTACAAATTATATAGAGGACCCTCCTCACCTACAACCTTCGCCCTGCTTACTCTTCCCAATATTGGGGCCCTATTTGGTATTGCATCCCACATTACATAAAATGCAAATATTTATTACCATTAAAAGCAAAGACAGCAACTAATTGATTTAGATGTTTCATCTTACTGCAAATGGGTTTTGAATCCAGTTTTTACAATAAATAATATTCCAGAATGAAATAATTGTGCTATAGCTCCTATTGGACTACAAATAAAAAATTTAAAAAATGCCATATATTGTTTTTTTTCTTTTTACGTATGTATTGTTCTTTTCTAACTCTCTTCAGGGGCATATCCTTGTAATGATCTTAACAAGCAGACCAACGCCTCCCTCTGGGATGATTTAAATGTAGTGCGCCTGATGATGTCCTGCATGGCTGCTGAAACTCCCTTCCAGTACTAGGTTTGCTATTATTTGATAGACACACATTTTCAGAGGGCCTCATTTACATACCCACACAAACGAAGAGCAGACAGCTGTTTGCCCACACTGACTGCACTTGTACCCGCACAGACATGCAAATTAAGTGATGCATACTTAGTGCAGTTGTGTGTTTATTAAATTTACTCACTTCCTAATAGGCCTACTTGACAGGAGCTGTAGGAAGACCTTTTAAACGTTGATCTAGATGTAGACAATAAATATGGTGCTGTTTTTAAAAAGATACCTTGAAAAATCATTAATTAGATGATTCCAGAGGATGATTTCCTTGATCTTTAACTTTAGCGGCTAAATAAATAAATTTTCCCCAAATGGTTAAAATGGGCTGAAGTTAAACAACTGTGAAATTTGTCACCGTAAATAGCACATTACATCCCTCTATGCTCCAAGTCATCTCCAATCACTGTTGAGTCATTTATTTCAAATTTGAGTTCACCCTAAAAACAGATTTTCTTCTCCATTGATGACAATGTTGCATTCTAAGAGGGAAGATACCAAAAAGGACGAGTGTCACTTTCTTTAGAACAGAGTTTCCTAACATGAGGGCAACAGGTCCTGGAGGGACCCTGAGGAGTTTCTGTCGGTCCATGTGCACCTATAGGACAAAGACAAAAACACCTATTTTCCATGTGTATGAAAATATAATGGTTAATAAAACTTTTAAAAAATTCATTTAGAAATGCATGTGTCATACACATGCAATCACATATTGTTTTTTACGTACTTTTCAAACAGGCACTAAAATATAATTGCTATCGTGTACAGGTTATAAAATTTTGATAATTTTTAAAGATTTCCAGCCTCAAACTGGATATGATTATGAACTACTACTTTACACATTCTTTGCTTCTCTCCTTTCTGTTATCAAAAAAGAAAAAAACAGAAGAACAAAAATCTCTAATGCATAAAAGTCCATAAATCCTAAAATAGGAATAATCACACTGCTTTAATGTCTTAGAAGTCCTAAATTTCCTTCTAAACATCAAACCTCAAGGACCACATGAAGGTAAAGATGTACCTAAGGCTTCCCAATTGCATATCTAACAGGTAAATGAAAGTCTCTAAATGACCCTTGTGAAAATGTTGACTGTTTTAATTTTTTTGTGGGAGGGAGGCCTTTGAGGCAAATTTACCATGGAGTGTGCAACTTATCAATAGAGAAGTTAAACTTAACCCACTTTTCTATCAACAAAAATCAAATTTTTTTTTCCTTGTTGATATTCCTTTACTGAAAACTGTAGGCTGACTTCATAATAATCTTGTTTTCAAAGCCAGGATAGGACATTTTCAGTCACCTCTTCCTTTGACTCTAGACAGGATGGCATTAAAATCATTCCAGACCAAAATACATCATTTCTCTTCTAATTTCAAAGATCTCCAGGGAAAATAATTCCAGACTTTTTCTGGTTATAAACTTCAGTATAATCTCCCCTGTCTAGGCTGTCTTCAGAACTTCTAACCTAAATCTGCTTCATGCATTGTAAATTTACCCCCTCTTTTCCCTCTCTTGGTGGAAATTGAAAATATCTGACCATATTTTCTTTAATCTTTTACAACTTCTCATATACTAGAATATTAATCACAAATCACTTTACCAAGCTGGGAAACCCAAACTTCTTACGTTTTTGTCATATGTCTAATTTTAACATCCCTTTATGTTTCTACGACTCTCCTAAGATTAATCTATAATTTTAGCTTACCCCATTTAGTTAAAGACCTTGAAACTAAGTTTTCATCATTGTCAATATAACGAGAGGACTAGTGAATTATTTCTTTGGTTCCTTCCTCTATTTGTGCTTTCAAGATCATAATCTTGTAAAGATGCTGCAGAGCTGAATTAGATTCAGCTTGTGAAACAGTGTGGAAATTGCATGCTTTTCTGCAGTGTTCCTGCACATCTACTCATTTCTCAAGCTAAGATTTTATTTTGCCAGAATCATCTGTTATAAAATGAAAAAACTCTTTGGATGAAGGTATACTAGATGAAAATACAGCATGTCTTACTGAAAATGCATTGCATACATTCCAAATAATTTTTTTTCTCTCTCCATCTCTATTTTCAATCAAGATCTCATTAGTACTCTTGGCAGTTTGGTATTTTTTAAGGAAGGGCTCACCTTGAAAATTTTTCTATCCAACTCAATACAATTAAAGAAATCCATGAGAATTGTAAGTAGTGCCCCTATAGTAAGTAGTACCCATTGGAGGGATAGGAAATATACCTTCAGTCTCTGGGATCCTAGTGATCTTGGTATTTAAAACTTTAGTTTTGATCCTAATCCTAATTTATGAGAATTTAAAACTTCAAAATTTTATTATTAAAGCATTAGGCTAATCAGCATTCCAAGAGACTATTCCCTTGTCTGCTAATAACCAAGAACACAAAAGCTCTTCTTGGCTTCAGAACTCTAAGAAACAACCCAAAAGCCTTAAGAAGAGGCCATTAGTAAATTTTTCTATTTTCTGAATTCTTGTTACATTTATTATTCAAGCTATAAAATATGTCACTTAATTGTGTATTGTAATGTTCTGTCTAGTTTCTTCTTGTGTGATAGTTTTCCCTCTCCAATAGGATTTTAAGATGTATTCATCATTAAATTATGATTATTATATTAAGTAGGTAATGAATACCATTAAAGCCTTAATAGATTAATGCAAAGATGAGTACTAATGTAACTCCTTTATTCTTAGTAAATGTTTTGTCCAAGGAGGCCCTTTATTGCCATATCACTTGGCGAAGTCTCTCTACCTCCAAATGGTCATGTACTCAAAAATTGAGAACTAATTTTAAAGTCTGCCTACATAAAAGGGGGAACTAGCCTTTACCATGCCCAGGTTCTCTGTTAGACACTTTGCCAACACCATGCCCAGGTTCTCTGTTAGACACTTAGACATTGTTTCACCCACTACTGAAAACATATCCAGACAGCTCTGCACTTCTCCTATCACAAATTCACCTTTCTACTGTCAGTGATCCCTGGGTATTCTCTTGGTTTTGCATGTCTATGCTAAATCACATCTCCATTAAAATAGATCATTGTTAATTTGCTGGATTTCTGCTCCACATTTGGTCTTTACAGAAGAAAGCTGAGGTAATTATTCAAACAGGTTAAACCAAAAAAGACCTTTTGCAGGAAGATAACTTGGTTTTCATTGTACAAATCGACATAATAGAGCTAACCAAATGGTTTTGTGTCTTCCCACTTAATCTTTATGGTAAATCATGGGCTCCATGGAGCTCCAGGGTGTTCGCCCATGCAGCTGCTTAAGAAATAACCAGCAATCAACATCCCTCCAACATCAAGGAAACAGCAGTGTTGAAATGGAATGTAGAGTTAAATAAAACCCTCGCTCCAGATTTCTTTAATGAAAGGAGCCTATTTTTTCCTTGGAGTAGCTTTGAAACAAGGTTCATTTTCCAGGCGAGAATGGCTGTGCTTTGTTAGCTGATTGCTTGTGACATAATTAGCTGACAATCTGGCATCAGAATATTATGTGAGAATAGGACAACAATGCAGGGGAGTGTGGTAAGGTTAACCAGTTTGGAAACCTTTCAACATTAAAGAAAGCCCTAAAAAAATAGATTATAGCCAGGTGTTGATCTTTCAAGCTAGAATCAATTTGAGTCATTGTGACAGCTATGGAAGAAACAAACAGTGCCAATTTGTTGTAGGTTTAGAAACATTTAGCATAGGAAATGCAAAAGCTCCAAGTTGATATTCCTATTCCTTCATTTATAGCAGTGGAGAAGCATCTGAACAAGTGATAAGTCAGTGTTCGTAAGATTAGGGAGCTGGTGTTTAGAATTCACCACACTAATGACCACAGCGTGTCTGCGAGCTTAATGTTGCTCCCTGGAAGATTTTGGGTTATTTTTCTTTTAGTGACTTTATCTTTCCATTTTTTTTTGGTGGTGGGGGCGGGGGGATAGATTATTACAACTCTAAAATATATGATGCAAACATGAAAACTGAACAGAGAAATGAAAAACAGGAGTGTAGACCCTATGACACTGATCATCACTGCTAGATAGAAAGAAGCAGAAAAGTTCATATTTTTAGAAGAAAAAAAACTTAGCTGCAGGTCTTTAGTAAGTTTGTTATGACATTAAAAGTGAAGTATGAATTTCTCTTTGAAAGGGAATAAACTGTTCAATTGCTGCCATCTTATGTCTCAATCAATAGCTGGTCTTTTCATTCTTTTCTGCCCTTTCCTTTGCTAGGGTGGTTTGTGGCTGTTTTGCCACCTTTTTCTCCTTCTGGGCTGTCAGATTTCGAAGGAGACCTGGAGGGAGAAAGCTTGAAGAACTTGTTAGTCCACAGCTGCCTCTGTGTCGAGGACGGTGGGTTTGATTAAAGGGGAGCGCCCCCCTGGCTTCCACAGATCGCATCAATCACGTTGATCAGCCCCCGAAAGGCAACATATTGTCTGGGACTCGGCCAAGGAGGGATATCAATTTCACGATTGCACTTATGTCTTTCAGCCAAGAACCAGTTTATTTTAGGCTACTGAAGTCTGAGACTCACTTTGGAAGCAGCATTTACACTTTTATGCTTTATGGCAGCCTCTCAGTGATAACTTTCTCTTTAGTCAAATAGAAGCATCTTTACATAGCAAATTTGCTCTGTCTCGCTGGAGTTTAGAGTTACACATTTCTTCTCTAAGAGTCATGTTTCATATTTTGACAGCGTTTTGAGGGTTTTTTTTTTGTCCTTTTCTTTTATTAATTCTTACTTCTATATAGAGAGATTTCTTGATGGAGGGGGTCTCCTTTCAAACAAAGCCCTAGGAAAACAAGAACCATCAAAACCAGCAGTATTTTTTTTTTAAGAAAAGTTAAAAAAAAAACAAGTGTAATGCTTGGAACTTTAGTTTCTGATGTGTGCTGACAGCAATAATGACAATAATACTTATCATAACACTGTAAGAAATTCAACCCCAATAGTTACATAAGTTTTTGGCTTCGGGTACATTATATCTCTAAATGTATTTAAAATGGTTTTTAATATTGTGTTTTGCAAATTGTGAAGAATCATTTATATATTATGGCTTAGGACCCCATCAGAATTTGATGTAATTTACTCACATAAAATTCTGACCTGTGATTACTCTGCATTATTTCTTCATCTTTAAAATTTATACTCTTTTTAATCCATTTATTGTGGTTGCTCTTTTATTTGCCAGTTTCTCAGTCTGTATCTTTACTGTTCTTGTCTGGAACTCTAGCTCATTTAAGAAATAAGATGCTCACCAGGAAATGTATTACAATGAAAATTAGATTAATCATTACAACAAATATTCGCTGAGAAAAAAAATTAAATCATACCTTTTAGAGCTTCATAAATAAACAATATACTTTTTAATTACTGTAGATATCTTGCAAAATATTTCAGGTTAATGAATTAGAGCAGATAACTAAAGTGTACTATCTGGACATTTTTGTTTTGTAAGTTATATAATTACAGAATTAAATTCAGTGACTTTTTAAAATAAGTCCCTGGTTGGTTTTAATATTCAAAAATTTAAAAATCAATGTAAAAATTCAGAAGCCAAATAGTGTTAAATCCTCTTTTAGGAATAGCATCAGTGTAGGTTTAATGGTTGTTGAACACAGTTTCTGTAAACTTCTTTAATAATAAATGATTAAGTACCTATTTTTATGTGTATTATTGTGAGTTTTATTTATTCCAGCTGAAAGTAAACCTACTATAAGATACCTTTCTTTTAGTTCTAAATATCTCTGAACAGATAGATTTTAATACCAATTTCAAACACTAAATATAATATATTGTTTGAGTAATTTTCCTTAAACAGGTCTCAACTAGAACTGTTTGGGAAATTCTGTTTGATCATGCTATTTTCTTTTGAATCATCAGAAGTAGATAAAACTTTTAAAAAAAATTATTTTCTCAGAGAGCAAACCATAAAAAGACATCATCACAATGTGGTTCTGAAAATTAACTCGAGATCTCAGCTTCTGTTTTAGTGTGATTATATTACAGGCATTTGGAACTATAGTAAGTGCTGAAACCTTATTGTGTTTAAATGAGGTAAGATATGTTAACTACCATCAGCAATAACGATCTTTGAAATGTACTGCTAGATTCTTTAATTACCTTTACATGCTTTCCCTAAATTATTTTAAAGTACTTTCTTTTTGGGTTCTAGGAATATAAATGGCTCTTTCACAGCTTGTGTTTACAATTTAACCTTTGTATCTATAAACAATCTTGTTTAATTTTTTTTGACATAAGAACTATTTGATCTAGTATTTCTTTTCTATTGATTCAAAATACCTGCACACAGAATCTAATTTTAATTTCAATGCTTGTTATTTCTCCAAAGTAGCCTGTTGTGCAGTGAAGTTCATCTTAGATGGCAAAAGTGTTAATTAACACCAGTATCCTGATAAAATCTTTACTTTAACCCCATGTCTTAAATCTGTTTTTAAATGTGAGTGAAGTGATGGCTTTCACCCAATTACACATAGAAGAAAGATAAACAATTGATGTCTGTCCTGTGGCGTTATTTGTTATTTGTCCTGGTGAGATGTGCTTGAGAATGTGTGTCATATTTCTCTGAAATTTGAAATTTTATAAAGTAAATCTTTTAACATAGTTTTGATTAATTACATTCTTAACATTCTTAACCTACAATTAAAAATGTTTGTTTCTAAACCATATATTAAATCTTCAGAATAGAAGGTAACATTAAAAATGGAGGAAAGCTATTATTTGCCTAAATGAATCTCACAACCTGTGATAATTTATCATTAATTTAACTGAGTTCCTTGACTTCCTTCATCTTGATTTTCCTGTTAGATATCTACTACTTCAGTAACATAGCCAATATTATCACGCACTGAACTAAGTCAGCAGTTTTGACATCTTCATTTCAATGTCCTTTTCTGTACCTTCAGCAATGTTAATGTTACAAATTATAGGAGGGCATATTAATAGCCATACCCAAGAAGCAGAAAGAAAAGTGCATTTTTTTAAACTAAGTACTAACTTGGGATTTCCCGGGCCCATTGTCAAGTCAGCCGAACCCACAGCTCCTCCATTGTGATGATAATGGATTCCGTGTTGTTGGCGCAAAGGTCGCAAGGTCACCGTAAGCTCCTTAATGGACTGTGAAATAACTTTAACTGCATTAACCTCTCTGGATCACATGGGTGGCACCAACAGCCACTCCTGAAATTCTCATTCGCTTATAGAGACAATACCATTAGATTATTATATTTTCCATTTGGAATAGCAATAGGCTCAAAGCAATTATGCAGCTAAGCATTTCCATTAAGTGAATAGGACCTTAAAGAAGATTAACTAGAACATCTCTTACATCAGATATGTGGGGGTGGGGGAGGATACGCTGAAAATTTTACCAGACTTTTCAGATACTTTAAACTCAAAGTGTCTACTACACTAGGTTTTAGACTAAGTCATTGGATGAGAGGTAAATATCTTATACATTATCACCATTCTCTAAGCTGAGCGATATATTTAGAGGATGAATGTTTTTCCCATCTATTGGTGTTTCTAAGTGAAATCAACTATAAAACGAAGAGAACTGTGAGAACCAAGAACTTAAACTAGAGATAACTACACTGGAAGCCACAAGCTGTTCTCTCCCTGGCTTGTAAAGTTCCCCTCCCTGTAACAGATACTCTTTTCCTCAGGAATTTAAATGCTATTGTTCTAATTTCTGCCTGCTGGTTATTGTGTTTAAAAGACCAAAATGATTTCCTTTGAAACTACACAAAGCTGCGAAGCCCTTATTATCTGAAGGACAAGAATAATTGCTATTGGTTTGCATAGATATAATCAGACATCTATTTATCCACAAGTTAAGCCCTGTTGGATAAGTATCCAAGTGAGATTTAAAGAGTACTGTGGTCATCAGTATTATCATTAAAGTACCTCATTGTCATCTTGATATGACATAACAGAAAAAACACACCACATTAAACACATGTTTTAAATGCTATTTGATTTTCTAATGGGATACCATGAGCTGAAAAGTGAAAACAGACTATATTTCTTTGTTTCTAAAATGCATATTTTAATGTTTTGAAAATTAGGATCCAACTTGCAATCACTTTTTCCATTTAACATAGTACTTTTTTAAATTCTAGAAAATCGATTATAATTGAGGTGTCTTAGAAATAGGAAAATATAGTGAATTAATTGAAGATATAAACATGCTTCCTTTAATCTTGATGTCTGTGTGTGTGTGTTTTAACCTTGGAAAAACTGTTTTTTGAGGATTTGATGGGAATTGGATATTGCTGTTTTCTAGAAATGAGAGAAGCAGCACATGAGCATGGCAGCTTGGCCTTTGGAGTATAAAATGGTATTGCTTAAGTTATCCAAGAATTCTGATAGAGGTGTAAATTATACTTCCACTAAAGTCAGATACATCAAAATCTACTATTTGATCACAGTTACTGTTATTAAAAAAAAGTCTTTTGTGAAGTCTTTGCCCCTTTTTCTGGGAGCTGCTTTGCTTTATTTGTTCAGAGCTATTATGCCTCAGATTGTCACCCACCAAATGGGTCAGTCCTCATCAATCCAAACTCCACATCAGCTTACTATTTACTCATTCAACAAGCAATTATTACACACCTTCTGTATGCCAAGCACTTCTGATGTACAGATGTTCCAGTTCTGGAGACTGGCAAGTAAAATCAGCAGTGAAGTGAGGTGTGGTAAGTGTTATGACGATGCCTGCACAGGCCACATGGGAACTCAGAGAAGGGCGTCTGCCATGCACTTCCTTAACAGTTGAAGTGAAGTTGTGTTTCATGTTTCTAGATGGCTCACAATAAAACTACTACACCAGAGGCTTGGAGCTATGTTTCCTGAATATGGCATGCCTACTTTGCTTTCCTTCTAACTTCCAGAGATGGCTCTCCCAATCTGTCACTTCAATGAGTTTGATGCTTTCTGTATTAAGGACTGAACTCTGATCTTTGTTTCTTTTGTCCAAATTCCTTTCTAAGAGACCTTGTGAGTCTCGCCTACAAGCAATAAAATCTCACTAAATAAGTTTTATTAACCCTATGTAATGTGGTTTACTTCCCAACCTGATGCTGGTATAGCATCACATGAGAGATAGAAGACCCCCTCCCCCTTTATCTTAACTCAAGCATTCCCTTCCACTGACTTCAGGTCCTTAGACAAACGTTAACTCTTTCAGCCAATTACCAACTAAAGAATCCCTAAAACTCACCTATGATTTGTAAGCTCCTGCATTAAGATGTTCTGCCTTTTCGGGCAGAACCAAGGTATACCTTCCATGTACTGGTTTATGATTTAACCTGTAATTCCTGTCCCCATGAATGTATAAAATCAAACTGTAATCTGCCCCCTCAGGTGCATTTTCTCAAGACCTCTTGAGAACTTGTCCCCCAGGCCACAGTCGCACACATTTGGCTTAGAATAAACCTCTTTAAATTATTCTAGAGTTTGGATTTTTCCATCGACGGTATGGAAGGCTAAATGTTCTCAATATGCCAGACATGACATGTGAGTTGCTTGTGTGTCTCATGACCCAGTTGCAAAAACATAGACCAATCAATTAGTTAATCTACTGTACAGAGCTCATAGTATGTAACAGGAAGAAGCTGATTGGGATTTTTTGCTCAAATGTGTGTTTGGAGTTTGGATTGATGAGGATGTGGTAAACTATCATATGATTGAGTGAGCTCCCTTGCAATCCTTAAGGAAGCCAAGTATTTTCAATAATGGTCAGAGTTCAAGCCAATAAATTGCATTAACACACTGTGATAAATATAAAATGCAGAACCTTCAGTGCAATGCTTGCATTTCTCTTGCATCCATCATAGCTGCCGAGGATATAACTACACTCTATAGAGTGGGTGAAACCCATTGAAAAGTCTACAGTCTACTGAAAACACGTGAAAAGAATTATGCACCATAACCAGTGGTTTATCCCAGGGATGAAAGTTTGGCTTAACATCCTGAAATCAATTAATGTAAAACAGCCTATCAGAGGAATTAAAAAACAAAACCTACAAGACCATCTCAATAGATTCAGAAAAAGCATTTAATAAAGTCTAACACTCTTTTGTGATAAAAAACACTTAACAAACTACAGACATCTACAAAAAGCCTATAGCTAACATTATACGTAATGGTAAATGACTGGGTGCTGTCCCCTTTAGATCGGTAATAAGACACGGATATCTGATCTTGCCACTTCTATTCAACATTTGTACTAGAGATTTAAGCTAGGGTCATTAGGCAAGAAAAAAAAATAAGAATACAGATTGGAATGGAAGAAGTAAAACTATCTCTATCCATAGATGACATGACTTTGTATATAGAAAATCCTAAGTAGTCCATGAAAAAACTATTAAAATTAATAAATTAGTTCAGCAAGGTTATAGGATACAAGAGCAATACACAAAAGCCAATTCTATTTCTATATACTTGTAATAAATAATCTGAAAAAGAAATTAAGGAAATAATTCCATCCATAATAGCTTTATGAAGAATAAAATACTTGTGAAAAAATTTAATAAAGGTGAAAAATTTATACACTGAACCCTACAAAACATTGTTGAAAGTAACTAAAGGAGACCAAATAAAAGGAAAAACAACCCATGTTCATGAACCAGAAGACTTAATATTGTTCAGATTGTGATATTCTGCAAACTGATACATAGATTCAACACAATCTCTATGAGCATCCCAGTGTATTTCTTCGTAGAAATTAACAATTTGATACTAAAATTCACATGGAATTACAAAAGACACAAAATAGCAAAAATGATCCAGAAAAAGAATAATGTTGGAGGGTTGAGACTTCAAAATGTACCACAAAGCAACAATAATCAAGACAGTGTAGCACTGTTATGAGAATAGACACATAGATCAATGGACTAGAACTGAGAGTCCAGAATAAACCCGTATGTCTCTGGTCAACTGATTTTCAGCAAAGGTACCAACACCATTCAATGGGGAAAGAATAGCTTTATTCAACAAATGGTGTAGAGACAAAAATAGTCACATGTAAAAAGATGAAGTTGGATCCCTACTTCACATCATATGCAGAAAGTAAATCAAAATGGATCAAAGACTTAAATAAAAGAGCTATAACTATAAAATTCTTAGAAGAAAATATAGGGATAAATCTTCATAATGTTGGATTTGGCAAAGTGTTCTTAGATAAAATCATGAGCAAAAAAAGAAAAAATAGATAAATTGAATTTCATCAAAATTTACACATTGGGGACTGGGCACAGTGGCTCACACCTGTAATTCCAGTATTTTGGGAGGCTGAGGAGGAAGGATCGCTTGAGGCCAGGCATTAAAGACCAGCCTGAGCAACATAGGAAGACGTCATCTCTACAAAAAATAAAAAATTAGCTGGGCATGTTGGTGTGTACCTGTAGTCCTAGCTACTCGGGAGGCTGAGGTGGGAGGATCAATTGAGCCTACGAGTTCCAGGCTGCAGTGAGCTGTGATCACACCACTGCACTCTAGCCTGGGTGAGAGAGTGAGACCCTGTCTCTAAAACAAAAAAACAAAACCAAACAAACAATTAAAAAATTGAATAGACAGCCCACAGAATAGGAGAAAATATTTGCAAATTATATATCCAATAAAGGACTGTGATATAGAATACATAAAGAACTTTTATAACTCAATAATAAAAAGACAACCCAATTAAAAAATAGACAAAATATCTAAATAGATACTTCTCTAGGGAACATACGCAAATGGCCAATAAACCCATGAAAAGATGCTCAACATCCTTAGTCATCAGGGAAATGCAAATCAAAACCACAATGAGATATCACTCTATACCCACTAGCATTGCTAGCCTAAAAAAGTCAGACAATAACGAATATTGAAGAGGATAAGGAAAAACCATAACCCTCATACATTGCTGATGGGAATGTAAAATGGTGCAGGCACTTTGGAAAACAGTCTTGCAGCTACTCAAATGATTAAACACAGAGTTACCATATGACCTAGCAATTCTACTCCTAGGTATATATCCAAGGGGAATGAAAACACATGTCTACACAAAAACTTGTTCATGAATATTTATATCAGCATTATTGATAATAGCCAAAAACGTGGAAATAACCCAAATGATTATCAACAGACAAATGGATAAGAAAATACATATATATTTTTATATATATAGTATATCCATACAAGAGAATATTATTCAGGCATAAAGAGCAATGAATGTAGTGATACGTGCTGTAATATGGATGAACCTTGAAAACATTACGCTAAGCAAAACAAGCCAGTCACAAAAGGTCATGCATTATATGATTCCATTCCTATGAAAGTCCAGAACATAGAAATCTATAGAGACAGAAAGTAAATTGGTGATTGCTTAGAGCTGGGGGTGAGGTGGAGATGGGTGAGTAAGGGGATGATAGCTAAAGGGTATAGGATTTCTTTTGGAGGTAATGAAATTGTTTTAAAATTGACTGTGGTGATGGCTGCACATATCTGTGGATATATGAAAATCCATTGAATTGTACACTTTAAAAAGTGAATTGTATCATATGTGATTTATATCATAATAAAGCTGTTTAAAAATAATTCTACAGTATATATTTTAAGACGTACTCTGGAACTATCTAATTGTCTTTGAGATACAGGAAATCATTTTCCAACAATAAATGTGTAAGACAAAGAATTCGTTATGCTCAGAATTACACCTTAGGAATCAGATTAGTGTGGCAGCAGGTCTTTGAGGTGATAGGCAACTTGAGGTCTTATATGCAAAAAGTCTAAGTTGGTTTAACCTCCACTGTTATATCTAGGTTTCTACAAGCGAGATTTGGAACTTAAGATATTCAGTCCTAAAAATTAAAAATCTTTCTATGCCAGTTATCTAAGTATCATTGTTTGAGAGCAACTAGTACCTCAGTTTTGCTCCTTTTCCCTTGTAAATTGGATGTTAGCATAATTCTTGTTCCCATGTGGTATTTTTCAGTTCTCAAGGTTTGTATCATGCGTATCTCTTCTTTGAAGTTTCTAAATAACTGCTGATATCCTCTATAATAGGTGCAAGTGACAATGTCACTCTGAAAGCCAGAAATAATATTATTTTTAATACCCTAAAATGGAGCAATATTTAACAAGTAAGTGTATGACAACTTCAGGATAAATACAGCCATCAGGCTCAAAGAGAGACCCTGGGATCCATTTCTTGTCCTTGTAGAGAGGAGAGATAATGGGTGAATGTGTCTTTATGTAAGTGTTCTCACTGAAGTTTATTTGGTTCAGGTCTTAAGGTGGCATAGCATTTTGCGGTGAAGGCACTTGCAGCTTTACGTTGTTCTGTCTGATGTGCTTTACCTTCACAGGCTTTGCTCCCATTAGTACCCACTGAATGATGAATTTTTAATCTACATAGGCATTTTTCATATATCAGAAGACAAATTTTAAAAGCCTGAGATACCTATATTAATTTTACACTCTTCAAGGATATTTCAAAATTCCCTAGAGGGCTATATGCTTTCTGCCCTCAATGTACATGGTCTAAGGAAGAAGGGAGCACTATTATGAAGTACTTGGCCTTTCATCTTTAGGAAGAAATGATTCAGGAAATCCTGTGGGATGGTACACTGAAGTTGACCAGGTGACTAATGTTTTAAGAGAAAGTACAAAGCCAAGACTCGGTTATATGGTCAAGTGACTCAGTCATTTGACAATTGTGTATCATATGCCTACCATGTACAAAGCACTGAGCCAACTAGTGAGAGTAATGCAAGAATATATAAGACCCAGCCCAAGGGGACTGAGGGAGATGATATGTATACATGGACATAATATCAGGCCGTATGTAATGAAAGCCTTGAAAATGTACAAAATAAAAGCAGTAGAAAAAAATTTCTGTGGGAATTCAGAGTGAGAAGAAATCATGTTGTCTCCATGGAAGTGGTGGCATTTGAGTTGGAACTTGAAGATGGATGGTATTTCAACAGTTTGAAGGGGGTAGTGAGCATATTAAAGACAAAAGCAAGTGGATAAACAAAGAGACACAAAGTTTGGCATATTTTAAGGAAAGGTGAATAATTATGTTTGGCTGTACCATAGAAAATTAATAGGACTGAAGTCTGGAAAGGAAGTTGAAGATATATCATGAATAAGATTATAATATCAATTGAAGGAATTTGGATTTTACTAACAGTATGTCAATTAGCAGACTATTACAACTAGTCCAGGCAAATGTTAATGCGTGCTTTCTAGATAAAGTGGCATTAGCAGCAGAATCCATAGGAATTGAAAACTGATTGGATATAGAGCATGAAGGTAAGGAAAGGGTCAAAGATCACATCTGGGTGCCAAGGTTAGGATGTAGAATAGAAATGGGAATATGAAAAAAAAAAAAGGCCTAGTTTGGGGAGAAAGATTATGGGTTAGATTTGTGAAATAATGAGAGTGAACATTGTAACCTATCCAAAAGGTGCTGTCGGTCAGGCAGCAGGAGAAAGAGTGAGGTTAGAGTTTGAAGAGAGGTCAGGACCACAGATGATAGATGTGGGGTCCACCTACATGCCAATGATGGCTGAAAGCCTCTTGAACTGATAGATATCAAGAATGAATTACATATAAAATGAAACAATTTGGGAGATGTTGTTAGGAAATAAAAGGAATTACCAAAGGAAAAAACAAAAAAGATAGAAACAAGCCAAGGATAGAAGATGGACGACATCTGCATTTCCAAGTTAAAGGAAAGAGAGGAGTCAGAGATCTAGGTAAAGGTGGCATCAGAGAGGTAAGATGGAAAGTAGAAGAGAATTTCAAGGAAGAGAAGTTAGGAGACAAGGGAGGAACAATGATGATGGATGCAAAGACTTTTATTTGTTTGGAACAAAATCAGCAAACAACAAATTGAACATGTAATAATACTGCTATGGTCTGAATGTTTGTGTCCCCTCCACAAAGTCTTATGTTGAAATCCCCACCGCCAAGGTGAGGATATTAGGAGGTGTAGCCTAATCCCATTCTGCCTTCATGAATGGGATTAGCACCCTTATAAAGGAGACCCCAGAGAGATCCCTTGCCCCTTTCACCATGTGAGTTAGCAGCAAAAAGATAGTCTAGGAAGCAGTTCCTCACCAGACACCACATCTGCTGGTGCCTTGATCTTGGACTTCATAGCCTCCAGAATTGTGAGAAATAAATTTCTGTTGCTTATAAGCCACCCAATTTATGGTATTTTGTGATAGCAGTCTGAACAGACTAAGACAAATACTGTCATTAGCCTGTGGTTTTATAGTATTTTTGCAACTTATAAAGCACTTTCAAAATGTCTAAGCAATATAGGAAATTTTGCTAATAAAGTTACTTTTCAAACAAAGGTTCTAACTTAAATACTAATTTGCAGAAATCCAATGAGAAAACCAGCAGTAGATTACAGAATAGGCTAATTATCAATTAGAGTATAATTAATACACCTTATAACTAATTAATACAGACTAACCTCAATGAGACCCTCAAATTCCTACATCATTTGTAAGTGGATCAATTTTATATAACCATCCTTATTAAAAAGTAAAAGTTTTGAGTTTAAAAAAGGAACATGTAAGGGTCAGCTTTAACCTTTAGAACTGTAATAAAACTGAGACTACTTTTTACTAAATTCAAAGGTTAAATAAAGGAATCAAGAAAGAGAAAAGGTGTGTCCAAGGCAATCATTTTTAAACTTCAGAAGATTAAATATGCCCCAGAGATAGACCGTAAAACTCTATGCAAAACTTCTCCTTTGCTCAATAACAAATTTACTTTTTATTTAAAAATTTTTCTCTCTTTTCTAAATATATATCATATGAAAAATCTTTCTCTGCAAGTAATTTAAACACAAAGTTCTAGGAAGGAAAAACTGCAAATTTAACAAATCGTTTTCTTTTTTATTTTCTAAGTAAGTGAGTACCTCAAATTTAAGTGTCATTTCATTTGCCTCATTGTGAGATCCTTTTCTTTGTTGAGGTAATTATATTTAGTTAGGAGAAGGTAATTCTATATACCTGCTTTGAGGGATAACCTTGACTATTCTGATCAAATATTCAGTTATACAATCTTAAGCATCATTACTATACTAAAAATTAGCACAGTGCTAGAGGAATGTGACTAAACCTCTCTTTCCCTCAGTTTTATGAGATTTTTATAATAATTAAACAAGGTGATTTTTAAAGCTCTTAGAACAGTGTAAGTGTATAGAACTTAGAACATGGTAAGTGTTACATAAGTATACGTTAAGTAAATAAAAAATTTACATTGTTACTTACAAACAAATGTTGCTATTATTTCCAAAACAGGAATGCTCCTTTTTAAAAAGCAAATATTCCTATGCTCAGACATCCATAAACATTTCTGGAAGACTGAAATAATAAACCTTTAAGCAACATTTCCTTGAAAATAGCAAATGAGAAGCAGGGAACATTCCTTTCTACTTTAAATCTTTCTAATTGTCAAATATTTTTACCACGAGAATGTATACAATGTGTAATAAAATAACTGAAAAGACAAAAAAGAAAAAGAAAGCAAATATTTCTATCTTCTGAGAATTATAATATCAGGGTATGTTCACTATAAAAAATTTGACTAGAAAATACTCTAATCAGCAAGGTCATAGAATATTCAATAATTCATACAGCTGCATTAAGGGGTCAACCATAAATTACTGAAGTAGACTCTCATACCAATGAAAACAGATGAGAATAATATTAAATGGCAAAGAACAATCTTATGTCATTTTAATAATTTAAATCATAAAAATAACATAAAAAATTTTAATGCTAAAAAAGTTAATTCCTGACTCTTGTCTAATGGAACTTGATGATGTAATTAGAAAAAAGCTAATAAAGCTGATGTGAAGCTAACCATACCTGTGTTCTGGTGAACTCTATCCACTTGTACTAAATCACTCAAGTGCCAGGACGGCAGCACTAGAGCCATCATTAGGAGTCATTCTACTTGTCTTTGACAACAGCATTTAGAAGCCAGTCCACAAATTACCAAATTATAAAGATAAAACAAGAGAAGTGATTAAGAGAGTAAGAAGCAGAATGGAACGGAAAGTCTTGAAAGGTTTTGGAAATCATTCTGTCCCTCAGAACACACATTTATATTTTCAAAAGTTGTTTGGCTATATATCTTATAAAACCTGACAGAGGAAAGGTTGTTTTTCTGAATGATCTTATATACTTCATTAGAAAAATAAGAACTATAGATTTTGCTTTTATGCCTTGGCTTCTAGAAAGCTTAAAACTGAATTTAGTGACCCATTACTATATGGATCTCCAAGTTTTAGACTGTATCCATACTCTAAATTTCAAAACCAAATGATTATTCTATCTCTGCTTTTTAAAATATCCTAGGGCACCACCATTAAAAAAAAAAATCAGAGTACAATTTTTTTAAGACAAAGATTTCTAAGGTACTAGATTCCAAATCTCCCTAGATCTCTCCCCAGGCATCAGCTGCTCTACCTCTCTACCCTCACACAAACTTACAACCACCCACCAACCTAATCCAGAGTTATCTTTTTTCTTTTTTCTTTTAAATCAATTAGAGGGAGTCTTATTTAGAAACTGGATTTTGTGTTTTAACATTCCATGAATTAGTAAGATTGATTATTTTGTTTGTTTATTTTTTAATACAGTAAAGTGCTAATGGAGAGTCAATAGAAATAGTTGAAAGACAGCATCAGTATATAAAAATCTATAACATCAATTCTAAAATCAATGTTGCAATATAACTTGAGAAAATTCTTCTTAAGGAAGATTAGGAACTGTGATAAATGCAAACCATTTTTTTCTCTTTTCATTTTCAAAGTCTATTTCAATCTTCTGATAGCATTTCATTTAAAACATGAATTATAGCAGAATAATAAAGACTGAACCCAGCCCCTACAGGAATGATACCAACAGACCAGCTATTCAATAATGGTTTTATTACAGTAAAACGTTATTAAAAAACAGAGAAATTTGCTAGATGTGGTGGCTCATGCCTGTAATCCCAGCTACTTGGAAGGCTGAGAAAGAAGGATCCCTTGAGCCCAGGAGTTCAAGGCTGCAGTGAGCTATTGTGAGGGAAAAATGGAAATTCACTAAGTTCACTAAAACCCTTTTACCCTAACAAGCTATAGCTCTATGTATGTTAACTGCTTAATCTGCTTCTGTAAGACTGCTTGCCACCTTGTGAAACTGATTAATGCCCCACAGCTCATGCTCCTGTAAACGACTCCCCCTTGCAGCAGCTACCTTGTAAGTTTACAGTAAATTCCGTATGTGTACACTTCCTGGTATAAGCCGCTGTGTATGCCCCACTTGCTCTTGAAGTATAAAAGACAAGTCCCCCTCACCGGGGGATGCTCAGAATTTGGCAGAGGATCCCCTCTGAGCCTGCCAGCGTTAATAAACCTGATCTCTCTGCATCCTCGTGTACCTCTTGGTGTTTCCTTTAGCAACATGACTCCGGTTTTTGCAGTTACACTATCACTGTGCCACTGCATTCCAGCCTGGGCAACAGAGTGAGATCCTGTCTCTAAAAAAAAAAAGAAAGAAAGAAAAAAAAAGAAAAGAAAGAAATTTGAGATTATAAATATAGTAATTATTAAAAATAATAATGTGCAGCCTGGCTGAGAACCTGAAATCAGACCATAGCAATTCTGGACCTACTGAGGAAATAATCAGAAATGATGAAAACAAGTGTGCATAAAGATGTTCATTATTGCATTATTTATAATAGCAAATTAGTGAATTGTTATGTAAACCACATTACATATAAATGGACTAGCATGTGGTTATTCAGAATTATGAATATGGAGAATTTAAGAACATAGGAAATTCTCCTAATGTAAGCACACCCCAAGAGCCTCTCAGACTATAATGCTAGGCTAGCTAAATGGAAACCATTTTGCTTCCAGTATGCTTTCTGCTATTCTGTTTTGAAAGTTTAGAATTAACCTGCTGCTTGTTTACACAGCTGCTGCGCACAAGATTAGAAAACAACCTCAAGGAAAAACAGATCAAGAGTCCGTCCGGAATATGCCAACCACAGACCGCTGATAACAAGATCCACTAAATGACCTGTTGTTTGCTGATAACCATTGAGCAAATTATGATGACTTGCACAAAGCTTGCTTTCTGCCATCAACCTCCTTTACCCCTTCACTTTATAAGTTGCTCAGTAAGCAGAAGAAATGAGATGGTCTTTGAGAGAATAGTTCACTGTCTCCTTAAGCTGCCAGCACTTGAATAAACCCCCTTTCCTTCACCAACACTCGCCTCTCAAGTTTAGTTTTCAGGTGGCAGGTAGTCAAACCTGCATTCAGCAACACTGATACTAAGAGTCTACTAGAATGTAGACTCCCTGGAGGTAGGGGCTTCTGTCCCTTTGATTCACTGTTCTATCTCCAGGTGCCTAAATAGTGTCTGATACATGATATGTGCTCATTAAATACTTGTGGAATAAAAGAATGAATAAATAACTTAAAAAACAGGACAAAATCACACAGGTACTAATAGACAATTATAGAAAAAAATTACTAAAAAGTTGAAGAAAATACACTGTTTTTCATTCAGAAAAAATAAATAAAAACCAAATAAAAAATTTCAAGTGAGAATCTATGCTCAAGGCATCTGTCAAGCTATTACATGGTGAAACACATCATTCAAATTTTAACTGTGGAAATTGTGTACTCATGAAAACATTTACTCACATACTCTTCTAGATCAAAAGTCTTAAAGTAGAATCAGTCAGGCAAGAGTAGGAAGATTGGATTTGGGTATGAAAATGCCAGAGATGGGCTCAGAAGGAACCCACAGAAAGACCTGACACGTCCCTGGAAAACCTGCAATTATAACCTGTCTCCCCCACCCCCACCCCACATGCTTCCTAGAGATTTAATCTGAGCCTTGACAGTTAGCAGTGCTTCTGGTTGACGTGGAGGGCACTCTGGCTCTGCATGCTTATCCCACAGCAAAGGAGGCCTGTTGGGCACAGAAGGTGTGCATGAATGCTTGATGATTGACTGGTTGATTGGAAAGAGGAAGATATGAGTCTGGAGGACAGACTGTCAGTTCCAGATGGTTCCCCGAGGAAGAGCAGGATGCAATCCAGGAATCTGTGCCCCCAGAAAAATCACAGGCTGTCAATTACATGCATCAAACAATGTGGAGAAAAGGCAAAGTGGAAGCAAAAAAAGGACTAAGAAGTTATTCCTCTTGAATGTTTAGCTTTTGCAGTATCTCTATTTCTCCTTTACCAACTTGCAGGACATTCCCAGAAGTGCTTGGGTCCGCATACGGCCCCTTGAGTGTCTACACATCTCCTCATGTTTTAGATGTGCTTGAAGTAAAAACAAATTGGTTTCATGATTCTATTTCTGCTTTTCCCTTAAGCACTGTCCTTTCAATAATTTTTCCTCTTTTTTTAAAAAAAAAAGTTTATTTGCTGCCAAAGAGAAAGTGTGGGTCTTTGTTATTAATGTTGTAGAAATACAAATATGTCCACCTCAGAAAGGAGTCTTCATTAACTCCCACAGCCCAGAAAATTAAGGCACGCCTCATCAGGATCCGAGCTTGCTGTCGACCAAATTGCAAGGGACTAGTTGAGTTGCTGGGGTTCATAATGCTGATAGAGCGGTTTCCACGTGAATGAAGGATAAACAGCGATTAATTTCAGCCAATAAATAATGGTTTGAGGCCCACATTGAAAGAGGAACAATTACTTTTCCATTTTTCCTGCCAAATGAGCTGATAAGAGAAAACAGGGGAGTTGGCCACGTAAATCAGTCTTAATTTTATCTTCCCCATTAAAAAGCAGCCATTAAGACCATCTTCGGCTCATTTCACCCTCCTCTTGTTTCACTTTTTCAATTTGCACAAAAGGGGGGAGTTTGCTCGTCATAAAATTTCACTTTGGCCAACCTATCATTTGCATCTGGGCCAATAAATAGCAATTAGCATAAACATTTAAATCAGGAACTGGAACAAATTCTTGTTCCCCCAGCAAGCTGTTAAATTACAGTATTTTACTATATATAAGAAGCACTAAACAAAAGATCTGTCGGGCACTATTATCCTCTTCCAAATAGGACATGGTTGAAAGAGAAATAATAACTCCAAACCTACAAACTTCTCACTCACATCGAGGGTAGCTGTCTTATGTGGTCTTGGTGTATAGAATCAATGTTTCCTGCCCACTGTTTAAGTTCTCATCCAAACAAGTAAGTGTTAACTCAGTTTTGTGAAGTATGGAAATTGCAGTAAAGACGATCTTGCCTAAACAAATGTTTTGAGTTATTATTAAAAGAGGTATCAACAGGAACTGTTCTGAGCTCAAATTGAAGTCCGTTACAAAGTACAATGAAATGCATATAATAAGGAGATGAGGACTGGCATGTGAGTTCAGAGGAAAAATGATTATTCTGTAATCGAAATCCCAGTGCAAAATGATCCACACCATAGCTCATTCTGCCCAGTGCTTGTTTCCCACAGTGGCCCCTGGAAATGGTTTGTTATAAAAGATTAGTTGTCTCATATTACATTGTTGTCAAAGGCAGAAATGCAACCCCAAACTTGCCTTCATCTAAACCTAGTTACATTTCTGGCCCCTGCTCTCTCTTGGTGTGTCAGAGGACTGTGATGAAGCTTTATGAGGATGGATAGATATTAAGAGAAAAAATACAGACACTCTCCAGGTGACTGTCCCTGAACCAATTATTAAGCCTTCTTTTACCTTTAAGCCCCTTTTATTGTCAACTGAAACTTAGTTCATTATTTATCTATGGCTCATTGGAAGTCAAGGTGAGTGCTTCTCTTGATTAGGCCCTAATTAATTTTGGCTGGAAACCCAGAGTAGGCCAGAGTAGTTTTGATGTTTTCTGTGAAAGCTTTCACTGGGAAGGTTTGGGTTTACCAGTAAAACACCATTAACTGCTTCGAGTTTGCAGATGTGTGAAATGTTCATTTGCAATTACTTAGGTTCCAGTGAGAAGATGTAGAAAATTTGAATCAATTGTTCCTTATTGCCATTTTTGATAAATTATTCTCTTATTCCTACAAGGCATTAAAAAGGAAGAAAAAAATTGCTTGACTTCTAAGAATTAGAACAAATTCAACCTAGTATGAACTAAAAACATGAGAGCAATGTTTCCACTGTCTCAGATATAATACCAGCAAAATGTTAAATTGATATTGCTTCTACTTCTTATAGGACATCAAAAGCAGCTCAACTCTCAGCTTTGAATCTCCAATTTATCAGTTTAGTTAAGTGAATGTGTGTGTGTTCCCTTTACTCTTTTCTCCAAACCTTCCCCTTTCCTGTCCCCACTAAACCATTTATTGCCCCTTATCCTATCCTATCTGTATTTGAGCCTGGGGAAAAAGCAGCAGAGGAAAGGGAAGAGACACAAAGTAGGTACATTTAAATTTATATTCTGCTCCAACATTCAAGAGAATGAGTGGAACTAAAGACACCAGGAATCCAAAAGCTTCTTTCCTTCTACCTCAACTACCACTTTCCCAAAGTAGATGACAAAGTATATTCATATAACCCACAAACATTTATTGAGTGCCTGCTGTGTACCAGACCCTGGTCTAGCCACTGAGTGGAAGACCTGTGGCCTTCTCACCTCCCATTTTGGGTAAGGAAATTTAACATAACAAGTTAGAAATATTTGCCATGGCTATAAGTCAATAAACCTCAAAACACCAATAATTATATTGGCTTGTAAAAGCACATAAACTTTCTGCTTTCATTATACCTGTTGTACAATGTACAGTAAAAAAAAATTGTTCAGATATAGCAAATGTTTGAGCAACTCTGATTGGCTTACAACGATGGTGATGAAAAACATTTTGATATGTGTTCAGTATTTTGTTAAGACAGTTGGACAAGAAACTGCCAAATCCAGGTGTGGTAAACGGACACACCATTTGCCATGGCTATAAGTCAATAAACCTCAAAACACCAATAATTATATTGGCTTGTAAAAGCACATAAACTTTCTGCTTTCATTATACCTGTTGTACAATGTACAGTAAAAAAAAATTGTTCACATCACACAGAGGATGTGACCAAAACAACGCTGTGTTGCCACATCATTTTCTCATCTAGGGCATGCAGCAAAACTATATTTCCCAGTTTTCCATGCAGATAAGTTGCCACCAGCTAAATTCTGGCTAATGAAGCGTGGAATAAATTACATAAGTCACTTCCAGGCCTGGCCCTAAAACTATTTTGTTGAGTCCCCAGCTCTCTTGTTTTCTCAGTAACCTTGGGGCTACAAATTTCAGATGGTGTAGCTAAGAAATGAAGACGTGCAGTAGGAGACTGTAAAATGAAAGAGAAATCAACTTTTAGTATATTTAACCACCAAGATGTCAAAGTTTATCTGCTATGGCAGCTGGTTCACTTACCCTGCGTAACGCAGAAGTAGAAAACAAGCAGGAGTGATCTGAAAAATGTGTATCCTCTGATTGGGACAGCCAGATATTAGCTTTGCAGAATTCCCAGAACTATGGAGCTGCTTTTTCTCGTGTTGCTCAGAGAATAACAAAAATCAAAGCTGAGCAAATTAAATAGTAAATTAGGACAGAATGAGGCAGAAGATGCACCCATTAGGATCAATGGGAAGCAGAAAGACAGTGGCTTTTCTAAGGAAAATAAATTAAATGAGCAGCTAAGGAGTTCAAATGAAGTTATTTAGTCCTGGGAAGTTGCCTGGGAAGTGGGGGAAGTGGGGGGTGACTTTTAGACAAAATTACGGAAAACAAATGTCAAGAAAAGTTGAAGTGCTTAAAGTAAATAAGTTAAGGAACCTTTGGAAACTATAGTGACTAATGATATTATGGATAAAACAAATATCATTGTAATACCCCTAATTAAATTAATGGATA
This sequence comes from Daubentonia madagascariensis, assembly GCA_023783475.1. Classification (NCBI taxonomy): domain Eukaryota; kingdom Metazoa; phylum Chordata; class Mammalia; order Primates; family Daubentoniidae; genus Daubentonia; species Daubentonia madagascariensis. Next base: position 9,425,815 of record JAKFHU010000445.1, read on the forward strand.
TGCTACACACTGAACCACATTTATTAATGGATGTATTTGGATTCTTTTTTTTTAATTTATATATTTACATTTACATTTATACATTATTTTTATTTATATGTACACATGCATACATATTAGAATTTGTTTGAGGTTATTCTGTTCCATTAATCTGTCTATTGATATTTTGCACCAAAACAAAACAAACAAATTTTCTTAAAGCCTTATTGGGCTTTATGTTGGAGATTATAAAAAATTTGTAGTATTTTAGAGATTATGAAAAAATACTTTATTGTAGAATATTTGGAAAATAAGAAAAAGTGTAAAATGTATCCCACCACCCAGATAATATATTAACATTCCTGTGAGTGTGTGTGTATGCCAATCATGTAAAATATATTTTAGCCAAATTGAAAGCATACTTTTCATTCAGATCTGTTCTATGATTTTTTTTCTCCTATCATTTACTTGTTATTCAAAACTCTCCATTGGCTTTCCAGCTCAGTGAGAGCAACATCTAAATCTGTGCGATGGGCACACTGAGCTACAGGGGTGCCCAGATGTTTCCTCCTTCAGCTAACAGGGCTACCCAGTGGGGCCTGAGGCTGCTAGCAGACACATCCACTTATGCCAATGTGTTTTACAAATATCATAATTTTCTATGTTTGCCATGACATGAAAAAGATTCAAAAATACTGTGGACTGGTATCTTCTCTTTCAATGAATATTTTTGGGTATTTGTATTAAATTTGTTGACTATATAATTATTATTTATTGTAATAATGTATTATTAGCTCTGTTTAACTTATTTCTGTGTTTATTACCATTCCTTTGTAGTATACCATTCCTATGCTTTAATTCATTTTTCATCGTGCTTGAATTTATCTTTATGATATGTTTTCCCAGGCAGGGTATAAAAGTGGCATATTTTTGAGCTCTTATGTAGCTGAGAGCCTCTTAACTTTGGCTTAGCACATGGGTGATAACTTGGCTTGATATTTCTTAGGTGGGAATCTGTTTCCCTGTCATCTTTTGTCATTAAGTGTGGTAGGAGAGAAGTCTGAGGCCAATTTCTTTGTAGATAACCTATCTTTTCTCCTTGGATGCATACAGTTATTTTATTTATTTTTAAAACTAAATTTTTTCCTATGATATGGGTCTCTCTTTTAATCAAATTTATCTAGATTGTAGGAGTCCCTTAAAATTCTAGATTAATATTAATTGAGCCTGGAATTTTTTTTCCTATTATAACTGTGATAGTTCTGTCCATCTGTTCTGGTTTGTCCCTCTGGAATAGAATTAATTAATTAGTTAATTTTACAAAAGTTTATTGAGTACCTACTATGTATCAAACCCTGTGTTAGGAATTGAGGTGTAGTGTGGATATAACAGTGAACAAGAAGGAATTGCTGCTTCCTCCATTGATTTTACAAGCTTCGTAAAATGATTCATAACCATCGAGGAAAAATACAGTCTCCCAACTCTTAGGAAGATGCATACTTACAATACTTAGGATGAGTATTCATTTTTTATTCTCTGTGCTTGCCGTCTTCTTATTTTGTTTTATATCTATATCATTATACTCTGCATTTTATACTACTCCCTCAGGTTTTTCTTCCTCATCACTCTTTAAAGTCTCTGAAGTTTCATTTTTGCTCTTGACTGCTTTCAAAGAAAACTTTAACCCTACTCACATTGTGTGTTTCATAAATGCTTTTTTAAATTACAGCTCTCTCCCGTCTCCCTCCTTCTCCCTTCCTTCTCTTCAGTCTCTTCCAAATAAAGCTAGTTGTTCCTTTACTGTAGAGACTATATCTTCAAAAATCTTTGTCCCACAACTTTTAAAATTAAAGATATAATTCACATACCATAAAATTCACCATTTTAAAGTGTACACTTCAGTGGTTTTTAGTATACGTTTAGGATTGTACAATCATCACCACCATCTAAATCTAATTCCAGAACATTGTTCTTACCCCAAAAAGAAACCCCATACCTGTTATCAGTCACTATCCATGCCCACATCACCCCCAGGTTTTGGAAACTACCCATCAACTTTCTGTATCTATGGATTTGCCTATTCTGGACATCTAATATAAATGGAATCATACCATAAGTGGCCTTTTGTGTCTAGCTTCTTTCACTTAGTATATTTTCAAGATTCATTCATGTTGTGGCACTTCACTCGTTTTTATGGTGGAATAATATTCCATTATTTGGATATACACCACATTTTGTTTTCTGTTCATCAGTTGAGGAACTATTTAAATTGTTTCCACTTTGTGTCTACTTTGTAGCAATTGAGAAATGCTGTTATCAACCTTTGTGTACAAGTTTTTGCATGAATATATATTTTCGCTTTTCTGGATATACATCTAAGAGTGAAATTCCTGGGTCATAAGGTAAATCTATGTTTAAGTTTTAAGGGAACTGCCAGACTTCACAGTAGCTACAGTATTTCACATTCTCAGCAGCAATGTATGTGGGTTCCAATTTCTTCACTTCCTCAACACTAGTTATTTTTTATTTATTTATTTTTTTAGCCACCCTAGTAGGTATGAAGTGGCATGTGGTTTTGATTGAATTTCCCTAATGATTAATAATGTTAAGCATCTTTCATGTGCTTATTGGCCATTTGTATATCTTTGGAGGAATGCCTATTCAAATCTGTGGTCCATTTTTCAATTGGGTATTTGTCTTTTTGTGGTTGAGTTGTAGGAATTCTTTACATATTCTGGATACCAGAACTGTGTCAGATATTTGATTTACAATATTTTCTCCTGTTCTGTGGGTTGTTTTCTCATTTTCTTGATATTGTCTTTTGATGTAAAAAAATTTTAATTTTGATAAGGTCAAATTTATGTACTTTTTCTTTGGCTACTTGTGCTTTTGGTGTCATACCTAAGAAACCATTGCCTAATCCAAGGTCATGGAGATTTATATTTAGTTTTTCTTCTAAATTTTATAGTTTTGGCTCTTACATTTAAGTTTTTGATTAATTTAGAGTTAATTTTTGCATACGATATGAAGTAGGAGTTCAAGTTTGCAAATGGGTATCCAGCTGTCCCAGCACTATTTGTTGAAAAGACTATTCCTTTCCCATGAAGTGGTCTAGGCACCCTTATTGAAAACCAGTTAAATGTAAAGGTGTGGGTTTATTTCTGGACTCTTGGTTCTATTCCATCAATCTATATGTCTATACTATTGCCAGTACCATACTGTCTTGATCACGGTAGCTTTGCAATAAGTTTGGAAATTAGGAAGTGTGAATTCTCCAACTTTGTTCATCCTTTTCAAGATTGTTTTGGCTATTCTGGGAGCCTTGCATTACCATATGTATATCAGGATGTTTATCTATTTCTGCAATAAATGCAGTTATAATTTTGATAGGTATTGCATTGAATCTATAAATCAATTTGGTGAGTATTGTAATCTTAACAATAGTAAGTCTTTCAATCCAGGAACACAGGATATTGTTCCACTTTTATTTAAGTCTTTAGTTTCTTTCAACAATATCTTGTAGTTTTCAGTTTACAACTCATATACTTCTTTGGTTAAATTTATTTCTAATTATTTTATTCTGTTTGATTCTATTGTAAATGGCTCCTAACTTTTTATTTTGGAACATTTCAAACTTACAGAAAAGTTAAAGAATAAATAGTATAATGGAGTCCCACATACCTTACCTAGATTGACCAACATTAACATTTTGAAACGTTTATTTTCTTTCATTTCTCTCTTCTTCAGTTTCTCTCTCCCATGCTCTTTTTCTTCCTTGGAGAAAATATTTCCAAATTTCAAAAAACTGACTTACAAATGAACATTTTGAATAATACCTTTATGTTATTTGAGGACTGCTTATTTTTAAAAGAATAACATTAAAGTAATGCTACTCAGCCTTTCTTTGATCATATAAGGGATAATTCCCTTAACTGAACATTATCATTTTGAGTTCTGATTATAGTTGTTCTGGCACAAAAGACAAAGATGGTTAATAACACCTCCGACTGCCAAAATAAAGAAAAATTGGTTTTTATTGTCACATATTCCAGTGACATGCATCCTGTGGCAAGATAACAAATGTCAACAAATAGATGGGAAGACTTCTGTGGAATTTTCACAGATGCCATTTAATTATGACTGTAGTATTTTATGGGAGCACAAAGGACAAGTAAAAACTCCTTCAGGAAAACAAAATCATGTAGTTTTGTTTATTCATTTACTCATCTAATAAATATCTTTTGAATACCTGTTATTACCAGGTATGGTGCCAGGTACTGGGGATATAGTGATGAACAAAACAAATCTGGTCCCTGGCCTGATGGAGGTTATAGGCTAGTGTGTTTACAGACCATGAAAAGATAAACAAACAAAAAATTCAAGTAATAATCCCTTAGCAATTATTTTGATAAAGCTCTAAGAACAGAAAGTATTTTTTTAACTCCTGTACAAATAAAACCTGATCTATATTGAAGTAAATCCTTCTTTCTTTATTTATTTATCATCAGTCCAACTTGATGGGGATATTTGTGTGTTTTAATGCAGAAATATTAATGTGCTTGATTACAAGGTGCTATCCCAAATTCTTCAAAATATTGTTTATATACCATATCATCTTTCTAAAAGAAAAAATAAAAATCTAAATTCTGAAATACACCTGGCATCAATGGTTTCAGGTAAAGGAAATAGAAGGGAGTACCTGGAATAGAAGATATTTAAGCAACAAGTGTTATGAAAGAAATTATCAGGGTGCAGTGGTAGCTAATAGTGGAGGGGTAGCTGGTTGAGGAGAGATTGAATCTATTTGGGAGCAAAGGCCTCTCAGTTGGGAATGTGTAAGCTAAGACCTAAAAAATGAGAAGAAACCAGCTACAGAAAGTTGAGGGGAGAAGATGGTATAGAGAGTGTTATAGACAAAGGGGAAGCAAGTGTAAATTCTCTGATAAGGGGAAGGAAGGCCTTTTGTGGCTGGAATGTAAGACCTCTTGCTACTTTGGAAAACCCACCCATAAGCGTAGGTCTATCTGCTCCCACCCCCTTCCTGCCCCCAACTCTTTAAATGAAAGTGTTCCCTTCCTAGCCATTAGGTGAGAAGAGGCAGACTGAAGGCTCAAGCATTTCTCCTTCCCACAGAAGGTATGTTCTGGAATAAGAGACTTCCATGACCAGTTGGAAAAATCTTTAGACTATAAATATTGCGCACGTTCCACTTGGATCTCCTGTTAGACAAAGAGTATTGTTTCTCTGCCCAAACAATTGTAACTTCCGCTAAAGATGAGCCTTACAAAAATGGCTTGACCAACAGCTGAGATATCCCATGAGACCAAATTCTGCCATCGTAGGTAGAGGACTTCTTTCACAGTCACGTTCTCAGCCCTTCTCTGTAAATGAAGTAATTTTGTTGAAGCCAAACAGAACAATTTTGTACGTGTGTTGTGCTAAATTCATACAAATTGACCTGAATCCATAATGAGATAAACAAGACTAGTAACCTAAAATGCAACCACCCTTGTTTTACAGAGAGGTGCCGAACGCCACTTCACTGCATTGTGAAAGCATCTCCTACCCAGGCGTGGCATTGACCCTCTTGAGAGAGGCCAACACATGGTGGTTCCTTTCTGGACAAGGTTGAGAGTTCAGTGAGAAATGCCTTCTAAATGTACTAATTAGAATGAAATCTTGGCACTCTTACGGTCAAGGCCCAGGAAATGGGCAGATCTGACCAATGTGAAGTGTGAGGAATGGCTATCATACTGCCCAGATAACTAAGAGTTAGGCAACGTGATTTTGGTGGGTGAAATTGCAATGCAAATTATTTCCTCTTATGTTAAGGCTCGCTCTTTTATGAACAGAAATTTCTTCATAATTGTTAGAGGTTCATAAAAATATTATCAGAACACAAGAAGAAATTTTACTGCCCACCACATGTTGCACTCTCCCAAAAAATTAAAAAGAAAAAAAAAAGACTACTAGGCTAACATTTCTTTATGGTTGTAGAAAAAATATATATTTTTCCACAAAATCCATTGAGTCTGGAGCACCATTTATATGATGGCAAATACTAGATTGATAAGAAAATTCTGTTATCTGAATGTTTGATCATATAACATCTACATCAGTGTAATGGAAAATAGCAGATAATTGGCCCGATGTTTGGCTTTTCATTTGACTGGCTGTTTTCAAATAATTTTTTACCCAAACACACCTGAGGGTTACAACACACCCCCATCAGTTACAATAATTCTCAAAGGGGAAGGGGGTCTGTTCAGGTCTGGATGAAGGGAGGAAGTTGGAAAAAGTCCCTCAGGTGACTCTGATATGTGTCCCTAGGGGACCATCATGTGGCAAAGACTAAGTAGAAATGAGGCGTTTTATGAGTGAGCTGTTTCAGTGGCATCACACTGAAAATGACATCATCAATTATGGTATTTAAGTCCTCCATTTTCAAAGATGAAAACTCTAGACTGATTTTAAGGCTAGGTTTACACAGGCAAACTGAGATAGAAAACAAGCTAAGAGTGACTAAGGGGAATTGATCAACTTTGATGATTGTGTGAGAATATTGAAACAAAATAGTTACTCTCACCTTATTTCTACATAATCAATTTGGGGGTGAGGGAGTGTTTATTTAAGCAAGAAATCATTGCAGTCTTTTATTTATTTATTTTTTTTACTTCCTGGTTAATTCATTCAACATGCATTTTTGGTGCAGCTACTTTCTGTAGAGTATTCTACTGTGTTCTACAACTTTATATTGTATAACTCTGATAGTTGCCAGCTTCTTGGGAATCTAAAAGTCATGAATTGCTTTCAAAAACCAGTCCAATAAATGCACTTCAGCCTTAGAAATATAAAACTAAAGGTAGTTTTAAAGTTGAGAAGTGAATTTCTCTCATCATGCTTTTTTTAAAAAGCCACTCCATAAGTAAACTTCCACTTCCCTGTTCTGTATGTTTGTATAAATACATATTATATACATGTGTCTACATGCCCATGATAGGCAGACACACACAATTTAACTATATTAAACCAAAGATTAATGTCCAGAATTAGGTGACTAATATACCATATGAGCTTGATCATTTAATTAATATCAAATGTTCAAACATAAAATAAAAGAACTCTTACCCTCACTTTAACATATAATTTACCAGGACAATTAAGAAAGATGGAATCACAGAAGTAGAATATGCTTATAACTCTGTTCCTTTTACCTTGATTAATTGTTTTGTTTCTGACCATGCCTGGGTGGATTCCCAATTTCTGAGGTCCCACTACACATACATCCAAATGAGGTCTTTCTTGTTTCCTGTGATTCAGAAGAAAAATGGGCATAGCCACTGTCAGTTAGCTCCAGAAGTGACCTTGATAACTTCCAGTTGCAAAATCTACCTCCAAGCTCTTGTGATAGGCACAGTTCTGCTATATGCCTAATTATAAGGCAAGAGATTTTCCAGCAGTTATTCCTCAGGAAGGAGAGGGCCACCTAATATTTGAGGCCTTATGTACTTTCTCATTTCCAAGGGGCTTACTCTCAATTACTTCATTTTGAAAAGTAACATATTGTTTAGGGGAAAAAAAAAAAGAACAGCCCTAAATGACCAATTAATATTGCTGATAAACATGGCTACAGAAAATAAGTCAAAGAAATACAACACAGGTTAGTAATTATTCCGGTAGTATATACCACAAATATACCACAATTACAAGTATTGGCTGCCATTGTAATCAAGTCTTTTAAAGATTACTTATGAATAGACATCATGGCTTGGGGTAATATTTTTAGTGACACTATCATATATAAATTTAAGGTGTTATACCTCAAACAGCTTAGAAGAAAGTGCAAGGAAAGCAACTGTAAAACCCTTTAATGACAACTGAGGGTCAGTGGTGATAAAGACACTGCAGTCAAGGATATGAAGGAAGAGTTTGAGCAAGACTGGCATGAAATGTGAGGGTGGACAAAGTATTTTATTTATTTATTTATTTAGACAGGGTCTCTCTCTGTTGCCCAGGCAGCAGGACAGTGATCATAGCTCACTGCAGCCTTGACCTCCTGGGCTCAAGAGATCCTCCTGCCTCAGCCTCCTGAGTAGCTGGGCCTAGAGGCCCCACTAATTTTTTAATTTTTTGTAGAGATGAGGTCCCGCTATGTTGCCCACCCACACTGGTCACGAACTCTTGCCCTCAAGCAATCCTCCCACGTTGGCCTCCCAAACTGCTGGGATTATAGGCATGAGCCACCATGCCCATCCTTATTTTTAAAATTGGTATATTATTTTACATATATATGAATCTCTAAAGTAAATTATATAAGTAGACGTTTGACTATTTCCACTGTACCTCAAAATTATTCAAGTTCAATAATTATTTTTTAAAACTTAACAATGAAACAAACTTTGACAATATTTTAAGTCATTGTAGTCACAAGATAATGTATTGGTCACTGGAAATTTTAATGTCTATTATATGAAATTGTCCCTGGAGTAAAGCAGCAAGAGTTAGAAAATAAAATACAGAATGCCTGGTTGAATTTGAATTTCAGATAAACAATGAATATTTCTTAGTAAAGGTATGGCCCGTGCAACATATGGGACATATTTATACTTAAAAAAAATCAGTTTATTCAAATTTAACCGAGTGTCCTCTATTTTACCTGGCAACCCTTTCCTGGAGGGAATTAAGAATTTCCTTTTTTATGTTTAAAAGGAATCAGTGGGGGAAACTGTTAGTAGAGTTTTCAGTATGTGAATTTTGGGGATAGATTTATTTTTTTTATTCCCAAACATTGGAAAATGGGAGCAATCCTAGCCCATCCTGTTGACTCAGTACTTACCAGATCCTGTCCAAAATAACCCCTTTCTCTGTCTTCACGTTGTCTTCTCTCCCACAGCTGATATATGTATTTTTTACTTTCACTCTATAGAGCTATTTCAGACGGAAATTGCATGAAGGATGCCATATCAAACAGAGCAACGTTGTGCAGGATGCTGGAAAGAACTGTTTAGGGGCCTGCACATTATTCTAATGATGGGAAATACTCAGTTCATCAGGGAAACATTCCTCTAAGATGGATTCCAGAGACATATTAAAAAAATCATAAAATTTGAAATTCTTCTTATCATCTTACCGGCCTTCAAAAAAAGGTTTTTTAAAAAAGGTAACTCGTAGGACCTGGTGTTATTTCTGCATGACATTAGCGCCCAT